>CM060831.1:132092500-132117500 GCA_030762175.1 Metallyticus violacea
TGATAAGAACTGGAAGATTACGAGGGGGTTCCAACCCTGAAGCCCATCAAAATCGTGCCCCCTGGATCTGCCGAGGAGCCGCTGACTATTTTTCATTAGGGCGGTACCTGTAAATATAACTAACAGCGTAATATTCGTGGAAAGTAAAGATCCATTCGCCTAGCGATGAGGAACCACCACCGAAAATCCCAAGGTTAAGATAATTGGCTCCAATGGATTTGAATCCGGAACTCCCGAATATATGTCCCATCTGAGACATCTCCGTAGGCTTCATAATTAACGGTTATTTTATATCAACTGCTATTTTTCCATACATTCCAAGTGTTAGGTTTTCTTTCTTTATTTTTTTGAGGGTGTTCCACTTTTCAGCGGATACCCTTTATTCCCTCTACCTCTCACGATTTTGCCAATCCCCCTCTTGCATGTTGTAGTTTTTCATTGTTAATTTAATACCTGCTAACCACGATAGTCTTAGGTGACCATTCAAAAAGAATTCCGGGCCATCGTTGGTCCTCCATTCTCCTAACGTGACTATACCATTGTAGAGCCCGCTTTTGGATTCTTTCTACAACTGGTTCCTCCATATTTATAACCTGTCCAACCTCTTCATTTCTTTTTCTTTCCAATCTAGACACCCTGGCTCCTCTCTTATTTCATCCATCTCCACTCCCTGAAATGTTAGATTAAGGTTTGGAATAATTAGTCAAAGCCATGCCGATGCTCTTACCATTTGACCTGCTGTATCATGCCCTATTATAGTCGCGAATGTTTCCCTCCATCTGATTCTGTTTGCCATTGAGACCTCTATTGTTAATTCATTTAAAGCTTCCCCCCTCCAAGTCCTGGCCTTGCCTCGAATTTTTTCCTGCATGACTCTGATACCAAACATGAGCCAACACGGCTTGTGTGAAATAGAGCTTATTTCAAATTCTGATGTTGCCTCAAAGATTTCTGCTTGGAAAACTGTCCTATTTCTCCTAGTGGGGTATTAATGTCACATTAGGGGGTCTCCCTACAAATTCTAGTCACAAATTAACCCTAGAAGCAACCGTGAAGAGAATTAAAATATTAATTGCAATATAACTATAGCACAGCACTTTTTTGTTACATTGTATGGATCTAGGACACTCACTGGAACTACTACTCCCATTTGATTGGACATAGGAAGAGATTTGAGCCGTAATTCAATTTTCTGTATGCAATGCGTACCTTAGTCACTGAAATTTACCGTGAAATTGAAGGAGTGTGTGGTCTGAACGTTTTGACTGTTCAGCCATGTTTGAAAACGATGTTATGATTCGAATTACTGTGAGGGACGGACAAAGGAGTGGACATACTCTCACGTCATGCCAGATTATACACATAGCTCGTGTCACAGTAGGCCTTTAGGACAGATTGGGCTGGCAAATTCATCACACATTCTCATGACCTGGGATTTCCATCTCTTTTCAACTATGCCCAGAGATTCCACTCAGATGATGATGTTCAGCAGGATATGCATTTATGCTTGGGGAAAATAGGATCCCAGAATCCGTAAACTTCCTGCCTAGAGCAGTATCTCAATTGACAAGACTTATGTAGCAAATGTGCTTGAAAAATTGTTTGAGAAACCGAACGTAATGTACCAATGTAGAACAAAGCTAAGGAAAAAATATATATGTTTGTACATGCTACTGTTATATTGCTATTATATATATATATATATATATATATATATATATATATATATATATATATATATATATATTTGTTTACAGCCTTCAGTGAAACTTTTTGAGTTCATTGTGTATTATGTTTTACTGTCAAAATTAGTATTTTAAGTAGCTGAAAGTATGAATGACATTAGAAAAGGAGAATATTATAATGAAGTGCGTGTAAATTAATAAAAGAAATTATTGGAACGCAGAATGCAACACGATTAGAGGAAAATCGTTTTCAAAGGAATTAAACAATATGAATAAAGTGAAGAGTTATAGATAATATTTTAAAATTAATATCATAATAAAATAATTACCTTTTGGTATTTTCTTAGCAAAATTTGAAAATAAATACATACAAAATTACATTAATTGTCAAGAGAAATAAACAGGAAGTAAAGAATGAACATTGAGTCAATATGAATAGAACATTTTACAAAGCACATTTGTAAAATATAAATCTAAGAAAAACGCAAAAAATAAATTAAAGATGCACCGTGTAGCTGAACTTTCGGTATACTTATAAATTGCTTTACAAGGATTAGGTGAGCAATAGAGATGTATAGTGGCTGAGTGTTTAGCAAGCGTCAGTTATTTGGCAGTTAGCAGGCAACTGCTGTGTCATGCATGCTTTTGACACGAATAAATATATTACCGCTCACTTGTAAGTACGTCGGAGTCGGCTCAAGTTCGAACATGATTCGCAAAGATTCAAATTAAAAGTGTACAGACAAACCGACATGCTCTAGAAGAACCAAATATCCGTCAAGGCTGTACTTTTTCTTTTTCGTGGAAAATAGAGTGGGAGCTTTTTACAGAGGTGTGGACAAAGATAAGGGTTGCATAAATAGCTGTGTTGTTTATCGACTGGAATATGCCAACATACAGAAAGTAATACGAGTATGTGTTACATATCAGGTACTAGTCGCTTATATGGTTCAAGCAAGCTTGACTGCATTATGAATATCCTGAGCAAAAAAGTCAATGATTGACCATCTTCAACGTTGTCACTCATCTCAGCTTTGTTGGCAAACCTGTGACTCCTCAGAGCGTTTCAGTGACTCAAAGATATGTGGTCGCGGGATTGAAGGGTGGATGGTTTAGGATTTCCAAGCAGAAGAGCTGTAGCATGTGGACGTGCGTTATCGTGCTACAGAATTACCGCACATGTTAATAAGCCAGGTTGCTTACTCTTGACGACGGTTTTGTTAAGGTAGTACAATCTGCAGTTGCACTGGTCGTTGCCATGCGTCCAGCGAATCCAAAATAAATGCCAGAAGAAGACGAGCATTATATTACGGAGACATCAGCCTTTGGAGAGTTGGGATGCCGTTGGATCGAAATGTTGGCACCACTTTCAACTGCGGCCACTCGGTTTGAAATACATTGTCGACGCTCTGCTTGTTGGTGTTAATGCGCGATGCCTTCTGCTCTCCAGAGAAATAGTTGCGGAACTCATTGTGCCCAAACGTTGCGGAATTTAGCATTCAATAGTGTGAGCAGTTACCTTGCGCAAGGGCAGGATGTCCGGAATCCATTCAGATGACGTTTCGGCGATTCTATCTCACAAACTGCCCACAGCATATCTATTCCACATTACGACTAATGTTCATGTGCACCAACCTCGGTGTTCAGTATATCGCGGTAAAGTAAATGCTTCTGATGTACCAAGATCGGTTTTGACTTTGTCGACCTTTTCCCAATGAACGGGTAAAGTGAAATATATATATATATATATATATGGTTTTAGTGTTCAGTTTTACTGTTTTTAGTATGAACTTTTATGTGAACTTTTTATATTGCATTCTCTGTGTTTATATATAGGGAGTTTAACGATTTAACGGTTATGTTATATATCTTTGATATCTACAAGAATAATATAGAGAGAGTAACACGCGACAATAGGGTCGTTTGAAGAACTGAATGACAAATCTTTCACAGAAGTTTATGACTGAAAAGTGAAACTGTTCATTCTGTTCTAAGGTTGGATGGTATATTGGATACTCTGGACTGTATAATGTGAAAAATTGACCTTCAGTAACAGAAAATATTAGTTTTTATTAAATGTACAGGCAGTAACTGATTCAAATCTCAGGGGAAATTTCCCAGGCTTTTTACTTATCCTTCAAATTCATTCCATCATTCTTCTTATTTTCTATGACTGCTTTGTATGTTTGTACCATATTTAAAAACAGAAATATTATAGCTCAATAAAATATGGCCCCCTTGATTTCTAACTGCTTTATTTTCCATGTTACCACTAACATGCAAACCACAACATAAATGAAAGAGCTCTTCTGAGCACTATTAACATCGTTCAGGATTACAACGATAGCGTGAGATCTTGCAGGCAGTGAGAGCGATGAATTACTTTAAATGTCCGAAAAGGCTGATTGCTGCACTGGGGCATAAGTGTTTTTGATCAGAATGCGGTATATATCCTTCATAAAATGCATATAATCTCAACACAGTACTGCGTAACAGACGCTCATTCCGATATTCATTCTTCATACAACAATAAACTTCGGCTCCATTAACACATTTCACTTTAAAACGTTTAATAACCACTTATTGAGTATCGATATTTGTAACCGCACCAATTCAACGTGCTTCTGTACATGGAAATAGAACTCTTAAGAATATAACAGCTGCTTCTTAACATACAGCGCCTTCTAGCGGAATAAGTACAAAGTTGTGCATATTAAAACAAAGAAAATGCATAAAGCTTAGCTTCATTTGTTCCTTTAATGAGTGTCCATAAATAAATCAAATTCATTTGTTCATAAATTGAGAAAACAGCGACTGCTCCCTACAAGCTCTCCCAACCTGCCGTGGATAAGGCAGCTAATATAGGCACGTTACTAAGTATAGGCTTTTTATGTGGGAGTCAGTTTCAATGAACGCCCTTCAGTTTAATGCCGAATGGCGTCTGCCAATATTCATAGTATCTGAAACTGTTCTTGCACCCCGCTCTCCACCAGGACATGGATATATGATTTTATATTGTTAATAACGCATGTATGATGGGGAACATAATTTTGTAAAATAATATTGTACGTATAAAGAACGAAATTGTGTAAAGAATAGCCTCGGTATATCTGTATTGCTTGAGACGAACAAGCCTGTCCTTTACAAAGGAAACAATGAAGGCTGATGGCGACTGCACAGGACAATAGGGGTTTTGTACTCCCCAGTCGCGAAACGAAAAGGTTCGCCCGTTACAAATTCCTAAAAGTATCGTAAGAAGGCGATGAACTTAGCGGTCATTTAAACGTACATTCTTCGGTAGCCAATAACACAAGTTTGTGTTCGAAGGTTTGAGAGTAGCGCCGAATTGTGAGTTTAAACTCGCCTATGAGAAACCAGGATTTTAAAAACTCACCTCTCTGGGGTTTAGTGCTGAAGACCCCTGTGAGCTAGGGAAGCTTTCATTCCTATCGTTCATTCCTAGGAATAAAAAAAAACAAACAAACAAAAAACTACGAAATAATGTTAATACTATTCCATAAAAATAACACTGATTATGGGGGGATTGTGTTAAGTAACCTGAAGGTAATATCAATATTGCTAGATCAACAAGGATGAAACAAGGAAATATCCATTTTATTTGTGTCTATGGGATACCCAAGCAAAGGTACAACATTGCAAAAGGAAAGAATGGCCTAACAGTGTTTAGTTCCAAGTCTGTGAGAAGAATATCTAGCACTAGTCTCTTCTTGATCCCAAGAAAGTATTATTATCCAAGTTGAGCCTTATGAAACAGTATGCGAAGCCTCCGGGTAGAGACGGTGTTTGCTTCAACTATATCTGCTCTAAAGTTCCTGCGCCTACACATGATAAGTTATAAGATGGTATTTTCGGCCGACCTAAAATAAAGCTTCTAATGAAAAATACAGATCTTCGAACACTATGAAAACCTAAGAGAAGGATGCTTGATGTTCTTTATCTGAGGCATCTTCAGAGCAGGCAACTATGAGGTTCTGGTTGAAACTTTATTGACAACGTATCAGAGATAAGAACAAATTCACGCTGCATTTTCTGCCTTTCCCTCAAATCTTGATGGATCAAGATTTTGGAAGAAAGTTATCCAGACGGGTGGATCACAAATATGGTAGCTGACTACATGAGGCGTGACATCCCTGATTTCGGTCTCTTGGTAGCAGAAATACATGTACTGTGAAAAATATTTACACCTGTCACTATTATACATTTTGCCCAAATAACATTAAGTGCTCATCAGAATGCGGTTGAAACTGCCGAAAATGAGACACTGTGTAACATAGTTATATGAAAATTGTGACGTGATAGGCAATTTCTTACTGCATATTTGAAGTCAAATTTATAAACTAAGCCTAAAACATCAAAGTCAGTATATGTAGTTCTGCTCTTTCACAAGTTATAATACAAAAATATTAATTAATGCTATACAACGGGAGAGAGAAAATTATAGCAAGGTTCGAAAGAGAACTGTAGATTAATGATAGGCTAAGATAGACAGTGTCTTGCATCTTCTTGTATTAAAGAGGCAAGTTGGTGGTATCTTGCAGGCATATCCCACTGAGATGATGAACATGAAATAGAACCTTGTGTAATTGTGTTAGTCCGCATCATGGGGTCGACTATCTCTCCTGCACGGTGCAGATGTTTTGCTATTAACTTACTTGCCTCGGTTTCATTACATACCTCTCCAACTCACCGAACCAAGTTACCTTAGTCCTTTGCTTAGTTTCTCACTTTGAGGACGGAGAGCATATACCTAGAATGGCGAATAAGAAAAATAAAACTGCATAAATATAGATGCAAAACGTCTATGTACGGCGGAAATTAATGACGGGGGTGATACTGGATTAATTATTTTAATTAATGTTTAATTCATTTTTAATTGGCGGAAGAGAAGATTTTAAATAATTCGATATTTGTGACTGTTTGATTGGCAGTTCTTGTCTGAGAGATGATGTCTTATTCTTCCTCGGCGATAATTACCCGACGTTTGACAGTTGCTCCGGCATTTTGCTGGAATTTTTGCTATACGTGGATAACAGGGAAAGGGATATTACCAGGACGTTGACTATAAAATGAATAGATCAGTTGTGTTTCGTGATGAACTGCACTTTATTCTGTTGGTGATAGGATTAGAATACCGCCTGCAGAATTTGAGACGCTGCGTATGTCACTTTCGCATAACCATTACAGTTCCATTTTTTGACGTCCCCAAAGATGTTTCGCCCGCAAACTTTTACTTTTACTTTTCGTTCCCGTCAACACAAAATCCACGGCTCAAAAGGTTTTAACATTACAAACTTAAACTCGGATTACGGGCATGGGATGGGATGCCTGATTATCTATTTAACTCACTGATACTAAACTGTTATTAAACTAGTAATTAACGCTGCACTCTATCGCGGGTAACCTAGCGGGTTTGAACACTGGATACGCTCCCTGAAAAACTGAAACATTGATTCCCCGGCCGCAAAGTCATCAGCTTAAATTAACTATGCCTTCCTACACTATCTCTCTTCATTTTAAACATAAGCGTCCAGGAGCATCTCATATAGCTTTTCCAATATACCGCCTCTATTGGTGCGTATAATTTTATAAGATATTTCTCGATTCCTCCTTGGATTAAGGGTCTACGTGATTTTATGAACGCCTTCACACGACTTTGGCCTATCTTTTCACCCACATTTCGGCATAACGTGTTTATTACATCAAGTAAATTCTGTAACCAACATTTAGGGTCTGGTCGCTTGAATGCAGAGAAAGAACTTGTGTGTCTTATAATATGCAGACACATTTTCATAGAACCATATTATACTGCAATCATATTATAGGAAAAACAAACTCGCAATTATAATACCTGGAACAACAATAACCTTACAATTATGGTACATGAGATAACTTTAACCTTAGAGCTAGAAAGGGTACAGACAAATTACTTGGTAATGATTAATTTATTCGTTATCATTTATTAAGGGGATGTCTAAGCTAATTATTTCAGTTACTTATCTAAACATGGAGCACTAGCACTCCCCAAAAGTCAATGAATTATATGTATATTATATATAATTTTAATCGCTATAATTTTGGCAACAAATATAATTAAAATTTCCATGAACTATTATTTGTAATATTATACAGAGTGATTTATATAGAACTAACACATTTCTTTCTTTATTGAAAAACGAAAGATGCTAACCACATCTTATCATACCTCAAATGTAGAGTATCTTTGAGAGATTATTAACCTCTACAGAAAAGTTCTCCCTTATGAATAAGACATAACACAACATGACGTTTATTGTGCAAACTTCTATCCACATTGATGAAGCATGGTTCCATTTATGCGGCTATGCGAACTCACAGAACTCATGCTATTAGGCGTCCAAAATCCACCTGTCGCTCATGAACCATCTATGCACCCAGTTAAAGTTGAGGTTTAGGGTGCAATATCCGCACAGAGAGTAGTGGAGCCCTTTTGTACCGCCGAATTTTCATGTAGTTTGTTGAACAACTGGACATTGTGGAGCTGGGCCATGAATATTTTCAACAAGATGGCGCTACATGCCATAGATCAAACCAACCTATGGCTCTAATGTGACGACTGGATAATCTGAAAGGTCGTCAAGATCGTATTACTTAAGACTGAGTTTACCCTACATGCTCCCAAACAATGGACGTCTGAAGAACAACATTACACGGAGATTAATGATATTCCAGTAACATGGAACATGTTGAGTTATGCCTTAACAGGAGGAAAGACATTTTTAGCAGTTTCTATAGAAGTTAATAATCTCCCAAAGAAACTCTACATTTGAGGTATAACAAGATGTGGCTAGGTATCTATGAACAAAATAAACATATAAAGAAATGTGTTAGTTGTATATAAATCATTCTGTACTTCTTTCAAAGAAATGCTGCAACAAAGTAGTTAGGAAAGTATTCCTTATTCGTGGTGCAAAAAATGTTATTTATAATACAACTATTAATAAAATCACTTACAACATATACAGTTTAGATAACCCATATTATTTATAAATAAATTAGTAGAAGAACCTTATCTCTGTATAATGCTCCTATTTTATAAATGTATTTTGGATGGATAAAAATGACATTCAAAGCATTTTATTACTACATTTTCCTTATATATACTGAATTACTGCTTAAAATGCAATTTTTTCGTGCTGAAAGAAGCGATATATACTTGGGTATTATAAGGGAATCCCTCCCCATTACTGTGGGATGTTGAGTTGCTCAATCTTTTCACAGAGATCTGCCTATCCCGTAGGTTTTTTGCATTAGGACGGCACCTAGAAGCTATTCCGACCCGCCGTTCGGCTGCAGACGTTTGCGACGCCCAGACGCGCCAAGTGAACTTAGCTTCAGAAGCCGAGCGCACCTAGCTGCCAGTAATTCACTGGTGGATAGGTCATACTAGCTTGACCTACTCACTTAAGGGCTGAGTTACCCCAGCATTAAGGAAACCACCACCTCCCCACGAACGACAGCGATTCAGGCGAACCTGCCCCCAGGGTACACGCCTTCGGCACTCCCCTGGGACACGCTGCCGTCGTGAGTACTCAATTTCCCGTGAGTTTCGGGACCACTGCCAAACCGAGTTCAACCCAATCCGGATAACTCCCTTGCGGAAGGGACTCGTTTCAAGTCCGGCCCGGCTGCTTCTAGTAACGTCAGAAGTACCACGGGTACTCAGGGTCCGCAGAGTCCGCACCAGGAGCATCTGAAGAGCAACGACCGAAGCCGCGCCCCCCCTCCCCCTTACGGGGATACTTGGGTATGCGCAAAAATATGCAATGCATTACAACATACGCAATTTGTAACAGCTTAAACCATCACATTCCGAAAGCAAAACTAAAAATACTGGCGGAGTATTACATTTTATAGCGCCGAGTCTTACAAAATGTAGCTCTAGTTTGAGTACCTTGTGTTGAGTACCTTGCTATTAAAAATTATAGTACGTTTCATTTATTTGGCTGAGACTAAATTGTTATATACATCACCATCGTCGTCGATTTATAATGCTTAGACCTAAGGCTTGTACCGGGTCCTGATGAACTAAATGAACAATTTGAATTTATTTATATTTAACACCTAAAGATGTCAGAAGATTAGGTGGCCCGCTCACCACTTCCAAGTGTCATCTAATGTATCACACGGAGGTGAAATGACCGATAATTTTGAGTTCTTTAACGTGTCATAAATCTAGGACATTACATCCCTCCTGAAGGACTGGCGCTCAAAGTCTTATCCTTGCTTTAATTACAGGCCAAGCTAATTTTGCACATTTAGGCAAAAAACATTTCTTCATATATAAATTTCATCTTTTATCTCTTTTGTCCGTGACACAATCATTTATTTTGCTACCTACTTTGCCATATTTTAATAAATATAACTTTATATCAGTTAGATTTACGCTAGAATTTAGGTGGTATATTGCGTTTTATTTTATAAGACGGTATTTCTGGCCCATTAATATAATGTGCTCTGTACTCTGTGAATCCCTCTACAGCCCACGTGGGCCTGAACTTTACCGCATTGCTCATTGCGTCTTCTACCCACATGATATAATTGGTGGAGTGCAGTATTGCAGGGGGGTATGTGATCAGCACACCGCCGCTGTCGCTATATCGCGGCTTATTAGATCGAAGATCGCCACATCTCCATCAGGCAGCTGCCCAATTGTCCTCATAAGGCTGGATGGACCCCGACCTCCCTGTCTTATAAAAATTCCTAAATAGGTACCTGGAATCTAACCCGGGCCTCCTGGGCAGCAGTCAGCAACGCTAACCACTAGATCAAGGTAGTGGTCCTACAGTGTGCTATTTCTGCAAAATACTATGAAACATGCGTTACATTGTACCGGTAGCGAAATACCTAATTCATATTTGTTGGAACCGCCACGATGGCCGAGATCTTAAAGGCGCAGACTCGTGAGCGGGAGGTCCGGGGGGTTCGAATCCCGTCAGGACCGTCCTCCCTGACTGAGGTATTTTCCAGGCTTTCCTCAGTCCTCATAACTGGTAAATGCCGGGGAGGTACCCTAAACTTAGGCCTGGAACGTTTCCTTCCTTAAAAAATCCTTTCCAAATATATCATTTCATCTCATGTATCACCAGGGTTCAACGCCTGTGGTGCCTCAGTAGTAAAAACGGGCGTTAATATATATATCACTTTGTCTTCTTGTCTTCTTGCCATAGAATGACTCAACGAGTTCGAAATATAGCGATCTCAAGTGTGACTTTATCTTAGTGTTTTATCCTTTTCTACTTTTATAATTACAGTTGATTTGTTACATTGTTAATAGTGTTACTTTATTTTTATTTTATATTATATACATATTTGTTGAAAGTATGCTACGGCTTTGCACTGTATGTGAGAGGAAGAATCGTGGCCACAAATTCTGGCGAACTATAGCAGCACTGAGATGTGCAGGAAGAAGTAACCTATAGAGGGCAAGGGGCATTCTGGGCTGTGCTGGCAGACAAGGATGAGGAGCAGGCAGACAAATTCCTGTCGAAGGTGAGACAGCTCAAGTCTCTAAAGGTTGGAAATTGGCGAGGGAAAGAGAGAACTAAGTTATGTATAATTGTAATAATGTATTTTAATATATTTACTTATTCCAATGACATTGTGGTACAATGTTCTGCATATTTATATTAAGCTAATACTGGGATAATAATAATAATAATAATAATAATAATAATAATAATAATTATTATTATTATTACTATTATTATTATTATTATTTTGTTATTAGTAGTAGCAGCAGTATTTTAACCAATGGAGGTATAACTTATTTACTAATTTATTTGGGAAATATACATTTTTGTGTATTATGACAGGCACGTGAGCCATTGCGAAGATAGTAGATATACTGTGCTAATTGGAATAAACATACTCATTAATTCATCATCACTCTGTATTGTCGCTGTGGAAAGATCAAGTCATTGGCTGATTTGGCTCATTCGGCACGTTAAACAATTGACAAAAACAATACAGTAGAGGAATAAATCATAAATTATTACAATTATATTTTTTTCTCGCAAACAAGGGACAATACGAAAACTCTAAAATATACAGTTGAAAGTATATGGTGTCTGGTGCCATCAAAATAAGGCTGGATGTATGCGGCGCTCGTAGAGAAGAAGCAAAACACAGGTAACCGGTCATTTTTATGACATGAACAAAAGTAACACACAATATTTACACAGGGTTACAAATCCGTCATAGGACGGGTCTCCCAGGTAAACCACGGTGTTTAGCAGTCTTCGAATTAGTCTCCAAGTACATCAACGGTTTGTTGCCAGGATGGGAAGGATTCTTATCTTCCTCGTCACTGTTCGATAGGTCAGGACAGGGCACGCGCTTCCCGTAGCACTGTGTACCATTCTGTGCATTCCTATTGCGGAGAAATGCTATTTTCACATACACATCTTATTCACTTGTCGTAAACTCCATTCCTGACATCTGGTGTCTTCATTCAAAAGTGCATTCCATACACTTTCAATTGTATATCTTAGATTTTTTGTGTCGTCCTTTGTTCGCGAGAAAAAAAAATCAGGACTTCGACTTAATCCTTGTATATAACTTCTAATACTTTATACTTGATATTGCTCAGTGATAATTATCCGTAAGTAAACATATAATTTTCATAAACTATTCGGACTGCACAATATGCAGAACAATGTGACCAACTGCATGCTTTTCCACCGTTGGTCTAGCTTCCCACAATCAGCAACGCTTTATTGTCAACTAAACTAGCGTACGCATTGACTGACAAAGTGAGCTGAAACGAGTATTGTTCATTAAAAATAGCTTAAAACCAAATGTTTGTAAAGTTAATATGTTCAAAAATTTCATCCTGTTTACAGAGCACGACTTATTTATGATTTGTAGTAAATAAATATATGCTAATGAAATATGCAATTTATGTTTCCCTGACAATTTCAATATAAACACTATAATACATACTAATACATAAATTCTGTTCGAATTAATCGAATTAAATAAAGACAATATTCATCAATGCTATATATGTATTATGTATTTTTCCATGAATATAAAACAATTATTTGTTGAAGAGAATTCGTTAACGAAGTAAACGTTAAAGTAGTATTAAAAGCAAAATACAGAAGGATAGGTTTAGGAGGACAGTTATATTGTTTAGTATTAACATTAATAGGCAAATAAAGTGAATTTTAAGAAAGTTATTTATTTACTTATTTATACTAGAAAGGCGATTTTTCAGTCGAAAAACCTTACTTTCTCTATATCTTGATTGTATATAGTGAAGCGACTTGCAAAAATATCGTCAGTCGATTACTGTTTTTTTCAACAGCAAGCGACGAGCAAATTTAAGAATAGCATTTTCACATGTTTACCGAGGCTTGGGGATAGAAAGGGATAGAAGTAAGATTAATTATTGGTAAAATGCATTTTCCAATAGAGCCTCTGATGGTATCGACTTTTCAGAGCTTTACCTTATCCCAGATTTAATCCTACGGTAATGTGCCACCTAGAGACCGCCGCAGTGCATGTAGGGAACCTTGGACGATTGTAGGTTTATTATCAATGATTTGCTTTTCCCATGAGGTCATCAGGTAGATATGGAATAGTTGGAGGTAGTTATTAATCATTATTTAGAAAGTAATATTTTATTTTTGCATTTTATTCGTACTTTAATTTAACTGGAAATAACCCAAAACATACTTGGCCAATACAGAAATTCCAACATCTTTCATTTCTGAACTGCTCATGTATATTAAATATAGGGTGGGCATACTTTTCACATCCATTTTCATAAAAGAATGATTTGTATTAAATTAAATTTATATGGCATGTAATACATATGCACTCGCAATTTTATGCCACATGATCTCTATACATTTCAAAGTAATTTGTCCTGAAAACATTGAGGGTTTTATTAATATTTCAGATTGTCACTTCAAATAAAGTTTATAGTGAACGAGTGGCTATTGACATTGCTCAATTTTCGCGCTGTAAAAAGAGTTTACTCCGAAGTTCGGATGGCATTGTGGACAACAATGATGGAGAGTTTAATGTGAGAGAATACCTCAACTAACGGTTACCCAACAGATGCTCACCTCGAATATGCTCATTACTTTCACCAAGAGTAACGCTTTAACGCTTTCTTCCTTGGAGGTTTTTCAAGTCACAAAATAAGAGATTAACAGAATCTGAAGCAGGCTATTGGAGAACCATGTGCAGTGATTTCAGGCCACATGCTTTCGGACTGCATTCGAATGTTGGACACAATGCTTTGAGATGGATGGCACTCTGTCCACGCTGTACATCATCTGTATATACAGAACTTATATTAATAAAGATACAATAAACTAAATATTTTATAATGAAAATTTTGTTCCAACTACCTAGTGGTGCCTAATTAAATCACTCAGTATTCTTATTTCTTCTTACCTTAATAGAATTATTTAAAATATGATATTCTTCAAGCGTTTAGTTATTTTTTATTCACGAAATAAGCAACGCTTGAAGAATTTTAGAAGTTTTTAATATTTAGTGAGTATTTTTAAATAATTTTAGTTAAAACCTATACCAGGAAATTCTATATATATGCTGAAATATGTGAAAATGAATATTTTAAATAAATGAAGTTCTAAAATAACGACTAGATGAACACAATTTTAAATTCGCACACTACATCCTAAGGAAACTGCAGATAAATCTTAAATGTCATAAAAGGTATATACTTGACCGTGAAAACTTACACTAACATCCCCACTCCTAAAATCAACTGGGTAAATTTCACAATTCACATCCTACGAATACACTGCTGGCTATTTAAATTGAAACACATTGCGAGTATTTTTATAGCCATGAGAAGTGATGTTATTTGACGGTGTCATTGGGATCCTTCACGTCTACTTGTTCGTTCTACCTTTATCCATGAATCTCATATTCGTTCCGCTGTGGGTGCACCAATTTCTTAGAATGACATCCCACACTCTCGGTATGTTTCAATTCTCCCTTAATCAAATTCAGACACCTGCTGGTATTGTTGTCGTATTTCCAACAAGTCATACTCGTTCCTTCTGAAAAAGGTTACCATAGTTTAATGCATCTCTTTTAGGGTTGCAATTTAATGGTCAGCAGTGTATTAAATATTACGTTACTGAATAAATAAAAGTTATTTATTTTGTTAATTTTAATCAAACAAACACTAAGTAAGTATAATTTCTGAACTATGTTAAAGTGCGCGTCTTGCTGCTCTCTCGTGATTACTTGCACACGCTTCTGCAACATTTGTATGCAACGTAAGTCTTTAAGGGTCCCACAGCACACAATTCACAGGATAAAGGCCACGTTATTGATATTCGTACCGGGCCTCCTAGACCAAACCATCGCCCACTATTGTCGGAGATGTAGAAAATGGGGTGGTATTCCAACGTGCATGAACCACAATCCATGCCTTGTACTCACATCTAAAAGTTCACCTGAGTGGTGTACGAATAACTTAGGCGCGCTTTCTTTTAATAGTGTTTAACATCCGTTTTTACTGCTGAGGCATCGAAGGTGGTGGACACCGATGATACATGAAATGAAGTGAATAAATTTGGAAAGGAGTATTTTGTTTTAAAGGAAAGAAGCGTTCCAGGTCTGAGTTTAGGGTACCAATGCGGCATTTGCCATTTATGAGGACTGGAAAAATCTCAATCACGGAATAGTCCTGGTGAGAACTGAACCCTAGATCTCGCATTTACGAGTTCGGACTTAACGACCTCGGCCACCATAGCGGTGTAGAGGTAAACGCAAACAATACAAAAAGAAGAATGAGCCCAAACGTAAATATGTATTTAATTGGGAAGGATTTGCTTGTTTTGACAAATTCTATCTTCTGTGAAAATATGAAACGTTTATATTTAAAAACATTCTCAATGTGTGTATATGCATTAAATTGAAACACGGTGTCGCTAATCTATAGTGTAAGAATTACATAGGATTTTTATTGAATTATTTTCCTTAATGCAGCGATTAGATACATTACATAGAGCAACATAAAAATATTTACACTTGAATTATTCTCCAGGACTCATGAAATCATGAATCTGTACTGTGTATATTGATAAAGTCAGATTTAGTACTTTTAGATAAGTGTTTGATGTAAATGTTATTCTTTGTGGATTTCAATCTGAGGGTTTATCTGCTAATGAAATTTTGCCTTCAATGCTTTATGCAACATCGTTTATTTTATTTTTAACCATCTTCCTATTTAATATTGACTTTCATTAATGGTGTATTTAAATGTGTGTGTTCTAAAAGGCATGGGCAAGTTTTGCAATGACCAAAAATCAAATCAAAGCATATTCTCTTTGTATTCAACAGTTCAGTAAATTCAACCCTCAAAGATGGCCAAAGGTCAATTGAAAACGAAAAAGATCACTAACGAGCCTGACAACATATATCCAACGGACGCTCATCAAAGTGCTTGTCGAAGCTTGAAAAAGCAGTAAAGATTCCCTTTGAGGACTTTAGACGCAGTACTCAGAATCTCAGTCAACTTGTCATTTTTGGACTAAAGGCCATGGAAACGAATCTACGTTGCGTTTTATTTCTAGCAAACTGTTCATCGTTTACTTTTTTATTTGCCAGTGACAAGCTTCAATGTGGAAACTTTGTCATATTCAGCGCTTGAAAACGTTTACGGCAATTAATTATGTGGAAGCTCCAGAAGGAATGGTTATGCTATGAGAAGGGCAAGTTAAAAAAGCTCCATTTAGGAATAAAAATAATGTAATGATCTGTGAGAAGGGACAGCTAACGACTGTGCCGTTCATTACAGCTCCACATGCCTTATGAATAAATTAAAACTCCCGCTGCAAGAGACGATGGTGCGATTTTTACAATTTCCATTGGGCGTTCCCAGAAATAGCATTCGATATTTGCTGTTCAGCGCTGCATACAGTTTCCTGGCAATTAAGGAAAATCCGCTCATTCATCCGTGCGAATAACTTGAGAAGTGGTAATGATTTCTTAGCTAATTAGTGCAATTAATTATCATGTATTACCAATGTACTGTATTACTTAATTAGTGAAATTATAAAACGAGTATAGGAATCTAACGTAAAACCCTTCTAGCGTTAAGTTATCCCTCTTCTACCTATTAAATATGGCAAATTATTTTCCCTACAAATACTTTATTTAAAATAAATACAGAAAACATTACACGTACATTATCTACAAATTATTTATCTTTTCAGTTAGGAAATTCACTATAAAACGAATCTACCGATGATACCTGAGCTGAGAAAGTTCAATGAAATATTATTTACGAGAACAGTTTTAAAAATAATGCTCCACTTTTTTCAGAATATATTTGTTATAACATAAAATAGTAGCAATAGAAGTTAAAGTTCATCTTACACAGTCTGGAAGTTGTACTTTCTAAAGTCAAAGTGAACAAGTTTACATATTTAAAACAGTTAAATTTTTTCGGGCTGTTTTGGCGTTGTTCATGACGATGAACAACACCAGTAGTTGGTGAAAACTATGGTAGCATGTTAAACCTTAGACAAAGTCAAAACAGCTCGAACTTTTTTAACTGTTTTAATTATAACACTGGCCGTGAAAGCCTAAGAAGTATTATAACGAACCTTTCCCGGGAGGAATACGTCGGTTTGAGAAATTATGCAAGAAGAGAAGTGTGTTAATTTCAAGTTCAGGGTTTTTATGCCGATGTGGCGACCACAATTACAACCCCAAATATCTACAGATATGAAGCACTGTCGTATGTTTGACAAAATTTTAAGATTACTGCCTGGTCGATGGACTTAGTTTCGGTCATTTCATATGAAAATATTGTCTCTAATTATTATCTCATACTGGTGAGATTGATTGTTTCTATACAGTACATTTTGACAACACTGAGCGTAACATACATCCTGATTCCAATCTTATGATCCAACCGCTTCATTCGCCTTGATGATATTTCCAGATCGGCCATCCCATTATCTCTTACTTCAGTTATTTTTTCTGTCACGACTTGTTATGGGACAAATAAAGAACGTAAACACATTCTATGTATATTTATTTGTAAGTTTAATACATCTACCATGTTACTAGTAAATGGGCTTTCATTTTAAAACTCGTTAGTCTGAATAAACATATTTAAAAAACATGCATTTTTATAACGAGGCGAAATTTTAAAACCAATGTTGATTAAATTTTAGGTTTCACTCCCTCACAACCAGTTATCCCCACTTAGAAATTACAAATGGTACTCATTGTTACTTGAATTTTAAAATATGTCAGTTTTTATTGTAGTTTTGTTTTCAATCGTTGCCAAGCAATCTGAATTGATGTGGTTCTTTGAATTTGGACAGCTAAAAATAAGTCATTCGCATGTAGGATGAAAGCACTATTTTTAGATATATTACAGCCTGTTTCGGAACTCCTAACAAGTCATCTTACATTGCCTTCTTCTTGTAGAGTGTACATAATTTTCAAACAATTTATCTCCCAAACACAATTATACTAAATTTCCAATAGTTTTTGCAGTTTTGTTCTATCCAAATTCAACCAAAAGTTATAACAGTCTAAGTTGGCAGGCAAGAATAGAACACAAAATATATAATTACAGACTATTGTCTCGTGAATGTGGTAACGTCACACAAGGTTTAATTCTACTGTTCAGTATGTGCCTGTCGGAAGTTTATTACTTTGGGTCAGCGAGAGTCGTTCATCTCTTCTTTCTCAACTCGTGCAGTTGAAGGTCATAGGTAAGAAGTTCCCAGGGGAATGGTTAACTCTTAGAAATTAAAGTGGAGCTCACTGTCTACCTTGGAGACCAAGGTTTGCTATTATTTTTAGCTTAATTTTGGCTTATTTACAAGGTAAATTTCGTATAAGTTTTCAGACAAAATTTCACATAAATATTATAACGGTTACTGTAGAAGTTACTAAGCTTTAATGGGACAGAGAACTGCTATTATTACAGATTTTTGTACTTGCATGTTATTTACTTAATTGTATTATGAAATATTGTCTACTAATAGGCGAGTGTATACAGTTTGCAAGCTAGCTTTCTTTGTCACTCATTGTGCAGGAGTTTAGACTTTTGAAAAAGGACATTTTAAAATGTTTTAAAAAATTTTAAAAGTATTGTATACAATTTTATTCATTGTTTAATGCTGTAATTTATTCAATGTAAAATTACAGTGCTTTGTGCGCAGAACAAAAGTTAATTTTGTTTAAGTAGCAGTAACAAACGATTTTTGCATTCAAGTTTTGAATATTAATTATTCAATAAATATTGATAATGTTATTAAATCCTTATTTTATTTTAGCAAACACACAACAATCCGTTCCATGGATCCTTTAGGCCTTTAAGGAAGGTTATTTCAACGCCACAATGTTCCTAGTTAAAAAGTGGCAATAATAATAATAATAATAATAATAATAATAATAATAATAATAATAATAATAATAATAATAATGATAATAATAATAATAATAGTAATAAAAAGGGACTATTTAATAATTCCACCTCACCAAGTTATTCAATAATTACTTATGCTACAACTTTGGCAGCAGGATCGTTGTAATTCAAAAAAGCAGATGGAAAGTTATCCCTCTAAAATTAAAATAATTTACTGTATACGTGTCTCTCTCTTGCAAAGGAGCTACAATACGAAAATAACTTTTAACATCTCCCTATTTCAGTAATTTGTGTATTTAAAGACGTAATACTAAAGAATGGTGTGCGCGATGTCTTTATCTTTATCTTTGCTTTATCTATCAGTATAAATAGAAATACGCTAGTTTTACAAAGTAATGTTCGTAAAGTATTGAGGTTAGCTAAAATATGATTGCACATAATCAGCAATTTTACAGATTCTGTCTTTCGCAACCTAGGAGTGGTAAATGAATAAAACTTATAAGTAAAAAGTAAAGAATGTTTTCCCCCAAAATTGTATGAATGTTTAGAATAAGCAAGTAAAATAAAAGCACATAAAGCGAACCTTCATTATTTGTTGTTACATACATATGCAGGTTTTTAGTACCCATCTCTTAATTGGTTCTGAGTTGTGACTTTTAGCTAAAATATTTTGAACGCACGCTTTCGACTTAATATTGCTCACATGAAAAATTTAATCAATTTAAAAAATTACTTTTAAACAGAATGTCATTTTAGAAGTATCGTTCATTGTAAATTAACTAATTAAATGTAATTACAAGTATATGTATAATAATAATAATAATATAATGATGATCAGAATAATAATAATAATAATAATAATAATAATAATAATAATAATAATAATAATAATGTAGCAAGGAACGCACATTATGTGTTATGCATATGCCATATATTATGAATATTTAACGAGACTGGCATTAAAGAATCACCAAGATCAATCCCCATTTCTTGCAAAAGAAGAGCCTAGTGATTGATAAATTGATTAATAGCATTCTTCAATTACCCCTTACTTGGTGGAGGCGGTAGGTAAAATGCAGAAAGGCACATGAAGGATAGATAGTAACACTTTACTGACCTTCAGAAACAATAAAAAATACCAATGAGCCTGCTGAGAAAACTCAAAGCCTTATATCTGAAGAGCGAAAGATGTAAATGAGTGCACCAGTTAGAGATTCTACTTGTTTAGCAATAATGTACATGGAAATACAGTTACCCCACTTGAAATCGCAGATGCACACTTTATCTTGTGAAAGCTACACCAGCCTTGCGCTTGGTAGACGAAAAGCACTTTCCTTTGGCAAAGACTAAGATCTTTACTTCGATATCGATCATTCAAAAGGTATCTGAGACTTGCTGTCGTCTTATTGCGTTCGAGATGCACTGAAAAATAGAACAGCGCCGTCTCTTTCTTGTGGGCGGAACGACACGGAGAGCAGCATCCCCTGGGGACTACGAGAAACCGAAGCTGGAGTGTTTCTTTACACTAGCGAACTTTGTTATGTTTTTTATTAAATAATGCACTTTTATTTAAACAAACACGTATAAATCTTAAAGCATTTATATGATCGTGTTGTTAAACTATTAAAGTATAAACATAATGAATTTTTTTTTTTTAAAAAATATAATGTTTGTATTTATTTACACCTTTCTTTTCAACAGTAAGGGCAGATAACGTTTTACTTTGTGAATATTCGAATTATTGAAATAATATGTTAATAAACTCTAAATTATATTAATAAAATCGTGTTTTTGTAGAAACATACACACAACCACTGAAAATATTACTAATGAAAAGAAAATACTTGGAAATATTGTATTTTGGAATGTCACCAATTTTCAACGTGAAGACACATACTTATATTGCCCGTAATTCCCAACTTTTCACGTATTAAACAAATAATATGTAGAAAAATATAACTAAAAGTACTAAAGTAGCAGTGTAAAATTAAAAATTGTAAAAATAGGATTGCTTTGAGTCAGAATTATTGAATTTTATGCTATAGTTTTAAAACTAGAACATTAAAAATCAGTCATTAAGTAAGTTAAACATCCAGAGAAATTAATTACGTTGTTGCTAAGGCATCTGAAAAATATGCTTAGTATTTAAATAAAAAACAAAATAAATTAAGCATTAATTAACAGTTAAATTTTTTTGGTTAATTATTATTGAAGGATGAACAAAATATCAGAAAACTCTGTTGAAAACTGTGGTAATATTGTTGAACACTCTTAATCTATGATGCGAAGCCACTAACTGCATTTCAGATTGAAATGTTTATATTACAATAATATATAGTCGATTCTGGTGGTATAGTGATACCATACCTGCCTTTCGAACCTAGCCATTTTCTAGGTATGATAAAGACACAAACCATATTTCCCTTTTCAATATAGTTACCCTTTATTGCAATACACTTCTTACATCTTTGAATAAACTCCCGCTGCCAAAAAAATAAGTCACAAGTCTTGTCTGCAAAATGGCCATAAACACTTCTTCGTCAAATTTAAATTTCCTTTCTCGAAGGTTCTCGAAGGTCTCTTGAGTTTTGAGAAGAGGAAACAGTCATTGAGAGCTAGATCTGGGCTGTAGGGTAGATAGTGGATCTCTTTGAAGCCACATTTCTCCACAGCTTCCTTTGCAACAAGAGCTGTGTGCACAGACGCGTTGTCGTAAAGAAGGTGCACATCACCACTCGACTTTCCTCGCCTTTTCTCTTTGATGGAAGGACGTAGTCTGTGCAGTAGACCAACATAGTACTCCCCATTTACTGTGGTGTTCCTCTCCTTGAAGTCAATGAAGAGCATTCCTTCACAGTCCCGAACGATTGTGGTCATGATCTTCTTGGTTGACTGAGTTACCTTGGCCTTTAGAGGCAGTGCTTCGCCAGGTTTACGCCACTCCATTGATTCTCTTTAGGACAAGGGACCATAGTAGAGGACCATAGTTTCATCTCCTGTAACAATGGTTTGCAGAACTTCTCTCTCGTTGCCACGGCAGAGCTCCAAAAATGCCTAACGACTGGTTGCTGCTTTTGGACTGAGGAAAGAAGTCTAACACTAACCTTATTCATGTTTAAATGTTCATGAATAATTCAAAGGAAGGTTGTTTTAGAAAGGCCCAACCTTGCTGCTATTTCTGTAACTTTGAGTCACCGGTCTTCCATAATTTCTCCTATGCTTTCAGGAGTGAGCAGCTCCAAGGGCCGACCTGCACATTCTTCGCCTTCAGTGTTTTCTCGCCCCATTCTTTTACGATAGAATATGAGGGGGATGATTCCCCATATACCCCATCCAATCGCTGTTTAATTTAATTTGGAATAAGTCCTTCTTTTGTGAAGAACGTAATAACAGCTCGAAACTCCATTTGAACATGTTACAATCTTCTACACATAACCTTCTTTATGAAACTATAACTGAACAACTGAACACAGCGGAGCGGAGAGATTCTTAGATAATGGAGAACAATATATTACTGATTAATCTCTATAAAACCTTTAATTTCTCAAATAAAAACCTTTATAACAGCAAAAAAAAAAAAAAGAAAAAAAAAAGAAAAAACCCTACTGAGCTTATGTATTGCCACAAAACAAATGTAACATGTTTTTACAAAATGCTCAGTTACTAGCTTTAACTATTTATTTCAGCACTTCATAAAAGACCACTAATTTATTTCAAAATAAAGATAACTAGTCTGTACCTAAAGATTAGTGGTGGAAATATCAAGAAGGTAAAATATCTCCTGTGAAAGCTACTGAAGCTTTTGACAATGTTTCTAAAACACCTTAAGATTACAAATATAATATATATTTAGCTATGTTAAAATATTATAGAATCTATAAGAAGAATAAAGCAATACCAGATGGTAAGCGCATATTTTTTCCAATAAGAATAGCACTTGAATGTCTCAATAATAATGCGTTTTCTTAAAACTGATTTCAAAGCCACAAATCTATTGAAATTATAACAATAAATTGCATCAAAATTCTGTTTTTATTTTAGGTGTCACAAAAATCACGTTATTAACTCATTAAACTTTTCAAGTACATAAATTAAAAGTAAGCACGTAATTTAACTCGTATTTTGACGAACAAAGCTGATTTCACTCTTTCAACCTAAATGACAGTGCACAAAAGTTTGATAAAGGACAGTTCATATTTCAACTAAAATACAACCTGCATCTATGTGGTTTTAACCGTTTCAAAATGAGTGGTTCGCTGATGAAAACTAAATCACTAACTTTTATGAATAATATTTCTGTGGTTGCAGGCGCATATTGCAATGAATAAAACATCGCTTGTTAAAAGCCGGGATAAGCCTATTAAACTCTTAAGCTGAGCATGAAAAATGGAGTTTATATATGCATTCATAGAGAGAGAGAATAAAAATAATATTTGATGGAAAAAAACAATTTCCATAATCATTTTTATGACCACTAGAAGTAATTGATTGATTATTTCTTTGTGGTATCGACTTTAAAACATACTCTCATAATTTTAATGACATTTTATGAAAACTCTGGACGTTTTGTTGATTATAGGCAATTCAAATTTGAATAATCCTCACCCAGCTTCTTAGCGCCGGTCAATAGCTTGCATAGGGTTCTCCAGTTCCGAGGCAGAAATGAACAATGCAAGTTGATAGCTGCCGACAGCTGTGCTTAGATGTGTCAAGTAGGGCGCAGTGTTGCGATCCAATACGAGGAATCAAACTCGTATCTTTCACTTGCCAAAATAAACATTTCCACGTTGTTGTTTCCTTTACTTCCCAAATAACTGTACCAGGTGCTTGAGGTTCCCGCCGTCTAAACTGACTTTGGACGTCTTCATGGTTTATCCTCATCCTGGATGGATTTTTATTTTCCGCGAATTTTCCGCTCTCCCGTTTCATAATATTTCATTTCGGTGGTTCTGTGACAGAGTCGAAAGTGCAGGGTGAGGTGGGCTGGCGCGGTGTAATAGTTGCTTGCGTTTTGGAAACATTTTTGCCCCGGTGTCTGATATAGAAGCGACCTGAGGGGCTCCAATGGCGGCCTCGTCTACGTCCGCGTCTAACCGCATGGGTTATTTTCCGACCTAACTCTCATCTTTTTTCCCCAGTCGCTCATACGTTAAATTATATGATATAGTTTTGAAATTTCGAGTGATCAATGTTTAACATCTCGAATCGAATTTAAAATCGAGATGGGAATGTTGCATGAAGCGCTTCCCTTTGGTACTACAGATAGTGTGATTTCACTATACCAAATTTAGGTTATTTTCTTCCACTAATCTATTGCACACAAAACTCTGTAGTTATATGCTTATACATAATCTAGAGCAAAAATAACTAAATGCACATATAAAGCGAATAAGGAGGAGATTTTGTCCCCACAAAATACTGTGAACTGCATTAAAGGAGCTATGGTAAACTAACTGCAGACTTGTAAGTAATGCGTACTGATATACAAATGGATTTAAAATTGCAACACCCTTAAGAGATGCTTTAAATCGACCCCACATTTTCTCAGAAGGAACGATTATGACACGTCGAAAATACAATAGCAACACCAGCAGGTGTTTGAATTTGACAAAGGAAAAATATGGCACACCGAAAGTGCTGCATGTCATTCGTCATGTTAAACGAAATGCGTTTACAGTGAAACGAATATGAGTACAATTGTTCGAGGTATGACGAACACACAAACGCGAAGGATCCCAAATTCCCCTCAAAAAAGGAGCGAGAAAACAGACATTATTACTATAGGCTATTATGATCATGTGTTGCAATTTTAATGAATGCAGGAACCGAGTTTTCCGAATAAATACTTTCTGCTATACGATAGAATTCT
>CM060831.1:132122500-132320000 GCA_030762175.1 Metallyticus violacea
CGTACAGCAGTCAATATGTTTCGTACAGCATAAAAATACCCAAACAATTATCTAGCGTTTTGCTCGCGTATATCTATGTCACTAACCGATCGTTCTTGAAAGACGTTATTTTCGTCTTATTCACATCAACGATGAGTATCCACTCTTCATAGTAGGTCCAAAGTCTGTCTAATCCTCTCTGTATACGTTAATCGACGTAGACCACATCAGCATATAATTCGCGTACAAAACGCTGGCACCTGCATACCCCCTACTGGTGCCTCCATATCATACAGTATCATCACGTTAATAGAGAGATTAAACAATAAGGCCGATAAAATACATTCTTGGCGGAAGTCCTTCCCCTCTTACGAAACTCTCCGGTATCAAATGCCTTCTTAAAATCAACAAAAACGCAATGCAGCTTCTCTCGTTTGATTGACAGCTGGTTTTCTCCTAGGATTTCTAGAATAAATGCGCCTTCTGTCCTTTACGGACACCAGTCAACAGTTTGATAGTTTATTAATTTTGTCTCTCGTGCTTTTATTCAACAGTAAATATAAAAGCAGAAAAGGATAAAACACTAAGAGAGTCACACTTGTAATCGCTATATGTCGAACTACTAGAGTTTTTCTATGGCAAGAAGACAACTTCTGCTTTTCTGCTTTTATAATTACTGTTAATTTGTTACAATGTTAATAGTGTTACTTTATTTTTATTTTTCCTTTATATTATATATAATATAAAAGAAAAATAAAGTAACACTATTAGCAATGTAACAAATAAACAGTAATAATAGAAGATTTAAAAGGATAAAACACTAAGATAAAGTCACACTTGAGATCGCTATATTTCGAACTCGTAGAGCTCCTCTATGGCAAGAAGACAAGTCATGCATATTTAGGGGTAGAGTGTATGCTTTAGGTTTTCTTAGTTCCGGAGACTTGTTCAAATTTTAAACAAATATTTGTCATGTGACACATTAAAAAGGGTGTTTACACAAAAATCCTATTTTAACTGTACAAGAAGTTCAAGAAATTTGTAAAATTAATGTCTTAACAGCACATAATACGAGTAAAGACCGCCTCCGTGGTTTAGTTGCAGCGTTTATGACCGGAGGTCTTGGGTTTCGAATCCTGGTTAGGTCAAGATGTCTGGGGAAGGCTTTTCCTAGCCCTTAGACGGTGAATGTCTGGTAATTTTAAGGCGTCAAAGGACTCTGATCTCATTTGCGCCATCGGTAAATCATTTCACCATTCTATCCTACAGACTACACCTATAGTGATGAATATACAACAATAACCGATGCAGTCAACGCGACAATAAATTAAAAAACCGGGAAAAAACTTCATTGCATATCTGATTTCGAATTACTGCTCATTTTTCTGGATGTTATTTTAATTTTCAGGGATGATTACAATTATGTAAGACATACTTGTAAGATTTTATCACTTCTACGAACGTATTATAACAGCAGTAGCCTATGAAAAATTAGGAAATTGTACAGCCTTCCTTGGGTTTGTTGCAATGCAAATTTAACATGTCTTCTCCCACTACTACATTCATTTTCACAAAAGTAAACATATGATGCCCAGCTATTGAACAACAAGAAAAGGAAGAATACACAAATAGATCACTCAAGTCTTTTCTCTAAATGGAAACTGTTCTCTAGCAATGTTTTGGGCTACATATTTCAGGATAAAACCAGATTTTAGAGGACAATGATAAATAAAGAAGTTATGGACGTGCATTTTGGTTACAGAAATTCTTCCACATCTCATGAAAACCCCCTATACAGTTTCTCGCACAATGAGAGAAATGCATGGGGTACAATGGAGTTCATACTTATGGGCAGACATAGGGACTTGTTAACTTTACACTGCACCAGTTTTTATAGGAAGAATAAAAGTCAACTAGGAAAAAACAAACAACAAACTTAAAAGGAAGGAATTTTGCGTTTTAAAATAATCTGTGAGCAAAATGATCATATATCGACCACTCAGATTACGGTGACTGGGGAAAACAAATATAAGTCATAGTTATTCAGGTAAAGTTAAAGAAAAATGACGAAGAGGATGATGGAAGGAAATGTAGAAAGAAGTGTAAACCTTAGATTGTAAATCATGGATTTACAAGTATTTAGAGAAAATGAGGGAGAAATGATAAAGAATGTTCAGATAGTTAAAGATTGATAAATTGAGTAGGTGAGGGAATGGGTGTAAATTAGCATTAGAAACAGGATTATTACACACCTGGGTGTTATCGTGTATAGCTCTAAGTAAATAAGTAAATCACAAGTATAGGATAATAGCTGGATAAAGCATTTAGAATTAAGATAGTAATAGAGTCATAATGATATGTATTAATTTTATATTGTCAGTTAGTATTGTGGAATTGACGAAGACATAGATCTTATTGAAATATTTAAATTTGTATATTGATGTAAAGAGAAATAAATTCAATTTCAATAGTAATACAACATTACGATTTTCAAAGGTTGTATTAAATTATTATAGGAGTAGCGCATAGCTTTGATTTTCTTTTTACACAGTCTTATAAATGCTATTATACAAAATGTGTTTGCTATAGGAATTATTTTCTAGTTTTTGTGTTTGCAATAACGTTCTATTAGACTTTGGTCAAATTCAATCAAATGTGGGTCAAACTTTTCATGATTTAAGTTAAATTTGTTCAGAGTTTGTTGTAAAAAATTTCAGTGGTTCAATTATAAAATCACTGAAATCAGAAATGCCTAATGTCAACAGGCTTGTACATGAGAACAAATATAGAATATTTTGTGATATCAGTGAAGTATGGCGAGCAACATTAACTGTAAAAATGTACGTTTTGGTCGGTCTGAAAGGAAGAGACAAAGATGCATGGAGCAAATCCTTACAATTGTACGATTTGGCTTTAAATGATCCAACAAGAAATTCTACATGTGTACTATTTGGTGTGGTCTTCATAAATATGTCAGGATAAAAAAATGCTTTTCTGCATGGGTTGAAGAAGTAAACACAAAAGGATTACAGTTAATGGAATTTATTTGATTAAATGCTATCAATTTAACGAAAGAATACTGAACATATATTGACTCTAAGGTTATAAACTTATCTGAAGGAAAGTATTAAATATATCTACTGTGCATGTTACATTAAGTTGCTACTTTTACTGTGTAGAAAATAATACAGCTTTAATAAAATGTTTCTAATTTCTTAAATATATAAGGAGATATATAATAAATAAATAAAATCTGTATGCTTCACCCCGGTACCTGGGCATATAAATCAAGTTTTCTATTTATTATTATGATATGTACAATATAATAATTCTTTACTTCATTATTTTACAGACGTTCCTAATAACTACAGTAAAATAATATAATAAAATAATAAAAATAACTTATTTTTTAAAATTAAACCAAAATATAAATATACTAAACTTCTTCCCAATTTAATATTCCGAAATCTACCAAATTAATAAAATTTCTGGGAGCCAGTAAGAATTATAGCTGGTATAGCTATTCTATTCTAATTCATTACATGACTATATTACTAACCACTAGTTACCAGTTTTAGAAGGTATAGACGATATACAGCAGCGCATAAATTAAATGATAGTTTCAAGAGATGAAATTCCATTTCGATTTCATTCGGCCTTGATATAGTCAATCATATTTTATAAGGGTGAGCGAGATTTACAAAGGAAATGCGTACGTTAAAATAAAATTTACGTAACAAAAATATATTTTCTGATAGCATGTACAAAAAAAGACTATGCAAGACATGAAAATGTAGAGCTAGGTGTGACTTCAATCCTGTATGATTTTGTATAATAATCCAGTATGTTAGAAAAAACGAGTATTTTGAGTGTCTAGAAAAAACCCACTGCCACGAAGGAATCACGAATTGGGAGAAACTTTGGAGTACATTGAACTTTGAGAACAATATGTCAAAAATAAAGTACTTTCCAAAACGAACTTATTCTCTTATATATCAACCAAGTTACTTATCAAACTACCCTCCTAAATATAGAATAAAAATATTTTGAGCCTATTCTTCTTCAGGAATAAATGTATAAAAAATGTCCTTAATAATTCTGAAACGAAGAACGTTCTGTTTATATGGACTTTTTTCATGTATTAACAATTCCGAAGGAATGCAGTTATTGTGGTTGTAAGCATGAAACATTTTTTGGAAATTTTCTTCTAGTCTCCATCCATCCTACCAACTAGACACAAAATGACAATGAAAAATAAGTATATATGGGTGTGTCTGTTTACGCTTTAGCAATTTTTGCTTTTTCTCCATACCATCAATTAACAAACGATTCGTTAACCATCAAAGTTGAACCATTGGAGGGTGGGAGTTGACCTAGAGCAATTTTGTTAAAAAATAAAAATAGCTCTAGTAGCCGCAATTTTTGTTTTCTTTTTTTCAACAAAAATCGATATATTTCAATGCAATATAGTAATGTAAATAGTTCCTGAAAATCAGGGAAATCGGAGTGGGGGTATATCTAGTGGAGGTTAAGCGAAATTTAAAAATAGTTCCTGAAAATCAGAGAAATTGGGCCATTAGAAATGGAGGTTTATCTGAAACTAAATTTTTTAAAATCGCTCTAGTGGCACCAATATTTCTTTCCTCCCAATAAAATTAGGTAAACATCAGTTAAACAAAATAAGAAATATAGTTTCTGAAAATTAGGGAAATCGGACCTTTAGTAGTAGGGGCATGCTTGAAAACTGAATTTTAAAAAGAACTTTTGCGTTAAATTTTCTCTCTATTGTTTTAAAATAAAGGGATAAATAATTCAGCATATAACTGTATTTATAACGTTCCATACATTTTATATTTAACAAAAGCATCGTTGTGAAGATAACAAACGTGAGATATTAATTTAATATTTTATAATTATATTTGTACGTAATGGGCTCTGTAATAACCTTTAGAAAACGTTTTTACAATTATAAAATTTAAATTACATCTCAAATTCAATGAAAATCTATGGAACTTTCGATTGTTCATTGTTAAATTCAATGAAAATCTATGGAACTTTCGATTGTTCATTGTTGATTGCGTATATCTGCTTAGTAGATTGTAATTGTTTTTAAAAAGTAACATGGTTTTCTTTTATTGAAACATATGGGTATCTTCCTCTAATGTAACTCGAAACTTTCTGTTATCTCTCTCTATTTTAGTGAATGTAAAGATGATATCAAGAGCTCAGTTAATAAATATGGTTACATTTAAGAATGTTTAAAAATGCCCACATAGTGTAGCTTTGTCTATCAGTGTTTATATATTTCATTTAACTAACAGTATGCCTTTAATTTTTGTGCCTTAACCTCAATAGTTATAATAATACTTTATTATTATTATTATTTTTGTTGTTGTTGTTCTAAAATGTGGTTTCTCTTTTATGGTACTTATGGATTGCAAGAATTCTAATTTTGTTCCTGTAATGCAATAACTTATTTCATTTTATTAACTAATAAAGCCATAATTTTGATTTTATATTCATTTTTAAAGTAATTCAAGTTTCTGTTTAGTTTACACAATTTGTGTGAAAGGGATTTTTGTTAGTAATTGACACCAATTTACATACATGTGTATACAAGAAAACCACTACCAAATTCATTTATATATAGGGATTTTATTAACAAGTAACCGGTATGATTAAAGATAAATTTATCAACTGTTACTATTTTCCAAATAGACAATGCTTTGATTAAATTTTGTACTTAAAAACATGTTTGTAATATTCATGCATTTAGAATTATATATTGCTAAACCGATGAGGTTAGGTATTACTGTATAAGAATTTCAGGCTATTGCGAACGTTAAAAGCTGTAGAAAGTTGTTTCAGGTCTAAGTCTTTTATTGTCAATTGATAACAAAGAGTTGAAAAATCCTCTAAGTCCTATTCATTATCTCATTTGTGATGAACGCCCGACTATCTATTGAAGGCAACTGTTTCATGGTTACGGTGCTGAGGTCTGTTTACTGTGATTTACCTACAATTGCGGCACTAATTTCGCAGAACAGTACCCGCAATGCGGGCAGTGTGGTTTGATGGATTAGACGGAACAGAATGCTAGTGGTATTGAAAGATGCCAGGGATGACCAGAGAGTTTGCCAGGGATACTCAAAAATGTTCTTAGGAAGCCTATGCAAAAGTAGAGAAAAGTTCCACTTGGCTTGGAAATTTCGTTCATGTGAAAAAATATCGATTTGTTTAGGCTTATTCAACTTTGTACGATAAAGTTCGTTAATTGCTAAATATTAACACAAAAATAAAGACGTTTTTGAGGAAATATTTTTATTTAATATTTGAACCCAGGACCCATTAGTTATGTAAAATAAGTGAATTCAAATCAAAAGAGAAATGCTTTCACACAATGTGTACTATTATTACTTGAGAGAGATTTATATTTTCTTATCCTGCTTAAAAATAATAGATTCCACTATTTAAATTGTTTTAAATGCTATTCTTATTAAACTAATCTTCCTAAATGAATTTACTAGGCAGGAATACCCTGTATTTATTATTATTATTATTATTATTATTATTATTATTAGCTCCTTTAGAATTTCTACAGAAATAGAAATAACAGCAATTTTTAATATTACAATGTATATTATTGTTGCAGTTATAAAAAATTTTTGCTCTTTTTTGAATGAAAAAAAATCTGCCATAGCTGCAGCTAAGAGGCTGTTTTCGAAAAGAAAGAAAGAATGTTAAGGAAGAAATGTGACAATAAAATGGTAGTGCAGTTGCAATAACTAACAGAATTAAAAAAAAAAATTCCTACAAGAGTTTTAAAAGTACGCGCTATACAATATGATGTTAGCCTTTGACCTAATGTTAGTAATTATTTTTGACAAGGTAAAAGTGTATTTTACATTGATGTCACTACAACACGAAAAATTAAAAGATATTCAACTCTCATATTGAACACTGCCATTGCATTCTTAAGTTCAGATGTTGATGATTGCCGGTGTTCTCTACATCAAAAAACTGATACCTTCTTCCAAAGATCCGGTAGTGAAAAATTCTCTTGAAAATACTCATTCCAGGCAATATTTCTCGAAAGTTTTAAATCCTGTTTAGTATGTTTTACCATTTAAAGAGCTGTGGGTATTTTCAAATCACAAATCTTTAACCATGTCATCGCAATAATTTCAGAAATTGGAGAAGGGTTTTAGATAAGCAATTTGACATATATCTATGGCCTGCCGATTCACAATTCAAAGTAAAGTTTCTAAAGACATAAATAAAGTTACTATTTGGAATGATAGACGTAAGTTGTGGAGAATATGTCGTTGATGCAGTCACTGACATCAAGTAAAAGCGGACCATAATCGAATTTGCGTTCACTTGATTACTTTTTTTTTTTTTATTTTATGCTGGAGCATATTTCGTAATAAGAATAAAATAAATAAATAAATAACGTACTCCGTGGGATTAGAACCTACAACACTTCAATCCAAGTCATGTCACTTTATCCATTAAGGTAGATTACTTCCTCTAGTCTCGGGATCCCAAAAGGGCCAAACATGGGGTATGCTTGTTCACCGGTGTTTGCTCAACTATCTAGTATAGCAGGGCTGGAGTAAGGATTTCCGTGTTATTGGTTAACTTCTATATTTGATTTCGTTACACATGTGATTGTGAAATTCTGTTTTAAATAAATTCAACTGTAATGTGGTACTTACTGAATTGAGCATAGATCGACTGACCCTGCTTACCATGTATACGTATCTCATGACAACCAGTGCACCCGCGTAATTCTGTTATCTTCGTGTAGATCCTCTCCCCATCCAGTTCCGCCACTCGCTACTACCCACTTTCTATGTTTGACAGATGTGTTCTCTAGACTAAGCTACCCAACACGATAATCAAGTAATCGTTGTTCCTGTCATATGTCATATATTTAGTCCGAGATATTAAGAGATTTTATAGCACTAAATATTGAAAACACTGATGATGAGAAATTAAAAATCGGGACTTCCTCGCTCAAGAAGCAGGTTGTGAAACATTGTAAAGCAAAATTTTACCCCCCCCCTTTGCTTTAACTCTGATTTATCGGCGTAAAACTTCAATTTCTTTATCGCCTCAAATTCCTTGTTTTTTTCCTGATCTATAGATTACCTATGTCTAATTGTGAGTTTGAAATTCCTCTACACTCTTTGAATTTGTTAGAAACTTTATTAATGGCAGTTATATCACAGAAGTCTAGAGTAACTTAGCTATGGAAACAACTGTCAAATCATGTTTTTATACTAACAAAATGTTTTTTGTAAAAATCCACATTGTAAGGATAGATAGCATAGGAATAGGAACATCAACAAACCCCCCCCCCCTCATTCATGAAGGTAGTTTCACGAAAGCTTTTCTAACATTTATTAAGAAACCTATGAGAAAATTTTTGTGCTAAGTTAATTCATTATATGAAGAGTGAGGTGCATGAAAAGTAAATTAAAGGAAAATTTACTGTACCTACTACCATGGAGGAAAAGAGGATAAAAACCTCAAAAAACTAGACTAGTTTGGTTCAACATTTGTATTACATTCTATACTGTTTAAAATATATCAGAAAAAAAATTAAGAACTTAGATAAAATTAAGAACAACAATGAACATTTATGTAAAGCGGAAGGTTGTCATTGTCATTGCAACTTCGAAGAGAACCCTTTCTGAGTAACAGTACCAGATTGTTCTTCTGCGAGATTAGTTATAAGACTATCGTATATCGATTTGTTTGAACTCGCGTTATACTCATATACAGCACATGGAATGATGTCTGGGGCTCACGGCTGGCCCTTTGTGCCCATTCTCCCAAATGGGGAACACCTTCGGGATTAAGGAATGAGGTAAAGGACACATAGGACGGCTAGGATCTAAGGGCGGTGACTGCGCGGACGCAGATGGGGTCTTAAATATGTTTTCCACACAGATCCCCCTCCCCGAGTTGTACGAACCCCTCCAAAAATGCGCTTCCATTCCCTGGGGCAGAAACCTTTCCAAAGCGCAAGCCAATTACACTGCGCCATGGCACTTTCGGTCTTTTAAGAAAACAAACCTAATGAAATTGTATGAAATGGGAGAGCAGAAAATTTATGGAATGCAAATGTCCGTACCAAGTGACCAATAGAAGTCGAGAAAAATTATAAGGCTGGGATGACCGGCCCAACGGGAATTGAGCACGGAGCCTCCTAAATGCGACTCCCAAACATTACCGCCTGAGCCACCTCGCTTGGTTAGAGCACATGTAGCATTATTATACAGTAGATACATTAGCGAGGATGTACAATGCTATGATTAAATCTACTCTTGTTATATGGAAGCGAAATATGGGGATGGGGGAGAGCTGAACATATAAATAAAATTAAAGTCGATTTTTGGAAAAGAGGTTTTGGGCTCTGCAAAGGAACGTCCAAATGTGGGTTCACGAGGGATATACGGTCAATGGTAAAACAGGAATGTTGAAATATTGGCTTAGACAGGGAGACCAGTCAACACCTCGGGCTAAATACAATAGACACCAGGTGCAACATATTAACACCAGGGTTTTGGACTGCAGAGGTAGAAAGAGGACTCAGGGCAATTAGCCTGGGCTCAACATGGCAAGGAAGTAATACAAATAATGAAAACGTATGGATGAAGGTTAGAACAAGGCTAGAGGATATCAGCAGGCAGGAAATCGAGACAGAATGTAACACGACAGTATCTTTGAGCTTATCGAATGAAATTAAACTAACCTGGGGCAAAGAGTTAAATTATGCTCGTTCTAGGGAGAAAGACAAACTTAGGATTGACTTGGTATAGAATGGAACGTTGGAAGGCTAAAAATAACGGATAGTTCTGGTAGGAGGAGAATCTGCTTATTTTGAGGAGAAGATGAGAAATAGGTATACATTCTGTCAGAATGTACGCCTGAGAACACCTGAGAAAAACGTTGTTTTCAGAAAAACTATTAAAGCAATTAGAGATCAAGTGGCATGCTGGGAGCTATTGCGAACTACACTAACTGATTGAATACGGGCATTTTCCCAGCCAAAGTGCGCGAAGCTAGAAGCAATTTATTTTCTGGTTAGAATGCAATAACTGTGAATTCATAAATAGTATGTAATAAGTTTCCATTCATATATCTGTAAATATAGTTATTTTAATTTTTAAAAAGGGTATTTAACATAATTAATATTGCGTTACTTTTTATTATTATTTGTTCCCCTTTCTAATTGTATATCGTGCGTAAAATATTTGTAATATGTATATATAATTTTATAACAATAAAGATAAAACTATTACTACAACTATTATTAAATTTTCTGTTTTCCTTCCTTTGCACACATCTTGTTCTAAAGAGCATTGATAAAATACAGTTGCAAACAGGTAATAAAGAGACCCCGTGCTGTTTAAATCCGTTCAAACATCGCTTATGGACACTCTCTATTCCCGCACTTAAAAACAAGCTTCTTGCCTTATTCCTTGGGAAACGGAATGTAGAACCTCTGGTGTTTTTAAAATACATTGTCGATTTATCTGCGCTCCTGCACAGTCGCTTCCTAAAACCGTATTTGCATCGTGTGTTACGAGCGAATTTCGTGTTTCTGACTCTTGTTATGAACCACCTTGTAACTTACGCGTGGCACGCAACGTTGATCACGTGCCTGTAATTGTTTCACTGCGGCAGAACAGCTGCCTGATCCCGTGATTTCCGTGACCCTTGCATTACAAGGGCCTTGCCAAATACAGTCGCGTAAATCTTGGGCCTTGAGATTTATGTCTGACCAATGGGAGGTCTTTGTTCATCATGTCCATGCCTGCTACAAAATGTTGAGCTGATATAATAAAATATATTGAATATATCAGAATAACCAATCCTAATTTTCTGATGTGATAGGGGACATGAAAGGTATTTTTTTTTCCGTAATAAAATAGTGTCCAGAAAGTTTTCGTTTTCAATAAAAAAAAAAAAAAAAAAAAAAAAAACCGATCATCACTCATCACATCATGACTACAGTTATGTTTCCGCTATTCTTGTTACCATGGAAATATAAACCACTGAAGGAAGTTAGTTTGTTGTTGTACGTCACAAAATATCTTCTGTGATATTTGTTTATTTAATTCCATGGTATTATAATGCAATGGTATACAAATATTGAATTTGCAGACATTAGAGAGCTTAAGATAATGCTACCTTGGCAAGGTGAATCTGTCAGAAGCAATACCCTGAGCTCCATATTCCTTGCCATACAACGATTTCAAGACTGGATCACGTCTTATGGATAAGGAAAGTTATATCAGAATGAATTGAAATGTGAGAATATTATACTTTGAAGAGGTTTTTCGGAGGTTTGAAAATAATCCACGAAGTAGTTCTCGAGCTGTTGCCCATTCATGAATACTAGTCTTTTTTGGATAGCCTTAAGTGAGTATATATCTCATCCATTTCATATTCATTTTTTGTATTTGTTATATTTACGGACGCTCTTTAACATCACAGGTCATCAGCGTCCCATTCAATTCAGGACGTGAAATGGCCGACAAATTTTGCTCAGAGGCTTCTTCTTTCAGAGGTTCCCTTACGTGCCGTAAATCTACGATATGGGCCCACGGCTCTACTTCCCTTCCGAAGGAAGCCACCATACTTGGGATTTTTACGCCCGAAAAATCGCACCGTCCTCGCCAGGTTTGAACCCGCTATCTTGGATTTAGGAGGCAAGTATGGTTACCACTACACCACCAGGACCAACTATCTAAAAAGTACAAACATTATCCTAGATGATAATACTAATAGACAACAATTTGCTGTAATTTATTTACATATTGTTAACAATGAGCCTGATTTTGCTAGATTATTATGGACAGATGTGGTAGGTTTTTCAAGAAATGGAGTTTTTAAATACACACAACAGTCATGGAGTAACATGTGAAGAATCTCTGCAATGAATGGAACGTTTCTATAAATATTTTGGTTGGATTTGTTGACAACTTTCTAGTGGGGTTATACGTTATGCCTGCATATGCCTCAACATATTTATGGTACTTTTGAGGAAATGTTTCCGGAGCTACTTAAAGATGTTCGGACTAATATTCCGAGAAACATGATCTTGCAACACGACGGTGCACTAGCACATTTTGCTTGATTTATCCAAATTATTTAAATGTACATTTTTCGAATCGTTTCATAGAAAGGGCAGGTCCAGTTACTTGGCCGGCACATTTCTCAGATATGACTACAGTTAATTTTTGTATTGGAATTTAAAGTCTTATATAATATTATTTTTTATTATTAATTATTTATTCAAATATCTTATATAGAGTATAATATTGAAGCTGTTAATGAGATGAATTTATCTTTGAATAATTAACTTATGGGGTAACATTAAATCAATTGTTTATGAAACACCCATCAACACAGCAGAAGAATTAATTGCTGGAAGCTACTCCTGCTTTTGACAATCTTGTGTAGCCGACCTCACATATTTCCAAAAATACATTTTCTTAATAATTACTGATATTAGAGTTTTAAAAAAGTTACTATGTAATCATAGAAAGTTAATAAAGTAACTTTCCAAGTTGAGATGCATTCTTTTTTTTTTTCTTCATACCACCGTAATTTGAAAACAAAGCACTTTTGAACGTTGCTTATTAAGAATAAAGCAATGTTCAAATATGCTGAAATTTTGCTACATTATTCTGATTCTGCCTCTTTTGCAAAAATATCATTAAGAGCATTAACTAACCTTGTTGTTAAAGGTTTATTGTGCAATTATGAAACTTGTTATACCTTATTTTCCAGAAGCTTGAATTTCACCCGATATAACGTATTACCTATTAAATGTATAAAATTGCATTTTATTTAATTTGACAAAGAAACTATAGACAGTTTGGAATTTACAGGAGATTAAATTCCAAGGCTATCTGAGGTAAAATAAATTACATTTAACTCACTTAATATTTCTAGCTTTTAAACACACAAAGGAAATACTTTTTAAATTACTATAATTGACAAAAACAAAGACAAAATATTATTAAATATCTTATTGCGAGATTAAATGCCGCAAATATTGCTTTTTCCAACTCAATATTATGCAAAAGTGTAATATACATTATATTCCACCAATACATGAATTACGAAAAATATTTGTGAAAAGGCAGTTATGGAAAAAACTTATTTCTCCTTTATACTTATCTATTGTTTAACAAGCATCCTGTTTTTTGTAATTAGTTAAAATTAAATACGTGAACGCTTAATTAAAAAGCCTTTTAATTTAAATTACTTTTGTGGCCGAATATAAAAGAATAGTATAATTTTAATAAATGTGACGTAATTTTTAATATGTATTTCAATGCAAAATAAAATGTTTACATATTATGAAAGATGGAGTTACTTGTCATTAGGGGTGTATCGTGTCAGAGCGCAGCCCTGTTACTTTCTCTGCAAATGTATCATATTCTATTTCATATCTTCAGGCCATGTATAGGAATTAACTCTTCAAAAGCTGTCAATAGAGTAAAACAGTGTAAGGTAATGGAGAAGCAAGTATAATGCAAATATACTCACACTTCTGACTTACTAACATGCTTATAATACTAAACGGTTTCTATAACTATTTAGGTGAAGGTGGTAACTTTTCAACATATTGATACCCTTAATTAATGCAATTAAATTCACATCTGGCATAGCTGAACATGGCTTCAGTGATTTAAATATAATCTTCAATGCACTTAGAATGAATTAATTTATTTCAACTTTACAATTAAATTTACGTTTCCCCCCTCTTTTCATAACTTCATAAATTACTTCAATTAAAAAGTATACTTTTCTATACATTTCCCTTTAATTTTACTCATTTAACTATTTACTCGACCCCCGTCTTCTGCTCATCAGCAGTTTTCTGCTGCAATTAATGAACTTAGAGCAAAACTACTGATAAAGCATGTTTCATCTATGATGTTCATAATACTCGATGGACCGCCATTTTCTAGATGGAGCGTCGTATCACACATTTGATTATTATCATCACTCTGTAGATGAGCAAATCACGATTACTAAAAGAAATATACAATTATATAACAACAAAAACTAAGAGTAGTGAAAAATTTAGAAACTCTTTTGATTTGTTATGTGAATATGATAATTATTTAATCAGTTATATTTTATTAATTTGCATGTAATATGTTTGAATTAGTAATATTGATAAATAACAGTACTATTATTACTACTATACAACAAAAATAATAACAATAATAATAATAATAATTTTGGTACTGATTTTTAAATCTTTGCTCCTCACTATACTAAGAGAATGGCTCCATCAGCTTTTTTTTTTTTTGGATAATGAATTGGAAGGCATAGATCTCAAGGATGGTCTTGCTGCAGTCATGACCTCACACATTGTGTTTTCTTTCTTTTTTTTTAAGATGGGAAAAATAAGGGGTTTATACAACAAAACCCCAAACACTTCATGAATTCAAGGGGAAAATGCGGAATTATTATTATTATTATTATTATTATTATTATTATTATTATTACTGGGGGAGATACTCATCCCCATACATTTAATGATCTTTTCAAAGTAGACCCCGTTGGATGCGAGGCAATGCACTTGTTCCAGCGTTTGTCAGTCTTCAAAGATATGCTGGAAAGTATTTGAACTGTCTTCTGATGAAGGAAAAATGCCTCCCATGAAGCTTTTTCTTAAATTTGAGAAAAAGGATAACGTAAATCGGGGTTAACTTATAGAGAGGTTACAGGATGCACTTCAAAAATGTTTGTACGACATTCAACATCATTTGTAATGTGCGGCGTGCATTCTCGTGGTTCAGCATCCAGCTCGCTGCACGCAAATGTGTCATTTTTCGTATGATATGGCATTTCAAAGTTTTCAGGACATCTCTGTGGTTTGTAGTTACAGTTGTGCGTATCGAAAAAATCAAAAATGGCCTTCTCTGCAGAAGCAATCTTTTTTTATATTTTTGTTGATAATGGTACTGGAAATGCCACACAAAATTGAAATGTCATTACCTTTGAAAGAAGCATGCAATTCCTTTTATTCGGGATTTGGTAGTCCCGGAACCCAACGTTTGCCAATTTTCAGTTACCAATATGTGGGTGGCACCAAGTGAAATTTTCAGAATTTCTGAAAGTGTCCTTAATGTTAATCGGCGATCCTCTCTCACGATGACAGCAGCCGTGTTAATGTTTTCTTCCGTTAGAACACAAACTGGAGCGCCGAGTCCACCTTCCTTTGAAATTGATTGCCCCCTTTCTTTAAACATTTTAATTCATGTTTGAACTTTGCTATAGGGAAGAACAAACTCTTCAAAGACCTCATGTCAACATTGCTATAAGATTTAGTAGAAGATTTGTTGATACTCCTGTCACAACTAACAAGCGGGAACCGGAAGTGGCAACAATGAAACTAAAACCGGTGTACATTACTCGTTAGCTAACAAAATGCTGTAAAGTTAAATTTTAGAGCCAGAAATTATGCCTGTAAAAAGTTACGATCATTCTTTATAAAATTGCCCTCTTATAAGGCTATAAAAGTGTACATACGTAATGTAAAACTCTAAAGCTGAATAATGAAACTTCATAGATCTGTAGTATTATTTATAGTGACAATAAAAATATTATATTTTTAAGATATTCATTTATTGCAGACTATATTTTCTCTCAATACCAGAATAAGGCTTAGCATAATATATACCGGTATCTTTAACTCAAAAGTCAAACGTTTCCATTAAAAACAGAAAAATTACACTCGTTTAATAATAACCTGTGTTTTGGAAACATCACAGCTAGGTCACAAAAATATTTTTCATTGTTAAGTAACTTTCAGAAATAAAACCATGGGGTGAGAGTGAGTGAAAAAACAACACAGGACCTTTTCTACCTCTTTCCACCCTCCTTTCCTTTCAAGTCCCTATGGGATGTAACGTTTTTCTCCGTTTCTGTAACTAATTTATTTCCTCCCTCGTCCGCAAAACGCCTCGAGCGCCAAGTAATGTCACTGGGCCATAACAATGTAAATATCTGGAAAAACAAAGCTGCATATGACAGCTGTGCAATGAATACAAAAGGCAAAGACCATTATAGAAGCTTAAAATATAGGCATGTTTATTTTATTGCTGACAAATAACCATTAAATATTCAAAACTTACATTGCAAATGATTTAATGGACTGTTCTTTTAAAAGTTTTAATGAACATTTTTCAATTAAATTTTTAGCAAATTTGCGCTGTCAATATGGTTCTCAGTAAAATGTATCTTGTTGTATCTAAAGTGTTTTGAACACATGAAAACTACCTTTACAATTTTCCAAGTTTTACGGGATCATTGTCGTGATATAGAGTGTGTTAATAAAGTACAACGCAATAATTTCAGAGATTACATAGGGGGTCTTAGACAAGCTACTTGAAATAGGGAGTCTATGGTCCACGAAAAAAACGTTATATGGTGATAAAAAACATAAAATTAGAAGCTAATAAGCCATTGATAAGCAAAATGTGGTAACATTGCAGAATTTTGCTAACCAGCTTCGTGAGTGGAAAAATTCCAATTTTCAATATTTGCAAGAATTATTTTTATAAACATCTCTAAAAAGTTCGTCACGCAAGAACTGTGTAAACTAAAAAATCGAATTTGTGAAGTTATTGCAGAGTGCCAGTGCAGAGAAATTGGTGCCGTTAGAGGTCCTTTTAAATTTCGGTTTTCTGGCATACTGACACACCTAATGTCCCGTTTACCGTTTTTCAGAAACTATTTGTAATATTTTATTTAAATGTTATATACCGAGTTTGATTGAGAAAAAAAAACAAATATTGGGTACGCTAGATCTATTTTTAAAATTTGGATTTCACGTAATAATTGTCTAATTTCACCGATTTTTAGAAAATATATGCTTTATTTTATTCTAATAGCATATACCGAGTTTTGTTAAAAAAAAAAAGCAAAAATTGCAATTGCTAAAGTGATTTTGCTTTTGTTTTTAGTAGTAAGTGTATTATTTGAATAATCGCTTGCGAATACACAAAGCACATACTTAAGCAACGCACGGGTCTAGTCAGATCGTACTGGTTTTACTGGTTAAGAAATTCGATAAACCGTTCGTTAATTGATCGCTACAACTCGAGTTTTGTTGAGAAAAGACAAAAATAGCGGCCGCTAGAGCGTTAAGAGAGAGACACGCACACGCGCGGGCGATGCACCCCTTTAGATTAATCCCCACTCCTAATGATCCAATTTTGCTGAACTTTTGAACTCGACGAATCGTTTGTTAATTGCTCGTTATATGTACAGGAAAAAAGTTGTGACCGCTAGAGTTTTAACTGACACGCATATATTAATTAGTTGTTATATATATGACAATAACTAGAAAGCAGAAAAAGAATAAAACAGTCATAGATTTGGTATCGCAATATTTCAAATTGCTCATGTTCTTCTAATTTTTTTTTTATTTCTTTTATTTACAGCTGCTCTTTAACATCTCTGGTCATCAGCGTCCCATTCAATTCATGGCGTGAAACAGCCGCCAAATTTGCTCAGAGGCCTCTTCTTTCAGGCTTGGGGTTCTTTATCGTGCCGTAAATGTACGACACGGGACCCACGGCTTTACTTTCCTTCCGAATGAAACAATACTTAGGATTTTTACGCCCGAAACAATGTCGGTCCTGGCCGGGATCGACTCGCGATCTTGGGTTTAGGAAGTAAGTATGGTTACCACTACACACCAGGACCGACATGTTCTTCTTAGGCAAAAAGACTAGTGAACGAAGTAGAATAAATACTGAATATTGAAGCTAATATAATGCATGAAAACAGATTAAACAAGCAACGAGAGAGAGAGAGGGGGGGTAAGATTTAATCCCGGTGGTGTACGTGCTTTATGCAAAAATATAGCCGCCATAAAATGTGAAAATAGCCGGGTAATGATAAATGTTAAAAATACTCATATAGCATTTGGAATAATACCACACTGGAGATATTTTAACAAGAGCAAATTATTACAGTTAAGAAATTTGTCCCATTAGCACCTATAGCAATACTTTTTACCAGTCAATTTCAAAATGTTGTGTACCTCAATAAATATGCAATAAAATCTCTTACCACTACTGTAACCTTATAAAGGTTTGCAAAACAGAATGTCTGTTTTATTGGCCCTTCTCAATCGTATCTAACAAAACATAAAAACTGCACACAATGTCCCATCACTGGAGTCGTCAAATAAATGATATAAATGCACTCTTAAGTTTTTCTATTATCCTGTAATTTTATCGATTCTTCTAGAGACTGTGTTGCTATATAGTGGTATAGATATTAATTTATTTGCAATCTCAGAGCTGAATATTGTTGACACTGTATCAATTTCTTAGTGAAATAGAAATATTTCAACAATGTTATATGGCTTACATGATTCAACCTAATCTTAATGAAACAAGAGAGCGTATTCTGGATAATTTTGTTTGCTTATTCGTCTTCTGACTATAGAGAAAGGATTGTCCTTAAGTCGGCGGGTTTGGTAGTAAGATGCCTTAGAACACCTTATACACTCTGCTGATGTGCTTCACAAGGTATTGTGGTTGATCACTCATCACCGATAATGACTATCTTCATTTTGCAGGCAGAAGCAATGCGTTTATTCAACAACTTGTCCAGTTCTTGTATAAGAATTATTGCATTGACCTAAACAGAAATGCATGTCAGAAGTACTGTGATTGATGCGTAACCAGATTAACCTACATTCCTCGTAGCACACAATTGTTCCTCTTTACGTACTTAAAGTATATGCGATGTAAATAAACTATTTGATAGTGTCTACTCTGGTATCACATATACTAACAACGATAAACTCTGAGCATTTGTATGTAGCTGTTTTTCTATTTATTTTTAAGAACAATCTTTACAAGTGTAGTAAATGTAGTAAGTACAGCGTGTAATAATGATCGATCCAGTTGCAAGCCTTCATCTTCAAAAAACTGACAGGACGGCAATTGAAGCTACCTAGGTTTTCATTTAAAATTATTTTATATTTGCACGGCAATAGTAAAGAATCGTGGTCACGTACTTATGCCCTTCATGCACGCGACGTAATGCAGCAAGAAGAGTTATAGCTAATTGTAAGTCTTTATCTTGCTTTTAAACATACATCAGATCAAGGTTATAAATTATATACGTAGACACAGAAAGCGAAATAATTTGAGGGTGTTATCACTTAATGGACGACACAAGTGCCAGAGTATGTATACCATCATGACAGAGTCAAGGAATACTTAATTGTAATCACTGAATTTTTTCAGAACTTGTCAAAGATGACCACTCATTTTGGAGGAACGGTGCATTTTCAAAGTAGGGGCTTGGATTCGACAGCAGCACCAAATTCCATGAAACGAGCAGCATGAATCTTTTAAACTGAACAGGAGTGAAGACCATGTCAGAAGTAGTACAGCTAGTATTCTTTTGCGTGAGCCTTGGCCTGCCGCAGCGACCTCTGCTTCCCCTACCCCCGTTTTACGACTTCATTGATAGAGGGCAGTATTGCAGCGGGGCATGTGATCAGCATGCCGGCACAGCTGGTTGGTCGAAATGCGCCACCTCTCCATCAGGAAACTTTCCAATTGTCCTCAAGAGGCTGAGTGAACCCTGTTACAATCCTCACTAGCTGAGAAAAGCTCTAAGCACGTAGCGGGAATCGAACCCGGGCCTCGGCAATGCTAACTACTAGACCATGAGGTGGTCTCACCTAATAAATAGCTGCTGGAATATTGATGTTGTTGTATTCTTATTATCCGATCAATCCTCATGAGTGTTTATGTGTAAATCTACTCCCCAGTCTCCATACTACTATCTCCGAAACCACTGTTGGTCGCCTTATCCATTACACCACACAGTCCGTTGGATAGCTCGTTCTAAATCACAGGTTCTTAAACAGTTTGCATACACGACACCCTTTTCGAGAATTAAATGATTGGCTACCAACTCCATTCACTTAGTAATCAATGTGCTATGCATATTCTGTTCATCCTAAGAAAAGAGAAACTTAATTATAGGCGGTAAATATCGCTTCGCGCTTGTTAGTTTTGATTGGTACATTGCTGCAACGGGACTATATTCAAATTAGTAAATACACGACAAGGTTTATTTTATAATAAGACCATGTATGCTTTTTCCTCACATACTGTTGAAGTATAGTGAAGTATAAAGTATACAGAACAATGGTAAAAAAAAATAGTGGTGCCATACTTATGTACTCTACAAATGCCTTACTTGCACACTGAAAGCTTAAAACTCTAAATAAGCAGATTGTAAGCAGTATAAACATTGAACGAAACTAAACAACTAAAATTGCCCCAAATGAGGAAAATGCAGAAATGAAACATGTTTAAACACTGCATCAGATTAAAGCTGGCATACTCCGGGATGTTTCTCCAAAGAAGCAAAGAGAAGCCAATTACTTGAGTTGAAGACGAGTGTTTCCCTTTTGTGCTCATATAACATCGTGCAGCGACTCAACACGGCATGTGTAATGTCGTAAGAAATGTCCTACATTGCAGTAAGTAATGGCAAATCATTCGCCTATCTTCTTGAATCATATCATCGATTGCTGGATGTTCGGTTCTTATTTTCCCTCCGCCACGTTATTACTTGGCAACACTGTATCATCATATACAGCAACCAACTTGATACGTGTCCAGCCCTCCAAGCAAATCGCCAGTCTTGCGCGTTCAATTCCTGCTCACCAAAAGCTATAGTAATATAAGAAATTGGGAACACACGAATAAAGGTTGAGGGTATATATGCATCAGCTAAAAAGATAAATCTATTTATAGAAAAAATGGGGGTTAGGCCTCATAAACATATTTTACAAAACCATAAGTTGCACACTTTTCATAGTCTTAGACATAATAGAAACTGCTTAATAGAATTTTTTTGTTCACTTCACTTTTTTCCTTAAGCGCGTCATTTCGCTAGAATTTCGTTTTTGTTTTGTAAATATCGTAATTATTTTTTTTTTACCGTAATTCGATGTTACGAGAGGATCTGGAGTTGGAGACACGTACTCCCTGATCTTGTACACACCTCAAACCGGTTTGGCACAAGGAGGTGTGCAGGAGACTGAACGTTCGCAAGTTTTAAATTACAGTTCGGTGCACACAAATTAATCATTCGGTTACAACTTGCACTTTTGTACATACCATGATAGCTTTCCCTTCATGTTTAAATAATGTAATGGTTTATTTTGTATTATATTTTCCTAAAGTATTAAATAAAATATTTAGCTTTTATTCCTTTTTATGGAATTGTTTTTATCTTTCAATGATAGTTAAAATAAACAGTAATATACCTATTTGGTGTTTCATTCAAAGCTCAAAGAAACGTGTGTTTAATTTATAGGTACTTTCATTAAACGTTCAGCATTTTCGCTGCAAATAGACAAAAAAACTGTCTTAGTAAGTAAATACTAGTATCAAGCTTGTACCATTCCCGTGATGCAATTGGTGTAACGTAATGGCGGACCTTTTCCGAGCTTAACAAAGCGGAGTGTGCGGCAGCTAAGATATAAAAATAAAAGAAAAGCAATCAACGAGAGTCCACCTCGACAACAATTATTTGGTGTTGCTTGACGCCATACCAAATCGCTAAAGAGACTGCCCTACAACTTACGTCAATTATTGTGCGAAACTTCATTAAGTGCATGTTGATTCTATAATACATTTGTGACAAAATTTTGAAATTTTAAAACTTTAAAATTTAAAAGGAAGATTATAGATTCACTATCTCAAACTTTTTGTCTAAAATTCCTCTACAATCTCTGAACATATTGAGGGTTATAAGAAAAACATTTATTTATACGGCAATTAAATTTCAGCCATCACTAGCCCTCCAGTGACAGCCTGGATGACAACAGTCATGCAATATTATATTTCCTTTTATTTATTGCCTTCTTTCATTGTTGTCGAAGAATAAGATAGCGAGATTGAAGAAGAAGAAGAAGAATAAAATGATCCTGAATGTATGCCTAGAGTGTTTGTCTCACAGTTAGACTGTATTAAGTCATTTTTTCTACAAGTAAAGCACATATGTAGCAGCTATTATTGTTCATTCTTCAAATTGTTACATTGCTTTTATTAGATAATATGTGTATACATATCTAATGTGTACATGTATACATGTGTATACATTACGCATATTTTTGTTCTAATTTTCTATCTCAACAAAGCAGGCGTTTTAATTGATTTTAATATTTACATTTTACATGAAAACCAAGTGAATTCTTAATGATTTAAGTGATTTGTTATAATTTAAAATTGTAACCATATTCTATTGTATTCTTCTAGCCAATCAGGGAGCATGCATTGCTTAAACATATGTTAAGTACATATTCCCTTTTTGTAATATTATGTTTTCTGCTATGAATGTATATGGACTACATAATACATTTTTAAATAATCATTATTGTTGACTGAAATGTCGGACAACACTAATAGTACTAAATCACGATGGATGACTATTGTTACAATAATGGGTTTATTTATATACATACATTGTTTAACAAGCAAATCTCGTAATTGTAAAGAATTATAAAATACACATAGCTGTATGCGTTAAAAGTGTGGATACCTATCTACTGTGAAAACAGCAAAATTGGTGATTAATCTACACGTTTCTCGCTTATCTGCTGAATATATGAAACTGATATTTGGATGATATCGGATGTCCGTGGGGACGCTGAACAGGAAACGAGTCAAAAGCACAGTTCCAAGTTTTGATTGCCATCGATCTAGTTCCTCACTCATGTAGGTGCACCGTGACGTCACATTATTGTACCGGCCGATGATAATTCCCAGTATGCTTCACCATGCTGTCGCCATATCGGAACTCTTTTTTTTTTTTAACTCTATTTCGTTGCTAATTTTAACAACTACCAACTACATCACGATGAGAGAAAATAGAACCGATTTCAGCTGCCCTCTCTTCCCCTCCCAACAGATGTGGACATATTGAAGAGTTCACTAATGGTCTACTTGGTGGATATAAACCAGACGTTATTAGGATATACTCATGAATGGAAAGTCAAACGTTCGTCACGGGAAATATGAAACGGTTCAGATAAATGAAGTTACCATGCCAGTCAGTAAAGCAGAGATTGCTTTTAATTTCAGGAAATTCCGTCTCATTCTATTTAGTTCCTTTTAATTTCTTCCAACTCATCTCAAACCATACATTTAATCCAGTTCACTTAACGTATGTAATTTATTCCTTCTAATCATTATCAATATACCCTACTCTTACTGTCTTATTCAATTAATGCTATTCTAATCAATGTGCCTGCTGTGCGCATTCCGTCCGCCGCTGTAACTCCTACAATTTAAAACTATTCCATTGTAATTCACGCATCTTATGCTAAAGGGTCATATCAAAATGCACTAAACTGCAAAACACATAAATCAAAATGAAAGTGTTATTTATCTCAAAAATGAGCAAAAATTCATAAACGCTTGTATAAGGTGTTTTATTTATAAACTTTTGCTCCATGGTTGGCATTTAAAATATACCTATGAACACCATAATCTTCACAACAAATGACCTAAAATTCTCCTGGTTTCATAAAATATTTGTTGACGCCTCCAAACTTTTCTAAGTAGGTTTTGTTTCATTTTAAATTTTATTAAGTGATACTTTTGAAAACCCACAATATAATTATTCAAGGAAGTAGGGTTTGAATGATAGCTAAAGTAAATCAAAGTTGGTCTCTCATCCTAATATCATTTAATATATATTCATGTATTTTAGCGCTCATTTGGCGTGTCGGAGAATAATTCCATTAAAATTCAATCTAGCAATATAACTCACAGAGGATTTGATTTGTGCTTAATAAGAAACTAATCCTTCTCTTCATATTGTTACATATTACACATTGAATTCACAATGGCATACTCAACACTGTGATCTTAAATATTTAATGATACTTAAAGCACCGCGTTCAAATAATGAGCGTGTAAGCTGGAAATGATGTGATCGTTTGGAGATAATATAGTAGGGAGGGACACAAGAAAAATATTTGTTTGTTTATATATAATCGGCTGAGTTGGTAACACTGATAAAATAAAATATGCATAAGCTGTACTCATCAGGAGATATAATAAATATAGATAGTTTCAACAAACGCCGCCCTAGAAAAGAAAACATTAGATCTTTAAAAGTATAACAGTCTTTTCCTTTGCGAGATGTTCGAAATTAGCGCATGCGTTACAGAAACAGAAGTATTCAAATAGTAAATCAATTACATGGTTATGTAAAACAATAACTAGAAAAGCAGAAAAGGATAAAACACCAAGAAAAAGTCAGAAATTACAATAGCTATATTTCGAACTGCTTGAGTTCTTCTAAGGCAAGAAGACTTGAATAAATACAAATAGCGTAGTAATGCATGCATTAAAAAAGTCCTACCTCCTGGTTTTCATGGCAGCAACTTCGCTAACCGTTTGATTAAAGTGTTTCAATGTTCTGTTCCAATCATCTCAAAGAAAACGGCTTCCAATGAAAGCTATAGTGTTTGTTTTCTTGCACCTACCTCATGAATTCACACTATACTTGGTCTGCAATTCAGCAACAACTTTCCACAATCGTTAACACTGCTGGAGACTGTCCTGAACCTATTTTTGCTTCAAAATGTAGTACTGTTTGGCATTGAAATAACCGAAAATGTTTCCATAATTAATATATAGATATGACTGCATTACCACTAATATACTGATTTCTATAATGAGCTAATAGTCTTATAAAATAATTTGTTCAAATTGTGTCACGCAAAAACTATCAATCAGTGTGCATAAAGCTCGAGACAAACTTTCCTAAATGCGCACGTGACGAGAAGCGAAGTTTCAGATAATGCATCACATAATGGTTCCTATGGGCAAGAGGCTCTTCCTAGCATTTTCTTTCCTCCCTAATCAAAATATTTCACAAGCTTATCGAAATGCGTTCAAAAACGGGGGCAAGATAGAAGTTCGCTACAAACTTTGTTTTATGCAGTCTTTAGTAACAGTTATAGACAATTAAACGTTGACATTTTTCCGGGTAGCGCACACCAGCAACCTCATAGAAAAGCTGCTCCTGTATTACTTAGTATTACTAAAATTAAACAACAACAACAACAACAACAATAATAATAATAATAATAATAATAAAATTATATGTCAAAGCGAACCACAATTGTTTTACCCTTTTTGAATTATATCTTCTGAAGTGACTAAACATCTTCGCTGTTAATATCGCAACTACACAGTGAACAGCCAAATAGCTTAAAATCGATTCTATGAGATCACCAAATACAAATATTCATCAATTTTTTGTTATTGGTTTTGGAAAATTTGTGTAATCTTAATAATATGTATTATAGAGTTTTACAGGACGTTTCTTCTTGGATATTAATATTAACCTGAAGGCTATCTGAAAGTTCGCAAGCATATTAGTTTTTAATATCATAAGTCTGAGAGATTAGGTAGTAAAGTATAGGTTCTCCAGAGATAATATTTCAAATTATGATTAATGAGTTTATAAGCAATAATAAGGCTTATTCTGTCATATGTGCAGGTGACAAAGTATTGTTAAATAAACATAATCTATTTTACGTACGCTAAAGTAAACTTTGCTACATATAAAAATAGTTAAATGCTAATGAATTTGTTCTATATAAAACGAAGTTTAATTTAGGCCTTGGAACTTTCAAAATTATCTGTCAAAGGGATTTATATTACTGTTGACAAAATTAATATGACATCTCAATATTGCTTACATTAATTACTGATCCACAAGCTATTGCCTATTGTCTCTAGTGTGTTTATAACAGCTTCCTTTGCACTTTTTCAAAGCATTATAAAATATGGAACTTATCTTTAGGAAATACCGGGGTTTAGTTAAAAAACTTGTCCAATGCTTTACCTCTCGGCTACTTAATGTGCTGCAGCCGGCGACAATCGTGCTTCAGCTCCGTTTCCTAAAACTGCATGCTTATAGATACTTGGAATTCATGTTGTACTTCGGCCAAACTGATTTAATATCGGAATATTAATTTTGATGACAGGATTAAGTTCCGTCATCACAACATTTACTCATTTCCTCTACATTCCGAAACCTCCAGTGATTGTGCTAATTCATCGGTGAACTTTAGAACATTATTTTTGCTAATTTGGTCTAGCTTTTTCTAGGTTAAAATTTAGATTTTAGCTCGTATTTTCTGTTTCGTTCTGAATCAGTGGATGCATATTTGTGCACATTATCATGAATTGCCGACAAATGGAGACAATAAACTGGAAAGTTATAAAAAAAATTCGGGTGTATGACTCGTATTAAAATACCGTTTTCGCATAAAAAGGCGTTGTCAAGTACCTGACAACTTCGTGAATAAATGTATACTGCTGTGAGTCCGGCAGAGAACAGACACAAAAGCAGCACTCAAAGGACATTAAATGGGCCAGCTGCAGTTCTCCTATTAGCCGATACATAAAACATCGTGTAAGCGCATAAGATGTACAACTAAAACCTTTCCGTTTGCATTTATGTATGTTTTACTCTGTATATTTATTTTATAGCCGAAGTAAGAACGCAGTTCTCAATGAATTCCGACACAGGAAGACAAATATGTATAAAAGTCAGTACAGGTCAACTGTAGGGTTACACTCTGTCATCAGTAATTATGCAGACTTGAAACACTGGATGATCAATGGAAAGGGATCTCTGAACGTTCTATGATGACAATGAGAGTGAACGGCGTTTTCTCTGCCTGACATTTCTACACAAATTGAAGTCATAACGCCCGCATTTAATCGATACACTAAGTTCGGGTGTGTAGTTGGCAAAGACGTGACTCGCGAAGCTTGAAGAATTTCTCTGGTAGCACGCTATGTGATGTGGATTAATCGGGTGGCGTGAACAGCCATGATCGCCTACTGACGCTCCGAAACGAAGTGGGTGGAACGGTTAGTTTTAGTTTCGATGGAATGATCGTAGACTTTTATTTGACAACATAATCAGAGGTCACAATTATACGACTTTCTTATTGGCCATTGTCTATTCACTATGCTTCACGTTATGACGTTACGACTGGACACAGTGTAGCCTCTCTATGTCCGCTACCTTCAGAATGGCATGGCTCGACGAGTCACTTCCAGATTACTGGATCTGTTCCGAACATACCTATGTCAAATAGTTTGTGCAAACATGCAGTTGTGTCTCATGTTTTGCCTATGCACGCAGCTCGTTAACCGGCCGGTTAGCCGGCCGGCCAGGCGGGTCTCCGTAAATAGCAAGACAAGCTAACAAGCTAACAAACCATACAACAATTTAAGAGCCTTATTACTCACTAAATTGTCAAATGAAGTGTTTAAACTGCCTTACATCATTGGCACCTCTTTAGGAAATTGTTCATCAATCGCTGTGGATCATTTTGAGAAATCCGGGAAATTTCCTGAAGGATATTATCTTTGAGTTCTTGTAAAGTGTGCGGATTTGTCTTGTGCATGGCATTTTTTAATTTACCGCAGATATTTAATCGCAGTCCGTTAAATCGGCGAACCGAGGGACCACAAATTTCTATCAACCCTTTCTTGTGGAAAACACAACGTGAATTGCTTTCACGAAATTATTCTCAGCTGAGCAGTGTAGGAGTCCTGTCGAAAAAATGCAGGATCACGTTCCCTGTAGGTTAATTGTCTGAAAAATGTGATTAGTGCGGTATCCATATAAGTAACGGAATCAACTGTACATGCTAAAAATTTACCCTATTATTCTTATACTACTGAGTTAATACATATAAATCGTACACAAAGACACGCCGTGCCACACGAGACATAATACACTTTATGTATACTATCGAATTAAGAACGAACAACACAACACCATCCCGAAACAGCTGCGCTACGACTGCGGCAGTCAGCAAGGTCAACAAGTAAACAAGTAGGCATGCCATGCCCTCCACGGTACGGCAAACGAATGGGGATTCGTTCATAGGAAAAACCCCACGCCGCGGAGGAAAGCATCACTGATCGCACGGAAGTATAACAAGTATGCTTATTCATTAAACAAAAAGCTATACATAATTTAAAACGATTTCTTAATGATCATGCTTAGTTGTAATTGTTTAAAAATTACAATGTCAAATAAACGCAAGTGTCATCTCTTACAATCATTAATTATATCCGAATATTTCCAACGATTCTGTATGTACTCATATGCGTGAACTTTTTATAATTTATTGCACACTTTAGCAAGTTGCATACCTAGCTTTTTTAAAGAGTAATTTAATTCCAATCAGATTAAAAAACTGTATTTTATAAAATATTTTACCAATGATACCTAACAATCATTTGTTGTGTGCAGTGATATTAACACAGGAAGTAAACGTTTGGCAACTAATTGTATGGAAAAGTCAGTTTCAGGAACTTTCAATCAAAAATATCTTGCCCTGAAATGTCAGTGCTGCAATGAAATATGCACTATAGGTAAGACGCCTACTTTCCCCAAGTTGACTTTATCTGTCACATGAAAAGGAATGAATGTCTCACGGAATGAAACTTCATTTCTCGTACTAGGAACATTCTCCTCGCTTGACAGACACTGAGACCACATTTACCCATAAAGAATGAACCACAGCAGCACTCGGCTTTCCTTACTTACGACAGGTTTTCACGCAGGTTGCGATTTTGTACGAGTTTTCTTATGTTAATTGCATTACGGTAAAAGCCAGAGAAACTATTAATTATCATTTATTTAAATTCTTATAACACTAAAATGAAAAAGACACATATTTCTATACATTAATAAACACAGTCTATGCATTTTATGCAGTTTATCTATGCATTTTATTGGCTTACAACTTTTAACATTAAAATTGGTATTTAATAAAGAATAGCACTTTCTTTGAACGTTTATTCAGATTAAAGCCATTACCTAACACCAATATGGATTTCTGAGAAAGCGTATTAATAAAAAACTAATGCTGTTTTACTATGATGATAATGCATCTACGGACAGAAGATGGGGCCCGTGGCGCCGCATGTCCATGCTGTCATTGGAGAGTTTAAGGCTTTGTGTTGGAGGGACTATTTACAATTCCCCAAGCTCTATTCACACTTGTTTATAATTATAATCTCTTTTTAGTAACTCCCTTTAGCTATCACAGAGATTGTATGATAGTGGAGTGATAAGCGTCGAGCTGTTAAAATTTTAGAACTTAAGTAACGTTTTTACTTTATACTAACGTTAGATTTAATAATTAACTTATGAGGACTTTATTCAGCTCTTATCTTACAAATAAAACAAATCGTGAATTTACTTTTTTTGATTTTAGTCATTTCAATTTTAATATACGACACTGTATAATACATCTACGAAGAATTATCACCTTTATATTGATAATATTGGGTTGCTTATTGAAGTATTCAAATATGTTATTTCTTTTTTTATATAAAAGTCTTGGTTCTTTATGGAATTATTTGCAAGTTTCGTGAAAAGCTTTTAATCTTATTATTTGAGTTCCATTCTATTTCATTCCTGAGTAAGACAATTCTTATTTTTCTATATTTTATCTGGTAAAATTACCACTAACTTCTATTGTACTGTGTTTTCTTTTCCATGGATAATGTAATCATATTTAAATGATTTTCATAATTTAAAACAAATATTATATCGATTTATAAGCAATTCAAGTGGGATAAACATTATTTTCTAATCTTAGATGCAGGTAAGTATGCCACTATATTAGCAGTTCTATTTTTTGCACTAATTCTATGGTTATGAATGTGAAAACTAACTATAATTTTAATCCTGTAGAATAGAAATAATATCACCATTAATTCGTCGTGTTGAAAAGATTGCTCCCTCGAAAGTGAACTACAACATCAATAGATTACTAACAATTTTTTTAAAATGGTGAAATGGTTTTTCCGATATAATTGCATGAAACTCTGAAGTGAAATATTCATGTAGGTATGAATTCATTAATATTCAGTAACAATAACAAAACGACAAATTCTCCACCTGAAATGCTGACGAATATCAAGAAGTAAAACAGTGTCAATTGATGATTGACGTTTTAAATTATGAATGAATTAAAGTACCAACACAAGGTTATGCTTACATATTATGTTATTACACTTAAAGGGGGTTTTCATGAATTATATACCCAAATACCTTCTGACAAACGTCAATGAGCGTAATGGAGCATGATGGAGTATTCTTTTTTATCAGTCATCGTCATATTGAGGTCAATTGACAGTTTTGTTTTGATATGAGCAATACGCTGCTACAACGGAAAAAGTGTGATTAGTGATACTTTTTCGTATGAACAGTTTTCCTACAGCCACCGATGCATATATTGCGTCAAGAAAAATACAAATGTAACATTTTGAGACGGTGTTTACTTTCAGTGGATTAATTTAGAGCTAATTTGTTCTGGAAATATATATCACAAATAATTTCACGAGAGGGTCTGGATTTATAGATAAAATCACGAAAATAATGAGTGAATTCATCTGGAAGCTCAGACCGTCCAGTGATATTTATTAGGAATATTTCACGGATAAATTAAGAATTTAAATATAATTTTTAAACTTGGCTTACAAATTTATAATAATTGTATATTTGTACTTAACCTTTTCACACATATATCGAGAGTGCCAAAATGTATAAACACTTTCACAGTAGATATCTATTTAATATATTTCCAAGTTGGACGGAAAAACAACAGTAATGTGCAGTGTAATGTTCTGTAAACAGCTGTGACTCTCATACATTATGATAGCGTTGCTACGTGACAGGTAAATCAACAATGTACAAATAAACCCAAGATTAAGAGAACGTAGGCTTTCACGGCCAGAGGCATAGATCAGTGCCATTTTCTTCAGGGCTGTTATGCCGTTGCCTGCTGGAGATGAACTTCCCTGACGTTTCGTCCGCAACTACTGTGAACATCTTCAGTGGCGTGGACGTCCTCCGTTGATTCACTGCGTCTGAAGCACTGATTGATTGATTTTTTTATTGGAAGAATATTTCCTATGGCCTTACAGGGGGGATGGCCTTGACCGTTTGTGTTGCTATATTTATAGTGCCTGAGCTCTCCGCTGAATGGTCCGGGACGAGCGGCGGCCGGTAGGATGGTGGGAGGAGCCCAGTCCCTCCTGTGCTGCTGCTCTCTTGTGATAGGCTCGCTATGTTATCATGTGTTGGATTTGTACTTTGTTTTTAATTGCTGGAAACCAGTTGCTGTTAAGTTTCAGGGCCTCTTCTTTCCTGTTGAAGGTGTTAGGATGTTTATGGATTTCGATGACTTCACGTTGCAATCTTGCATGGTAGTGTGTCATAGATGAGAGAATGTTAGTGTCCTGAAACTTGATGATGTGTTCCCCCTCTGCTTCGATGGCGTGTTCTGCTACCGTGGACTTATCTATCTGACCTAGACGGCAGTTCCTTTTGTGTTCTTTGAGTCTGGTGTTGATGCTGCGTTGTGTGGTGCCGATGTAGACCGAACCGCAGGAGCACGGGATGCGGTAGACACCGGACGACGACAAAGGGTCCTGGGAATCTTTGAGTGAGCGAAATAAATGTTTTAACTGCTTAGTAGGCTTGAAGACGGTCTTGACCCCGTTGCGTGTTAGGATGTGTTCAATAAGATCTGTGACGTTTTTGAAATAAAGAAGAAAAACTTGCCCTTAACTTGAGATTGTTCCGGTTTTGGGCTGGCCGGTTGCGGTCTTGCCGGGCGGGTGGCTCTTTTGACTTCCTGAATTGAGTAACCATTGGGCTGTAGTGCTAGCTCTAAGGGACGCAGTTTGTGGTAGTAGTTGGGGCTCACAAATCCGTGAAGCACGATTTACGAGAGTTTTGATCATGGCACGTGTCTGCCTTGGATAATGATTGGAGTTTTTATTTAAATAACGGTCAGTATGAGTGGGCTTACGGTAGACCGTGTGACCCAATGTGAAGTTGGCTTTTCTGCTAACCAGAACGTCTAGGAAGGCCACTGTCCACCTACTTCTTGTTCCATGGTGAACTGAATGCGGGGATTGATGCTATTGAGGTGAAGGAGGAACTCATGTAGAGCTTACTCCCCGTGAGACCAAATAACGAAAGTATCATCTACATAGCGGAGTCAGATAGTTGGTTTTAGTGGAGCTGTGTCTAGTGCTGTAGTCTCGAAAGATTCAATGGGAAGTTGGCCACCACTGGACTCAACGGGCTGCCTTTATCAACGCCGTCAATTTGTTCATAAAATGAGTGATTCCACTGGAGGTACTCGTGGTGAGCACATGCTTAGATAACTGTTCCGGAAGGTCACTCGAAATGTATACAAAATACATAGTATGTCAGTATCGCACAGAATGTAATGCGCAGGGATAAGACCTAAGGAACTGTGTCTTGTGTTGGGTAGTGTTAAGGATTACTATCTACGCTCTATTTCTTATCATTCAGACGTCATTAGGAACAGTACAGCTCCCACAATGCAAAAGGTTGACTGATACATGATATCCTAAGCAATAGACAGGAAGAAGCAGTCACATGTTCCGATGCTCTTTCAGAATGTTTACTTTATACGATTTTATGTTTTTTTTTTTTTCATTGCAAATTATCAGTTGTGCAATTATTAAAATAAATCAAGCAAATAACGATATTAAAGGCAATAAATACAAGGATGATATATTCTACATCTGAGACACAATTAAGCACGCCTCCTCCCCACCTTTTATCGTCAGCGAATCAGGCAAACGATTACATCACAGCCCTGACCCAGGCGTTAAGAAAGTTGTGCAGTAGTACATTTTCATATAATTGCAGCAATTGCTGAACAAATATTTAGTTATACTCTAGATGTAATATGCACTCAATAAAACCTATTTTTTATTTTGTGTCAGACAGCATTATTCTTTCCTCTCAATAACTTGTGAGGGATCTTATTACGTCAAAGCAATGTCACGCGCGTATTTCAGTGAGAGATACCCAAGCCTCCTTCCGTATGTTTAAAGTGTGGTTTGCAGCACTGAGGCTATCTAATTTGTAAGCAAGGATTGTGCAGTGAAAATGTGTTTGCTTGCAGAAGTTTACGGTGTTAACGCTCACAATTATTGTGAAGGTGTTAAAATTTTAGACTGAGGTAATCAATTCACATCGTTGATAGTCATACTTGTCAATATAGCAGTGTCTGAGTAATACACTGAAGTATGTTCATAGTGTAGCGACGGCTTTCGTGGTCTTGTAGTCTGCAACTCCAGAGACCCCACGTTTGAATCCCTGGCTACCTGGTTAAGGTTTTTTCCCGATTTTTCCTTACACTGAAAAGGTGAATCCGGGTAACTTTAGATGTTGTGGACTACGGGATCATTTACGCATTCATTTCATCAAATATTAATTGTCCCTTTAGATCTTCAAGGTTATGAGGGGGTTAACTGTACAAAAAAGCATTAAAGGATGCCGCTAGGTCTAAAAGCCTTACTGTACTTCTCGTGTTGTGGACAGATTGCTGTTACAAAATTAACATGTTGAGGGCAACTCTTCTTCCTAGACTTGTTTGCCAGAACAAAGAAAGGACTGCTGGCTTAGTTTTCGACTGAACTCGTAAACTCTGGAGAGATAAGTTGCTCACAAATCTTGCAACGTTTCTTTTTCTATGGGAGATATTTTATTAATACATTTAATTTAATATTTATTAATCTTTTTCAGGCGAAATCACGTTTCCTTGCCAGCTGGAAAATAGTAACTGGAGAATGTGATGGCCCAGAAGGTACTCAGCTGAAGGGGATAGTTTGATTTCAATCATTTATTAATACTTAAAAATCGGTTTCAAAGTTTGTTATGCAGTCCTGATTTTTTTTTTTTTTTTTTTGCGTGTTTTAGTAAATTGTTTGTTTAAAAGGGCAAGTAATTGTAATGTTTAATGTGGAAGATACTGATAGGACGCACTTTGGCCGTATCAATTATATTTCAGGATTCCGCTGTTCATTTTTTGTATTTTTTGTTTTGTTTGACCTAATGCTATAAAGTTTATACTTGTTAAGCAAGTATATTTTTCCATACGATCCAGGTTTCAGTATGCCACCTTACCTCGGATTTTGCCTTCTAAAGGTAGAGAGAAAGTTAGGAAACGAAAATAAACATTGAGGTGGGAAAAACCGCCTCCGGTGGCCGAGGTCGTTAAGGCACGGACTCGTAAGCGGGAGGTTTGGAGTCGAATCCTGCCAGGACCGTCCTCCTTGACTGAGGGTTTTTTCCTGATTTTCCTCAGTCCTCATAAATGGCAAATTCCGGGAGGGGGGTACTCTAAATTACGCCTGGAATGTTTCCTTCCTTAAATAATCCTATGTCATTTCATTTCATGTATCATCAGTGTCCACCGTCTATGGTGCCATAGTAGTAAAAATGGGTGTTAAACACAATAAAACAAAAGATGGGAGAGAGGGGGCATGATTCCCGTGGATGTGATTGAATTTTTAGTTTCCCATTGCTACTGCTCACAGGCTGAGAGGGATAGAGTTAAAAGAAACTGCCAATATTATGAGCTATTGAGCACAAGATATTCCTGGAGAATAAATGAGACGATTTAAATAATTGAACGAATTTCAAAACCTTCTTTATAAAATATATTATAAAAAGAAACATTTTGGTAACATTCCTCACCGGAAGTGCAAATCAGCCAAAGGCCCCTGTTGCTAATGGTTTCAGAGGATAAAAACAACATGAAACTATAAAAAAGATGCCTGATGGTTTGATAAAACGTATTTTTAAAGCTAAAACCCCCCAAATTGATGATCTGGGTCATTAACCATTATTCCCATCACAAAAAGAGACCGTCATAAAACTTATCTTGCCTTGAATGTTATCGAGTAACGCAGTTCGTTTTTATACAGCTTCTTAATGACCTGAATGGTGGAAAATACAGGGCCATTAGAAACTGAACGCTATTAAGTGATTAATAACAGTAGCAGAGAACTTTGTTCCCGTCTATTTTGATATTGTGTCAGTTTTATCACATTCAGTTCTGACGCTGAGCAATAAGAAACGGTTATTAGACAGGGCGCCTATGTCGAAATAACTATAGAAAGTTTCTCTTTAAGGAACTCTTTCCTTAAAGAGAAGCTAAAAAAAAGAATGTTTCAGGACATTCTGAAGGGACAAAAATATCACAAAATATCCATTAGTTTCAGAATACAGAATAAACATTGCTTGATTATACAAACAAAAAAATAAATAAGTAATTTTTAATTTTTGTTTCCAAAACCTGCATTTCACTCAAAAGTAACACACATCTCGCAAGATTTGGAACAAGTGGCTATATTTTCAGAGCCAGTTACTTATAAAATTAAGATGATAATTTGTTTAATTGTAAATTAAGTATATTTTCGATATTTTATAAGTTAAACTATGAAATTATTGGTTATTGAACTCATAAACGGCTTTCGTTTATTTATAAAGAATTTGAGTCACATACACAGAAATTTGAATTTAAAATTACATTTTTTATATTTAATATTAGCTTTATGCATCATATTCCAAAAATATGGCTTAATGAATTAATAAAAGCTCTTGTAATGTTGAAACTATAACTTTTCTTCCTGATAATAATGTAGTAAAGTTGTACAGAACTATTAAAGGGTTGAAAGCGACGCCATAAAAATGCATGATTGAGTTACAGGCGTTTGTCATACGATGTTGTACATTAGTAATAAATTCGATTTTGAACGTAGAAAAGATCGAATCAGTATTAAAACATTTTCTAATAATTTATCATTAATAATGATAATTAAAATAATTGATTCCATATTGGATAATACAAATATAATCTTCCACTTTCAGATGGCCCAGTGTTCGCATTCAGTTGAGAGATGGTACAAGAACAGATCTTCCTGTTAGTGTGCGTATATTTGTTAGTATCTTTTGGTACTCATATTGTAATACTGGTGTCAAAACACTAACTTCCATCATTATTTTACTCTTACAGATGTCAAAAGTATAGTAAAAGTAAAAGTACAGTCCATTGCTTCAAATGTCACCTATTGTAATACTAAAGTATTACTTGGACGTGAAATGGCCGCTAGTTTTGTCCAAGGACCTCTATTTTTAGGTATGGAGTTCTTTTAAGTCCCGAAATTGATAGGTCCGAATAAATATATCGACCCCCATCGAGTTCAAATCTTCGATCCGAAAAGAGAGCAACAGTCCTACATTACAAAGGCAAACATGCACTAAAGTGTTTATTTTTAAAAGAGATTCAACAAGGAAAGATGTTTAGCTGGTAATCCTACAGTTCAAATTGTTGGATGTTCTAATCTGAACCCAATATCAATCTAAACGTAATGCATTTGAAATAAATTTAACCTAAATTGTTTATTGTACTCAAATACACAATTAAAATTAAATATTTTTTCTTAATTCATATACCCCTTTTCCTTAATATTATCAGCAATTTGGTTCTTTTTATGGGCCACATATTTAGATCAACTGAGATCCTGAATAATAATTAAAACCATTGCAATGATATTTGAAATGATTCACATTCCTATCCTTGTAAAGCGTGAACAATACTAACAGGGTGTTCAATAAATAATTATAATTTTTAGAAGCATAATTTTTCGCGCTAAAATTTGACTTGACAATATTTTATCTTAACGCATAATAGACACAAAGTAATAGTTTCATCATTGTGATTCCGCTTGTGAGAGATTTGCAAGTTGAGACAAGTTCGGTTCGCCTACAACAAAATGGAGGTAACACGCAACAAACAACATGCTGTTCTAAAATTCTGCTTTCGTCTCAATAAAATATACACAATGTTACAGAAGGTCTAAGGAGAAGCATAGCTCGGAAATGGTGTAACATTTTTAAAGAGGGGGAGGCAGCAATGAACTTCAAAGTAGGTGGATCCGGGACTCCAGTTTGTGCTCTAACAGAAGAAAGCATTAAACATTGTTGCTATCATTGTTAGAGAGTAACATTAAGGACACTTTCAGAAAAATTCACTGGGTGCCACCCACAATTTGGTAACTGAAAATTTATACGAGACCCACTTGTGGACTGTGGTCTACAAGATTTCTGTTTCCCAAACAAAAGAAGGTAGTATAGGATGATATTACATCAAATGCGGAGCTTTTTTCAAAGGTAATCGCTGCTGATGAAACTTGATAACATCATTTTGATCCTGAGAATACAAAAAATCTCTGTGTAGAAATTTCCATCTTCACCAACACCATACAAAGTAAAAATGGTTGTTTCTCCTGGGAAAATTATTATCATATCATTTTTCGATATTCACAGAATGATTTACTAGCATTTCGTACCTACACACACAGCTGTAACTGGGGAATACTACAGAGATGTCCTGAAAACTCTGCCAATGCCATATGACACGTAAAGGACCAGATTTCCGTTCAACAAGCTGGGTGCTGCACCATAATTGTGCACGGTCGCATATCGCAAATGTTGTTGCCGAATATTTCACAGTAAACAGCACAGGTTCGGTGTTAAAGTATGAACTTTATCGCAGTGTGTGAAATACTTCGCACAAAACCACAAGTCTTTGACCGAGTGCAAGGTCGATGTAATCGATTGTTCAAACCTCTTTTGTAGTTAAATGCAAAACGTGTTCGATTGGTGGAGGTGGAGATGGAGGTCATACTTTGACGCCCCACAGCACCTAAACCAAGTATTTTCAGACATTGGTCCCTTCTTGAAAAATAAGTTTGCCGCACTGCAAGACATACTAAGCGTTTTGGTGTTTTTATTCGTACGGAAGCTAACAGTGTTACTGACAAGCTGTAACTTTGCCCAACTCTTTGATTCCCCGAATTTTACATCCAGCTCTATACAGCGTGATGTGGCATTATACCTATAAAGAACGCTTATCATTACTACAGTATGTTATTAGGTATTGGTTTTACGTAAGCAATTATATTTACCTTAAAAGTGTTGGCAGCATTGGCTAGGGGAAGCAAGTTACGTTACCTCCATAGGAAAGTAAGTAAAAAGACGGTTTAACAACTAGGAATTGCATTTTTCTATGAAAAGAATGTTAGATAGTTTGTTAATAGTTGCATAGAAGAGAATGCTACAATTAAGTTACATATTGGTATCATGTAAAATCAAACAAAGATATTTTTTCTTATTAAGTACAAAGTTGGGGTGGACAAAACGTTATAAAAGTAATTTCGTATGTTAAGCAGAGTTGACAAATCTCCGACTCTATTGCCATACTTGTCTTCCACAGGTAACAGCTAATTTCTTCCTTTTTTATAATTATTAAACGCCCGTATTTACTACTGTGGAAGCACAGGCAATGGGCACTGATGATACATGAGATGAAATGATAAATCGAAAAAGGATTTTTTTAAGGAAGGAGCCGTTCAAGGCCTAAGTTTACAGACTTCCGCGGCTTTTGCCATTTATGAAAACTGAGGAAAATCTGGAAAAATAATTCGGGAGGACAGTCTTGGCAGGAATTGAATTGAATCGAGTCGAATCCCAGATCTTTCGCTCACGAATCCGTCTTAACGACTTTGGCCATTCATATCGGTTTTTTTTTTTTTTTTGCCCTGAATAGCACAAACAAATATTTATTGCTTGTATCAAATAATATGAAAAGTCCCTTCTTTTAAAATATTCCACACATTGCTCGTCTTATGTATATGGATCGCTAAATATAATTGCACTTTGCTTTCGTGGCATATTCAATAATGCCGTTGTATGCTGTCTTTCAGCACACTAAACAACATTTTGAACATTTTCATTCTTCAAAATTATGACTTATTTTGCTTTTTAATACTATTTACCCTGTTAATTTTAAATTATGTATGATTTTTAACAATTTTTAACAGATTTCAATGATAATTTAGTTATTTATATAAATTGTCAGTGCTAAACATCTTGTTTCTCTGTATTAACCTTTAGTGAAAGGATTTTTTAAAATTCAACAAATAATCGCTAAACAGAAAGTTTAATAAATGGATAACAGAACTAATTTAAACACATGATAGCACTAACTTTAAACTATTACAGCTTTTCTTTTTCACTGTTGTGTTTTTTATTCTATTCTTCATCTTTACTGATGGTGTGAGCGTTTCTGTTAGCACCCTGTTTAAAAGTAAGATTAAAATGTTCGTCTTTAAATGAAGATCTACGTTGGTTTAACATCCATCTGAGAGTGTTAAAACTCCTCTCAACTGGATGGAGGTACATACACTTACTATTTTCATTATCAAGTTACCCAAATTGGCAAATGGTTCAATTCTTTCTTCCAAAAGAAAAACGTAGAAATGAATTTGAAGAATTATACGATACACATGCAATACTTTCATAAGTATGCCAACTTCAGAGAAACGCGTCAATACTAAGGCAAACATGCAAATTGCTTGTGTGTTAGTAGCAACCTTTACCGTTCATACAACTACCAAAAGAAGTTTCTAGAATTCTTGGTCTGATGAACCCTACCAGACTTGCATCTAAAATATGAACTGTAGTGTTAAGTTGGAACTTAATATTCTTAGTTTAATTAGTTTCTTTAGGTTTGTTACACCAAAATTTCTTCTTTCTTCTTTAATGGACTGTAAAGTTGTTCTAGCTGGAGTGAGTTATTGCTGTCATTTAGTGATCTCTTTCTCCTTCTCACAAGAGATTCAGCAGCGTTTCCTCTCTCGCTGGTGTTTTAGACAAAACTGCTAGGATACTTAAATAAAAATGTCAGATATAATGAATGTTTCTATTTTCCCCTGCATAAAGACGGACTTTTTTTTTTTTGAATGATTTATTTATGGACGCTCTTTAACAGCTCAGGTCATCAGCGTCCCATTCAACTCAGGGCGTGAAACGGCCGACAAATTTTGCTCAGAGGCCTCTTCTTTCAGGCTTGAAGTTCTTTTTCGTGCCGTAAATGTACGACACGAGACCCACGGCTTTACTTCCCTTCCGAAGGAAGCCATACTTAGGATTTTTACGCCCCGAAAAAATTCATTGGTCCTGGCCGGGTTCGAACCTGCGATCTTGGGTTTAGGAGGAAAGTATGGTAACCACTACACCACCAGGACGACAAAGACGGACATGGAACGCATAAGTCTAGTAAGAACGCTTTTTTATATTTTATTTTATATAGGGGGTTATACAATAGTGGAATTACAAACTGCCATTTTTGAACATTTAAATGTTTAAGATGATGTCTTGTTGCAATGATGGACTATCTTCTATCTTCATTGATCCGCAGGTTGTTCCAGTGAACCAATATTATGTTTACTACCTTAGGATGATTAATATAATAACTTCGTCTATGACCACGCAGAGATCCTTTCCTTCAAAATTCAATGTATTTAGCTTCTGATAATCACCTGTACAATTATATAATCCAATTTCAATAGGTGCTATGGCAATATTATAGATGCTTTAACCATTTTTTGAAATGCCTATTTCTAAAACCATTGACGTCTTCTGCCAAACCTCGCCAAATTGAAGGACAGTTTTTGTTCGATGACGTGACAGGATGCAGACGTGTTTTGAAATCTTTGTAAGGCACCTCCCTTCTCCTACATATTGAATACTATAATAATAATCTAATGTGTCTTCATTTACATGTTAAAATCTCATTGAGCACAAGAAGGGCTGATAGGGAATTTAGCCAGCCAATAGCAGAGGCATCTACATGGGTTTGTGCACCTGTGTGTATTGTATTTGGAAGACTGCAATAGAAAAAAGAACCTGCATCAGCAAGCATTGTTAGGGCGAAAGCATAAAATAAGTATACAGAAGAGATGATAACACAGCATTATAAAACAAGTGTAGTAGTAGTAGTGGTGGTGGTAGTAGTAGTAGTAGTAGTAGTAGTAGTAGTAGTAGTAGTAGTAGTAGTAATAGTAATAGTAGTAGTAATAGTAGTAGTAGTAGTAGTAGTAGTAGTAATAGCAGTAGCAGTAGCAGTAGCAGTAGCAGTAGCAGTAGCAGTAGCAGTAGCAGTAGCAGTAGCAGTAATAGTAGTAGTAGCAGTAGCAGTAGCAGTAGCAGTAGCAGTAGCAGTAGCAGTAGCAGTAGCAGTAGCAGTAGCAGTAGCAGTAGCAGTAGCAGTAGCAGTAGCAGTAGCAGTAGCAGTAGCAGTAGCAGTAGCAGTAGCAGTAGCAGTAGCAGTAGTAGTAGTAGTAGTAGTAGTAGTAGTAGTAGTCGTTGAGTAAAAGTAGTTCCAAGGCCAAAATTATCCTTCCGCTCTTTTAAAATCCCGTATAATCCCAGCGCACAAAACTTTCCAATGCAACCCTAAAACTTCTAATAAGAACTTCATTAACCTTGTTACTACTTACGTGCCTGGAATTGAAAGCATCAGACCTATTTTGAAAGAATGTCACGATACTTTGTTAATGCATCCATCTTTAAATAATTTTTATAAATTTGTACCCCGCCTTACTTTCAGAACACCCCCTAACCTTAAAAGTATTTTTCGCCGTAACCTATCCTCTTTGAATTTACCACGTCCCTTTGCTGGCCCGTATCCTTGCCAACGTCCTAGATGTAAAACCTGTGCGCTAATTATGCCGTGCAATCCATTCCATAGCCCTAATTTATTCAAAGAAGTTAATATTTCTTCATTTACTATCTATCTTGTAAGTTTTGCAAAGTGTTTTATATTGGTTTAACTTCTACTGTTGTTTCGCTACGCATGAACAATCATAGACGTTATGTTAGAACCAAGTTTCTCTTGCCTTACCCATGCCTTATCTCACTGTAAGGATTTTGAAGATGCTTTTAGTCTTACTCTTATTGATGCGTTACCTACACAATGCTGTGAAAGTTTACTCAGAGATAGAGAAATGGCAGCTATATTTTTACATAAAGCACGTATACCACCTGGTTTAAATCTTACATATTAGTTTTTTTCTCTCCACACTCTCATTTCTAGTTTCATCTGTTTCCATGCATAACGTTACCTTCGATACTCAATATTTATTTTCATCACCTTCACTTGTCTAGCTTCTTGCCATAGAAGAACTCGACGAGTTCGAAATATAGCGATTTCAAGTGTGACTTTAAGTGTTTTATCCTTTTCTACTTTTATTATTACTGTTAATTTATATATATTATTATTATTAATAGAAAATAGCATCCATACTCCTGAGCCCTCTTTACTAACCCTCCTCCCCAGCTCTTCTTACTCCTCTATAGCTTTAACTTTCTTTGTCGGGTCTTCGCTAGTAATATTCCCGATTTGTGTATCTCTCATGCATCAACACTTCTAGGCAGACATTCAAACTTCTGTTGGAATTCAGAAATATTAACGGTAAATACTCTGTTTTCCAGCATTCTGTTAGAATATGCTCCCAGGCATCGCTTTCTCCGCACAATGGGTAAATTCTTTCCCCGAGAGCATTAACAACTTTATTTCCTTTCCAAGCCCGTAATCTGAGCCATGCGAGAATACTTCTTTCTTCTCTGCCACAGACATCTAGATCATCCCCCTTCCCCCACATCTGATCTATTTGAGCCTGCAGGTTACGCTTATCTTTTCTGCGCATTGAGACTCAGTATTTTGCCTATCTATATCTCGTTTTGTAATATTTTTGTATTTTGCTCAGTTCCTATTCGTAGCTGAAGTGACCTGCAAATATGTGAACATCTTTACATTTTCTAATGCCTAATCTGCATACTCCCACCTTTCTCTCCTGCTGTACACCACATCGTTCTTGAAAGTCATTGTTTGGTCTTCTCCTCATTGACTGCCATTTCCCATTCCTGATAATATGCCTTTAAGCAGTCTAGTTCCCTTTGTAGACCGTCAACTGGTGCGAGTACAAATATCAGAGTATCTGCATAAAGGAGAGACGAATATGCCTGCTATATTCGGGGCAGCAGTTTCTGCAACGCACATTTTCTCCGGTATATATTGTTTTATGCAAGTCATCATATAATTCTCAGAGCTTTTGTAAATTCCTATAAATGCAAAAGATTTTGTCTTGGCCACAACGCTATATACATATATCGGGTGGTCGGCCAGATACGTAAACCTTGGTTTCAACATCTGGGATACCAGCCGGAGCAAACACGATTCTGCCCAAACTACTTCCACTGTTTCCGGCTTCATCTACACTAGGTGCAGGGTATATATGTGTTAATTTTAACAGTTTGAAATAAATATTTACATTCTACTGAGGAATAAATATGCCGTAGTAGATATAACAGTTACTTTTCGCTGTTTGCAGCATGCTTTTAACTAAACAATGAGTTAACCAATGGTAAGAGTGTTTCCTTTTGTAGGAAATATTTGAGATTTACACATTTTTAAATAAAAGTACTAATCATTGTGCTTTATGTTCGTCAATTTGCTTTATTATGCATTTAAAGACAGCATATTTTCAGATACATAACATTCTCAATAAAAGTTATGGTACCAACATGGGTGTAATGTTGTATTGTTTTTAATTTTTTATGCTCCTGGTTTAAAACAAAGAAGTAATTTTAGGATATTTTCTCAATTTCTCTGCTAAATAAACATGAAAAAGTATATTTTGCATGCTTCATTAATGGAGCTTCTGTTTGATGCTGTTATTGGTGAGGACACGTTTGTTCGGTCATTGTTGAGAAGTGCCATGTAGTAACACATTGATTTAAAAGTTCGTGTACTCATTTTGAACACGAAAACAGTCGATCAGTTTCTTTGGATATGCTCCTGATAAATGTTATGTGCATTTTTAAAAATCGACCTGTGTCATAATCCCAAATAAATTGCTTGATGTGCACACAGCCTTAGGTATGAGACTGCACCTGTGTTGACTCACACAAGCCCCGCAGGTTGTATTTCAGTCATTGCGCTTCATTGAAAACGTCATAATTAGTAGACCCAGGCAATATCTGGGGGGTGTGGGGAGTGAAATAACGCAGTTCTAATCGATATGGACGCGAGAGACAAACCGCTGATGAACAGGATCTTTAGTGCTTCTCAAATGTGTAGCTCTCTTATTTGTCTTCTGTAACTACCTCTAACGCCTGTTTTCTTTCATTTAGTACAGGAAGTCTAATGTAACATTCAAATTTAAGTAAAAATAAGGAAATAGATTAATCATTTCGACTCGTATCGTTCGTACGTTTTAAGTTCATGAACATCTCCACTGTCTACTGTCTAAAGAATGAACGTAATTATTTACTGGCTCAGTAGGTAAGGTGTGAATGAATAAAAGCAAGCTCGTCGAACAAAAAGTATTATTATTATTATTATCATCATCATCATCATCATCATCATTAGTAGTAGTAGTAGTATATGAATTTGCACAAACCTATGTTTAACTCTTAAGAGACAAACAATATAAATAAATGAAAAAAGAATCAATAATAACAGAACAATTTTAAATACCTAAATAAAATAAAAAAGAAGGAAATACAAAAATAAATAACTTACATTACCTCTCATATATGTATAAAATATTACGTCTCATCTTACCCTGTACTACTTTCAGGCAGTCTGTCTCTTCTGACCCGAGCTGTTTCACTTTGTTTAAACATTTACCTACTCCCTCCTCCTCCTTCCTATCTGCCAGCAAATTCCAGCACTGCCACTGCCCTCTCGCACCATTACATCACCTAGGATGGGTGAGTACCGAGCGCTGCCACAAGCCACAAGCCTGGATAATAGCTAGACAAGGTTCTGAATGTAGGAGACTTTATTGCTTCATGCTTGCATCGAAGAATTGCGAAGGTTGCGCGGATATTATCCCTGATATTTGACACGTTGTTCAAATGATCTGAAGGATTTTCAACTAGTTTCAAATCGGGGGATTTTGCGGGCTGTTCAAGCTGAGTGCTTCAAAATGTTCATCATACCAATACTCTCAGTTGCAGCCCGGATAACGCGTGAACCAGCATCCCCTAAATCAGTTACAGCAATGTTCAGCTTTTTGGTCCAAGGCAAAGGCTGGTTCTCCAACAGAGAAGTGACTGCCACTTGAACCTAAGGATCCATTTTCCTGTAATTCAAACACACCAAATCATTACAGTGCCTCCACCAGTTTACACAATCTCCTTGGGATTTTCATGAGATCTTTGATGAACAGCGACAAGCATCATACCAACTGAGCAGAAAGTGTGATTCACGTTTCCAATCCTGCACTGCAATTTGTGAGTAGAAGTTAGAAAAATCATTTTATGTTTCAATTAGCTCCATATGCTCATAGTATGCCCTTCCCTGCGAAGTTTTCTTGATGGAAAAGGAACAGCTTTGACGTTTTGCAGCGGCTCCTGCCTCGGAGCAAGGCGAGTTTTATTCATATATCGTGAAACACTACGGCAATCGCGGTACATCTTCCAGTCACGATTTTGACGGGAATTTCCGTACTACTGACAGACTCATATGATAGTACGTTTGATACTTCTACTAATTCTGCTTCTTCCTTCACAGAATAGCCTTTGGAGCACTCAAATAAACAACTCCTTATACCACACAGTAACATTTGCTTTACACATAGTGAACGAGAAACCTATATACAAGGTAGGAATACTGCCTCGGAAGTTATTTCTCGATCCCCTGCATTCAACGCCATTTACAGGCGCCCATAGATATGATCACATGCCAGAGCAGTACTTTTTGTTTGTGGAGCTTGATTTCGTAAGCGCATAAGTTAGTTATATAGTATATTTTGTTCGTATAAAACAGTGATTTTTCATTTATTGTGCCATTCCTGCCTATCCTTCGTTTATTATTCTCATTTCTTCCCTTTCTTACCTCTTGTCCGCGCTGAAAGCCTCTGACAAGGTTCTTTTGTTCCTGCTGTTTAGGACATGCGTGGTAGCTTCTATAACTAATGTTATTCCAGTGTTTCTAGCGTGGATTATTTCCCTTTTGATCTTTGCTGTCAGAGAGGGCATCGGTTTCATCGGGGTTAGACTGCTATTATAAATTATTAGCACCGCTGCTCTCTCTATCAAACTGACCTAGTCACCGTGGCAGTACAAAAGTTTGTAGACCTTTAATGGAATTGTAAATTTTCAATTTAATTTTAAGCAGACCAGCAGAAATGTTTCACAAATAAGTTTTAAACCAATTTACTGCATTAAAGATTATTTGAATATGTTGAATTGGGTAATTATTTTCAAATTTTACTGACGTTACTGAGTGCAAGATTTCTGAGCTGTTTAAATTTTAGTTATTTACACATTAATTCGGTTTATCCATGTAATAAACCACAATAGTTTGACCATTCTCTTGTTCTGTAATTGAAAATTACCTTTCCCCAATTTTTAAGTTGATACTTTTCCAGATATCAGAGGGATGGTGCTTACAGAATATTATAAAGAATTAAAAAGGATATGAAGGACAAATAGCATAATATACTTAAAAATATTTCTATAAGCTAAAGCTCCCTGGCTTATTTTAAGACCAATATTAATGTACTCAAGATATTCTCCATAAAAAAAAACTTTCTTGTTTAAAGTACATATTTTTAAGCTATAATAATAGTAGAGATTGTAGTGTATTTTATAAAAACTTAAGTGTGTATAGAGCATCCTTGTTTTTCAGCTTCAGGATTTATAACGTTATTTAGTGCTCTAGTGTTTAAAGAGTTATTCCTTGATTTGAGCTATTCCAGCGTTATCATCATTTTTATTCTGTCTTGCAAAGTCCATAGCTGAACTTTATTTCCTTTATTCCGTTCCTCGCTAAATTAATTTTTCTCGCCTTTCAATTCCATCTGTTGCAGAGAAAGACTAGCCACTGTAAAGGACTCCAGTGTATCTTACGACGAGGACTCTATGGGGTTATAAAACCCTGAACATCAAAGCAATGGATAATGGAATTGTATGTTCGTTTTTACATTTTTGTATAACGTGGCATTATTGGCGACTGGGTCAGCTCATATTAAATGAAAGACGCGGCCAAGGAAATTGAACACGGCGTGCAAAATTTATGTTTTTAATTAAATTTTTTTGAAACAAACGTTTGCAAGCGAAGCGCGACGTGCTGCCCCGACGTTCTAATTAGACCCGAAATGTAACAGAAAAAAAAATACTAAATTGAGGGTTGTGGAAAGCGTTAACAGCTGGGTCACCCATAAGTCAAATTCAGGAACATCAGCTGTATTTGTACCAAATCGCTTTTGGGCAGCTTTGGAGAGAGAAAATACTAACCCAATAGTGATTCTACATAACCAATTTGTGAAGAAAATATGACTATGTAAATAATTGTTTAAAAAAAGAGTGATTCTTTAGCCAAAACCCACATAGGCTCTTAATAGTCTGTTTTAGACTTATATGCAACTAATATTGAAAAGAAATACTTTATATCTTCCGCTTATTAATGCAGTGTTTTAGAGAAGAAAGTGTCAAAGTATAGATTCGAAACACTACAGATACACTTGGAGCAGGAATTTTTATTATGTCCAAACAGTTGGTCGACAATTTGAAACGGTAATTTTGGGTGGTTTCAATGTAGGGGGAATGGATGGATTCTCAGGGTAAATTTTGGACTGTTTTTAATGACTTAAAGTCATTAGGGAAGGAAGGAAATTGTTCACTGTATTAATAAGTCCAGCACTGGTTGAACATTTACTTTATTTTACAACTTGGCAGATTACTTCCTGACTGCTCGTCGCTGACTTCACTACTCGCTTAGGCTGACTTTAGGATCACCTTAGAAGGACTTAGAATCCTTCTACCGCTTTAGAATGACTTAAACTGCCCTCGACTGACTTTAGAAATGACTAAGACTGATTTCTTTCGAATGACTTAGGCTGCCGGATTCCGTATATCTCTTGAGTGAATCCTCTCGTGTGTCTCTCGTGTCTCTTTCGTCTCCTGTATCTCTCTGATTTCTGTCCTCCAGTTTTCTACCACATCGCCACGCCTCTCGCTAAATTAAATTCCCTCGTATATTATCCTATTTCCGTGTTATATGTTCATCATTGGCTATCTTAAAAACATTTATTTGTATCTAAGTTCTCCTTATTCGTCGACTTTTATCCGATGCCCATTGGCTAGAATTATTCTCCCCCTCCTGATCTACAATGCCTTCCCACGAACTTGAATTTTCCAAGAACAGCCTGTCATAAATTTCGGCACTTTCCTTACATGCTGATTTCTATTGAAACATCTTTTGCCTTCCTCAGTTTGTAGATTTCCAAATGTTCTCAAAGATAACGCACATAGTTATGGGTGGTTTTTACTACCTTGTACCCCCGGCTTGCCTATAATAAAACATTTTCGTCTCCGTTCTGACATTTTCATTTTCTCTTAAATTTTTGCTCTGTCTGACTTTGTTCAAATACTGTCCCGTTACAGCCACATGTTTTCTTACTGTGAACTCCTAAGTATTTCCTGGGCAGAAGTTGTGTGACCTAACAAAAGATAGTTTACCCTTTCCTAAACCTTGTCTAAGGAGTGGTCAGTGGACGAGGCGTCAGGTATACATCTCTGTTTCTTTCTCACATCTTTTACCACAAAATGTTTACAAAACCTTTTTGTAAGATACAATCACCTGTCAAATGACACACACATAAGTGCAAGCTACAAATTATTTCAATTCCTGTTATACCTATTTCTAAATGATTTCATTATACATTATACATATACATAATAAAATCTAATGCCTTTAGAAATATAACTCTGCAGCCTTTAGTTATTAAATTAATAAAGGCAGCCTTATTTCCGGCTTCACACTTAAGAAGTTACTGATTTATGCATTTCCAAATACTATTTCTGAGATAAAGTTTTATATTATACAAGTTACAACGCTACTATATTTTCCTATCCTAGGGATATTTTATAGTAAAGCCTTGAAAATAGAATCAACTACAAGCCCTAATTTTACCGCAAATATACTTAAGTAGATGACAATATTAATAGAACGCAGTTAAGGAGGAAACCAACATCGTCATTCAAACAAACAGAAACCTGGGTAAAGACTTAGGATCGAATATTGCAACAAGACCCCGAACAGGACACTCATAGCATTTACCGACGACAGTACTTCGCGCAATTGTTTTTAAAATGCATTGTAGTAGCTGAGACATCACAGCCGTGGGCACTAGTGGCAAATGGCATGAAGTAATACATTTAGAAAGTACTTTGTTTAAGAAAGGAAGCGTTCCAGGGTAAATTTAGGGCACGTCTTAGGCATTTGCCATTTATGAAGACTGAGGGAAAAAAAATGGAAAAAACTCATTCAGAGATACGATCCTGGCGGGAATGGAAATCTCAACCTCCCGCTTACGAGTTCGTGCCTTAACGAGCTCAATATCGTATGTCGGTGTCGCGGTATCTATGCCAAGGTAACAAAGTCCCACCCAGCCATTGCGAAAGACGGAACAGGAAATTAAATTCCCAAAATATCTTTGCCCCTTATTTTACAAACCATAAAAGTCGACCTTATAATACTCAGTTTGTGTAGGGAGTAGTTGTTGATACTGAGGGTTAAGAATAATGTGATTGGGCTACTAACAATGAAATACACAGCGCAGACATGTTCAGTGAATAGCAGCGTGAACCGGGCGTAAGAGAATTGCACGAGATGTTCATGAGCAATCGAATCCGAGAATAACACAGTGGAGCGAAATGCGTGAACAGCAGATAACAGGTCAAGTTTCCCTGAAGGAGGGAACAATGCTATAAGATGTGTTGGAGCCTTTACTTGGCAATATGTCATTTTAATTACCTCGTGCGTTCGTGCGTTCCACTTCTAACAAGACGGTTCTCCCTGCATTTCAGTCTATGTGTGCAAAAATAGTTCAACCAAAACTTACCTGGATGATGGATGGATAAGTCGCAGAGGATCTATGGAATGACCCACAAGATCTGCAGATCACAAACATCTAGATTTTTTATTCTATGAATATTCCTTGAATCCTCTGTGTACAACATGTCTAAGCTCAATTGATGATCTCAAAAAAAAAAAAAAACGTTATTGCTGCTTGCCACACTATCGCACCAAGAATCTTACGCAATACACTTCAGGTTTCCATGCTCGCAACCAAACTTGCAGGGACAGGAGAAACAAGTTTTTTTTTTTTTTAATAGTGTTGAACACTCGTTTTAATTACTGAGACATCACAAAAGGTGACACTGATGATACATGAGATGAAATAACATATTGGGAAAGGATTTTTTTTAAGGAAGGAAACGTTCCAGGGCTAAGTTTAAGGTAGCTCCCCGGCATTTGCCATTATGAGGAAAACCTGGAAAAAAACCTCAGTCAGGGAGAACGGTCCTGGCGGGATTCGCACCCCAGACCTCCCGCTCACGAGTCCGCGTTTTAATGGCCTCGGCCACCCGTGGCGGTAAACAGCAATTTGAACCGATGCCCTAATACGTTTTGTCTCTGAAACAAAAACCGTATTATTATGAATATTTAATATTCATTATTTCAAAACTTTGGAATTTCACTATGAGATTGGACTTTTTGGACATCCAGTATACATGTTCTTTCAGAAATACTTTTTCAAACTTTGGTAGCAAGATGCTCACACCATAACAAGACAATATATATATAAACATATGTCTGAAAATTCTTAGTTTCTGCATTGTTAATGAACTTTTACCTAAACAAACAAAAACCAACAAACACAATGTCAACTGAGAAACTCATAATAAAGTGCTTCTTGCTTCCATAAGCTGGCATTCCCGGATCATGGACTATCGCGCCCTTTCCAATACTCCCACACAGTGTTGAACGGTTTCGCGGGCTTCCAGGACACGTTGATGAAGTATCTGCATTAGGAATGTCTGCTGCACAAAGCAACGTTTTAGGTGATCCCACATAAGAAAATTCAAAGAACTGATGCCGGGGAAAGTACAGGCCATGGAACTGGTTCTTCTCTACCTATTCATCTGTCATGGTAGATATCAGCCAGTGTATATCGAACAATGCTAGAACCCCATCATACATAAACCACATTGTTCTTCTTATTTGCAATGACACGAAATGGATATCCTGCCGTGGTTAAACACAGTACAACATGCAACTCGTAAGTAAAACGCGAGAAACAAATTAACCACGAATGTACCCAAATGTAAACAAGTCCCCTTGTCAATACATGCTCTCTAGAACACAATGAATGCATCAGCAGATTAGTATCGATAACATCATTCGATTACCTAACAAAATTAATTTTATTTTCGGATACGAACGTTAAGTTATTAGAGTGTATCTTAAAATGCATTGAAGTAAACATTCATTAATTACTCAAAAACTAAGGATTTACAGATATGTTTACATGGATGTGAGAAACCCATCACCAAAACATCCTGTATAAAGAACTAGCAGCTCTTTAGCTTTTGCAGAATGTATGACAATTACTGGAACACCTGAACGGTATGTGGCAAACACTATAATGGATATAATAAAATAAATTTATATTGCCGTACACAAATGTCTATGAATTTAGCACATAATTAATATATATTTAAAATAGACGAGAACTTTTAATATCTGAGATTTTGATATTGAAGCAGAAATTAAAGGAAAAATAAGGTGCCGGAAACAAGATTGTAGAACTTGACCTACAAATTGATAAGTATAAATAAGATACATATATATTAATCATTAAAGAGTTAGTTATATGTACAGAGTGTTACTTAACACTTAAAACCACTGGGAAACTGATAGACGAACTAAAACAAGCAAAGCATATGTTAAATTTAGGCTAGTTTTATAATTACAGTTATTTTATTATGTGGTAATAAATGAGGCAAGGGTATTTTTGTCCATTACAAAATGATGCTGTGTTATGGTTTGCAGTCCAAAGCCTTCTGTCATCTATCTCTGTTGCTATAAAACAAGAGTACAGAGCTTTCACAATATTTTCCTACTGGCTTCTGAAAATCTCCATCCAGTTTTGGAAACAAAACACCAACAAAAGTTTAACAGATCACTTTCTATAAAACATTAACAGATGCATCATACTGTGATTTATACACACAATTCAAATGTCCCACTGCGAAAACCAAGATAGTTTTCTTACACTTCGTGTAATACGTGTGGTCTACGGTACAGAACAAGAACTGGTCTCGCAAACCGGAAACTTTATACCGCATAAACTGCACATTTTGGAAAATAAGATACTATTTGTTAAAATTCCCAAAATCTCTTTAATTTTTTTTCGTAGGATTAAACTTAATTTCAGCTTCTTGCCTCAGTTAAATTGTGAAAAATCAACGATAAATTTAGGAACATAATTTAAATTTAAAAAGTGCTGGTAATTCTAAATTTGGAGATAGCAAAGCCATAAAATATACATACATTTGAAAGGGAAATATGCCGTATAAATATTGTTCACATATATAATATATAATGAAGCATTTTTATGTTCCACTGTGAATTATCTTTTCATTTGTCTATTTTTTTGTAAAATATAAAAAAATTAACAGTATGTCGTTCCCCCATGATTGCAAATGCTCTCATGTGAGATAATGTGGAAAGGCTAAGTTACAGAAAATTTATTGCGAGTTATTAAGCTTGTTGCTGTTATAAGTTTACATTTCATTCATTGTGGCACTTTCAATGGTTTTGAATAGTAAGTAAAGACTTATTAAATACCGTGTATTACTCTCAAGGAAATTTTACGTTTTAAGGATAAGCGGGATAAGGTTAACATGTTCCAATTTTTTATTTAAAAGTGTGTTGTAAATTTTAACGGTATTCAAATACAAATTCAGCGGTGAACCTAGCAGCGTTATATGTTCATAAATTAAATAAAATGTGAAATGTTCCCTACAAGACTGACCCTCCCTTACGGCACAAGAATGTCTAAGCAAGAAGCTTTAACGGTAGGGAGGACACGTTCTGTTGCTTGGCAACTGCCAGACACGTAGAACACCGTGCTCCATCTTCCTGTAGGTTCCCGGGTCTGACTCACATCTGCACGCGACACGGTGATGTAGCTTTTATGTTCTCCATACGAAAAACAAGGGAAGAGTTGCCTTTGCTTAAAATATCTGAAAAACTGTTTCAGCAAGAAGCTATCAGAGAATATATTAAAATTACACATAAATATACTGTAAAATCACTTATGGCCATTTTCAGATGATAGAGAGATGAATAAATACATTTTAAAAATAATAGCTTATCCTTTTAAAAAACATAATATTGAATATTTGCTATCTTTTGTTTATCCACCATCACTTTCTGAAAATGGTGTGTGAAACGGAGACAATGTTCTGAAAAGGAAAAAAAAATTAGTTCTTACAGGTTATGCTGGTTTGTCTTATGCACACACACCCTTTCTGTGATAATTCTTGTTCGATCTCAGCTTATTCCCGAGATAAAAGTCACTAAAAATCAGGGGGAAGCTACAAATTCTTACTAATTTTCCCCGACTTGCTTACACGGTATACCACATTCAAAATGCCTGGAAGGCAGGGGCGCTAGTAAAGGTGGTCCTGTAAAGGTAGTTGCCTCTACTAATAGCTTATTTAATATGCATAGGTGGACAATTAATTATATTTATATAACAACAGCACAAGTGGTAGAAGCGATACTTCATGCGGCTCAGGACAACCCAAGTATCAGCACAAACCAAATACGAAGTAATAGTGACCATATGGCAAGAGAGTTCATGAGCACCTCCAGCGCGAATAGGCACTGCACAGCTGATTTTCACGATAAAAGAACCTCTTTTGAGCACTTGCTTTAAGATCAATTCCATGTGCTTTGATATTCTTATTTGATAATGTACCTATCTTACAATATAAACAGAATTGTAGAAAAATAGGCTGACCCATGTTTATGTAACACATTTCCATTCTCAACATACAGGTAAACGACCTTAAAATTTTCACATACAATTTTTAATACAGTGTGTATAAGATGATGCATAGGTTTCGTTGAGAAAAATAATTCTGATAAGCTGTATAACATGACGCATGAGAGAAACAATTTTATAGACGATATTAAGCCTAAACTTGGCCAATTTAGGAAACTCTTTCCATTTCTTATGAATTAAGAAAGCAATTAGTAGAGCATATTAACAATTATCTAACAAGAAGACCCTAAAGTTGTACTTCCTCCAAAAATACAAGCTCCCATATATACGAACTTTAAGCTTAAGGGATCAAGGGAGAAAAACATATGGACATTTGGAGAAACTGTTCGCTGTAGCTCAAGAAAATGTCGCTTGCATTCGCTGCTAAGAGATTGGATGCTATGTAGCGACCGTAATGTATTGGTACATGTATCATGTATGCGCAAGCTTCTCTGAAATACATGATGTTTGTTTCCCTTTAATTTATTTGCTCAAGTGACTTTTTCGGCACTATGCGTCTCTTTGCCGAACGACAGCAGAAAGACATGTTAAAAACAAATGTTTTTTTTTTTTATTTCCGAGGTCAGTGTTTGCTACTAATAATTCAGAGGTTTTGGATTGGATTCCTGCTCAGGCCAAGCTGACTGGATAATATATATATATATATATATATATATATATATATATATATATATATATTAATGAAACATAAAAATAAAGAAACACTGGTATATTTCGAACTACTGCGAGTTCTTCAAGGTCTAGCTTCTTGCCATTGAAGAACTCGCAGTAGTTCGAAATATAGCAATTTCAAGTGTGACTCTTTCTCTGTGTTTTATCTTTATCTACTTTTATTATTAGTGTTAATTTATATATATATATATATATATATATATATATATATTGTATCCTAAGAAGATGAATGCCAAAAGTTTCAAGACGCCCCCCAAGCTCATTTGCGCCATTATTAATTCATTTCATTTAATTCATCCATAGGTTTAACCAAAACTATATCTCTTACATCATCGTCCAAACGCAGTCGCGTCCCACTAGTGTCCCGCCCTCAGAAACCGCTAATGGCCCAAACTTCAATAGACAATGTATTAGCATTGAAACAAAAAATGTAACTCGTAATAATTAAAGTAAACTCGAATGACTCTTTCCCCAAAAGTTCGTATTTTAATTTCTGCGATCACAGAATCATGTATGTTAGAAACACACTCCTAGAAAAATCTGGAGTATTTTAAGAATATGTCGCCAAAATAGGATAGTCTAAATACCTGACCCGTGTAAAATACTGCATGGTATTTCAGGAATAACTTTCAATTCGACAGTAAAACTTTTAACTCTTTAAATATGAAATAAATACTTAAAGTGCAGTTTGAATATCTGGACACACTCTGTAAGCAAACTGGCCTTATGCAGGATAGATTGCATTTATCATGCTGCAGGGAAAGAAAACAGCATTACTGTTATTTGAGGACAAGAAAGTTGAAGTAATTATAACTTTAATATTTAAGGTATTTTTAAATTTGTGCATACATTTAAAGATATTTCAATTAAAACTTGTCAATAATAACTTCATTACCATGAAATAATAAAAGAGTATATTTCATTGCATTTGTTAATAAAGAAGCAATACTTTCAGTCAAGGTACATTAGCTGACACTTAAGCCACCAGTTTCTTTCAAAAGTGATGCTCTCCTCAAAATAGTTTCATAGATCAACATTTACTGGAATAAATAAAAGAACAAAGCCTGATCAAGCATTCGATCATGGCATTACAAGTGTTACGTCTCCTTTAAAACAAAGAGAGACACTAATGCCCTTTGTGTTCCCTTAGTCACGTTTACGCTATTTCTTTCTTCGTTTTTTTCTTGTTTTGCGCCGCAGAGCGATTACCATCAGCTCAGCAGGGCCATTAGGAGAATTTCTGTTTGTATTCCGAGAGACAACAGTTCATCCAGAGCGAACACCGAACACTTACTAAAACAACTGCGCGATAAATTCAGCTTTCGTACTTTGTGATACTCGATTTTATACACTTTTATTAATCATTTCATTCAACTTTTAATGCTTTTCAAAATAAAAATAAACACAGGATGATCCACTTAAAACTGCCTCCGAAATGAGAGCTGCTATTAATGGGCTATTTTCACTGCATTAACGTTGAAACAAGAGTTAAAAAAATTCAGTCGTTACAACTATTTAATAAAATATTGGAAAGTGTACTTTTAGCACAAATATACATTCTCTCCAAATAGAATAATGTTTATTTACTTCAAGAAAATAAAACTAGAGAGATTAAGATATAAATGAGGTTATTTATAAGATTCTAGGCCAAGTAGTTTACAAGATATCGTCATATGTAGTGTTTAAACTTTTATTTAACCAGTTTTGTAAAATATTGCACTTTATTTTCTCAGAAAAAATAAATAATCTCAGTGAAATTGATCGTATTAGGAAAACAATTTTTAACATCTTACTCTTAATAATGTAACATACAGCAAACGTAAATGAATGTATTAGGTTTCCTTCTAGCCTGAATGCACGTACGTATATATGCTTTTCAAAATTTAGCACATGAAGCAGAATACAATTGAAATCAATAACATTAGCTCTACAGCGATAATAAGGCTTTAAAATTTGCTATGATAAGTTAAAATTCTGCATTTTCTTATACCGATTTCTCAGTAATATGTGAAAGAGTCCCAAATAATTCTAAATTACTATATATTTAATTGACTAAAAGTAACACTATTTAGCATTATAGAAAATTGTAGATTATTATGATAAACTTCATATCAAATATAAATACACTTAAACCAAAGTAGAGGACACTCAATTTGAACACAAGTTCCAAAAGTTTATAACAAAAATAACATAAATCAATTTACATATACACATACATAATCATACATTTTAAAGATTGTAAGGTCTGTTGGGTCTTTTTTTTAAATAGTGTTTAACACCCGTTTTTACTACTGAGGCACCACGGGCGGTGGACATTGATGATACATGAAATAAAATTATATATTGGGAAAGAATTTTTTGAGGAAGGAAACGTTCTAGGCCTAAGTTTAGGGTACCTCCCCGGCATTTGTCATTTATGAGGACTGAGGAAAACCTGGAAAAAAAAAACCAGTCATGGAGGACGGTCCTGGTGTTTTAGGTCTAAACGTGTAACGTAACACATTATAAGAAACCGCCACGGATGGCCGAGGTCGTTAAGGCGCGGACTCGTGAGCGGGAGGCCTGCGGTTCGAATCTCGCCAGGAACGTCCTCCCTGGCTGAGGTTTTTTTTTTCCAGGTTTTCCTCAGTCCTCATAAATGGCAAATGCCGGGCAGGAACCCTAAACTTAGGCCTGGAATGTTTCCTTCCTTAATAAATCCTTTCCAATATATTATTTCATCTCATGTATCATCAGTGTACATCGCTTGTGGTACCTTAGTAGTAAAAATGGGCGTTAAACACTATTAAAAAAAAACAATACAAGAAGCCTAATAATGAGAACAGTACCCAATACCGGATGTTCTGTGGTAGTAATTATAAATATAATGCATATATTTTTAGGTTGTTTATATTTTAAACGCCGTTTGCTCGATAATTAAATTTTGAACTAAACGTTCCAGTCAATGAATGTTCATTTAAACTTTGGATATCCCTGGAAAGCGTCGAAATGCAGGAAGGAAACCCGACCGGATCTCGCGCGATGATGGACGCCTGTCGTGACGTCACTTCCCGCTCATTTCCTCCATTGTGAAGCGCAATTAAGCGGCACCGGGGCTTCCTGACCGCGTTTAACGCAGCCTTGCAGCAACGAAAACGGGAACAGTGTCTTGTGACTGAAAAGCAATGACCCAGCAGTATTTTGCTAGTTAAATATATCTAGCTACTAATGTATACACATCCAGTAATGTAGAAAAGACACTCCGAATAATAAAAATGAAATGTACACAGCACATTGATAGTTGCAATACTTCTTAGGCAAGCAAAGTGGGGGGTTTATTAACTTTAAACATCATGTGATTGTAGATGTTTTAGCTCTATCAACACAGAACAAAGACCAAGCTTATCTATCCTCCACCTCATTCAGTGATTTATAACCTCGCCAAATTCTGATAGATAGATTTTGAAAAATTTATGTACATATTTACTAAATTGTTAAATAATATTGTACTTTAATTCTTTTATTTACGGCAGCACTTCAAAGAGAGCAACAATTCCCTAGCACTTCAAAGATTAATCAAACAAACTTTAATGCTAAATTTAATAATTTTTAAGCTTACGTTGTTCACTTAAATATTTTTGTTCGATATTTAGTTTTTTTTTAAACTTCTTTGTAAATACAGTGAGAACATTTGCAAAGTCCCGCAACTTAGATCGGCAGACCAGCAGACCTACCTCTTCCAATCGCGGCACGAGCGGATTCATTCTTTTCCAATCAGCTGTGAGTGGGATTTCCTGAGTTGGCGGTTATTATTAAATAGTGCAGTAGTGCTAACTAATGGTGAGATATGTTGCATACATCAGGTACCAAAAGTTAGGTGGCAGAACAAAACAGGCATTTAGGTCCGGTTTCAACACGAAAAATAGCATTAACTCTAGTACAGACGTTAAATGAAACAGTTTCTGTATATGATTGGAAAAGACTGCTCTTCAATCCATGTGCCTGAAGTTTAGTCCCAGAATCATTGATCCTGGCTTATGGTCTCGTCGTCCCCAGATCTTATGCTTTGTGATTTTTTTTGGGGGGGAGACTTTCAAAAAATAGAAAACAATTCAACTAATACACTGCAGTAACTGATGGGTAGCTCATGCAGACGAATTGAGCAATATTTTCAGTACCTGCTATAGGGAGTTCCAAATTCTGTTATACAATATTTGTACCTAACTTGGGCGGCCGAGAAAATATCTGCGACAAAGCTCCCACTATGTTTTATTCTTAACTAAGTATATTATTTTCATAGAAATTACATTCCTTGCGCACTGAAGGAATACATGCAAATAACGTGATTGTAAATAAGTATTATTTCGTATTGGTGACGTTCCAATCTTCATTATTGTCGATGGAAAGAGCAAGTTAAAGATATAATAATTAAAACTTTGCGATGTGCCTTATTGCTGGAATAGCTGTAGGTAGCTCTGAAACGTGACTTACTGTTTCCTTGGCAACACAGAAAACAATACACTACTCCACAGTAGCTGCAGTACGCTAAACATTGAGCGTTGTGGCAGTGTAGCGAGTTTATAGGCACCACCTGACAAGGCTATTGTTTGACTGACATTCTAATTTTCTGGAGAAAGAATGTAATACATGCAAAGAGAGCAGAAGTTGTGGATCTTGTAAGAGCTTTTTACACGTAGCCCTAAGCAGCCAGTAAGGAGAGTTAGATGTGAGTTAAAAATTACTAAATCTGCCGGCTCTAAGATCTTGGCATTTATCTGAAACTGAGTATCTACATAAGCTTAAGTGGGAGGGGAATTTCGTCTTTGTACTCCAGATATCAGGATCTGCAACAGATGCGAGAACGTATCGCTGCTACCATTGCTGCATCAAGATAAATACCTGCAGCAAGTGCACAGAGAGCGAATGAATATCGGTTGTGCAACACGAGGGGCTTATTTCAAGTGTGTGAGAGATAAGAACAAAATGTTCTTTGTTGCACCTCCTAACATATAACCATTTTATACGTATAAGGCTATCAGTAGCGACACCATTTCAATTTATAATTATGGACACCCTGCATTTGATAAGAAAATTAGCACCGGATACACATATATCAGAAGACTTAGATATTTGATAAAGTTTATAACAATCTAGTTAATAATATTTGTCAAATGAAAGGTCTTTCACTCTCTAAAATGTTCACTCTTGTTAAATGCGGAACAAGAAACACAATCTAATTTATAAAGTACTTTATTGATTTACATTTTACGATGTTGTAAAGCGAATTAGCTTAGGCGCTAACGCTTATTCAGGAGGTCCTGGGCTCAAAACTAATCTGACTTGAGTTTTAAAGCTGAGAAAATGCCGATTCCATCCATCTATCTATGTGTGACTGCGTATTCTGTTTTTGTCATGTCATCGAGGCGGCCCTGGTATTGAACTGACTACCATTCAGGGAGCTTTTTAGTGTCTATGTGGACTCAGAGTAAATAGCTCCCCAACAGGCCACTGACCTGTAAGTCTCAAAGGTGAAAGTCCTCCAAACGGATAGGCGGGTAAATACAGAGAAGGAAAAAGTGAATTGATCCTAAACAGTTATGTGTAAATAATTAACCTAATGAATCGCTAAGTATTCTTTTGTAAATACATGAAATTTTCCTGCAATGAAGTGACTAATCAAGAAAGTATTTACGAACAAGACCCTCAATACAGGCACTTCTTCAAATGAATGTTTCTGAGCAACCAAAGAGCTGAAAATGATGGTGCAAATGTTAATGAAGTTTTAATAACATGTTGAGCAAATCCAGGCCCAGTTTCTTGATATCCATATCCGCCCTTCCAATTTTTTGAATCTCAACTTGTCTTCTTCCCCAAAAATTTTGCTGTGGATAGTAACGAGCATTCTAAAAGCTTCCATCAGGTAATATTGTGTTAGATTAACAGGGGTGGAGGAGGACATTTCGGTATCTTTGCTTTGCTCAAGGAAGGACGTTTATGCCTTTGCCCCCAGGAGGAAGGGGTGAGGCACCAATCCATGGGCGGTAAAACTCAAACACAGATGGAGTCCGTAATAATGTTTCCCAAGCAGTTCGCGCCGCTCCAAGTACCGCTTTCAACCGCAGGCCGGGGCAGAAACCTCTCCAAAGCACCAGCTCATCTGGACATGGGAGAGTGGAAAATTCGTAAGAATGAAAAATTAATCCCAGCATTTGTCTAAAAATCCCAAGATCAAGAGGACTGGCTTCAAGAGATTTGAACCCCGAACCTTCTGAATGCAAATCCCAAACTTTACCGCCTGAGCCATCGCGCTCAATATATTTTAATGATGATAAGAAAATATCAGAGCAACTATTGTAAAACAGTAATTTTTTAATATTTCGTTAAAGAGGAAATGGCAATAGTAAACAATCTTTACATCTTTTATGCCCAGGAAATTGAGCAAATAATCCATAAACACAAATAAAACAAAGTAGAAAGAATAAATTTCATCAGCAATGGCGCCCAACCGCGATTATAAACAAATATGTTACCACAAAGCCAGTACAACGGCAGAATAATTGAAATGGTATTCCTATTCAAAGGCAATACATAATACAGCACCCACAACTACATCTCGCGGCGATCATGGGCATTAACAATTGAACGAATGAAAATATACACACAGGGCATTCGGCAGACTAGCAATTGTCTGTTATGCCACACCCTTTCTCCTACATTACATACGCACCCATGCTAACAAGTTCTGACGAACAGGAAATAGTTTTCATTCCAATAACTGCACATAGTTGCCAACATTCCGCGCAGTTATTTCCCCACCTGCTGCTTGTTACCTGCCAAGGGGAATGCCACGCAGTTCACTGAAGCAGTTAACATTTCTAAGCTTCTTGCATGAAATTTCTTCTTAGTAGAGGCACACAATCTTCGACCGTCACAGTTATAACAGGGTTATATAGAACTGAGTCACGCTTTACTGTGATTATAACAATAACTCAATATTTTAGATTATCTGAATTCATTTTTATGTATTTTAAAGAGGCTTTAGCGTGTAGGAACCAAAATCTGTTGTCTTTTTTTCGCTAGTAAAGAGTCCCACACGATACTATATTCCAGTGTGTGACGTCATATTCACAGGGCCGGCTTTCTCCTTCTGTTAAACTTATGTTTTTGAAAAGGCATTTTAAATTTGAACAAATTCGTTTAATATAAACACATTGTATGGTTTATTGAATGTCATAATGTTTTAAAATGTGTCCCTAATTGCAGAGAAAATTACGAAAATGCAGTTTTAAGATTCTTGAAAATAAATAGCTGAGAAATAAATGGTTAAGAGTCATCAAAAAGATTATTTTGAGTCAAGGATGCATTCAGTGGTAAGTTAATAATGATACAACCAGTTTAAACCATGGTTTCTGTTTTATGTAACTGTAGAACATTTAAAAATTCATACGTTGATAGTTCAGGCAAGTCTAAGCCTTGTTAGGTTATTTACGTACGTTATTGATTCAAGCCACATAAAGTGGGTCACATTTTCTACCTTTAGATTAATTCACTTTTTGCCCATATATTAATACTCGCTGGCTTATTTCTTATTTGTGAAAAATGTTTTCATCATAACGATCATGTCAAAGGGCTAAATTATTGCATAGGTTTGAATTCACTGATGTGGACTTTATAATTTATTTTATACTAACTGTTGTAAACAGCGGAAACAATAGTTTAAGTTGCATATAACAGCACACAATTTAAGAAACTTTGCACTTATAAGATAAGTAGGATTGTGCCTATACACAGATATATGTTGCTATACTTCAATCAAGCCAGGCAGACTAAGGCCACCCATTTTAATATTTATAGAACTATTTTATGGAGGTAGATATATTATGGGAATCAAAAGTTGTACAAGCCAATACTGGAAAAGATTTAACTGCATCTCTAAGTATATCCCAGTTAACAAACAACACTGTTTCATCAAGAAGCACTATTAGAAATTAAAAAAAAAAGAAAGAAAATATGTATTTAAGTAGTTTACAAACAATCCTTGACAATAGTTAAAATGCTTAAATGAATTCAGGAAAAAAAAAAAAAAAAAAAAAAAAAAAAAAAAAACATTAATTTGTAACATTTGAAGTGTTAATTGACGAATTAACAGCTATTGCTAAGAATCGTTGTGTTATTGTAATATATATCAGACAACATGCCAAGTAACGTGCCATGTAACATTGGAGAGAAGAACTTGAGTATATCTTTTTTTTTTTTTTGTTTTTGTTTATGAAACAGAAAAAGTTATAAAAATTAGTAAGAGTTATCTGTTAGAAAGTATTGTTGAGATATAATTACTAAATTACAGAGAAAACAAGCAGAAAACTGTTGAATTTTCAAAGTTATATCTTCAGTTATATGCAACCACAAATTCTTTCAAAAATTACTAATATTACTATCTTCACTGTTTTTCATAACTGCCCCTGCTTATAAGTTTTTAAAAAGTTGCATTTAAATGCAAGTAGAAGCTCTAAATGTAGATCCTAGGAGTGAACGGTTTTTATTTTATATAAGGAAAACATACGAAGCACGAATATATAGTAACTCTTATGCTAAATGAAATACACTTGTATCTATTCATGAACAACAAAGGATGTAATGTTGTTGAAATGGCATATGATACACGAGTGTAATATACTCTTTTAAAGATGTAGTTAATATTTCAATAAAATGACTGCAGAGAAATTATTTGATATAGCAAAAACATTTGTGATTGTATTACAGAATAAAACAACAAAATGAAGTCAAGATTATCGTTTGAACAGCGGAAAGCAATTCTAAAGTGGTATTGGAAAACCGAGAATGTAGTTTAAGTTCAAAGGTAATGGAGACGTGTGTACAGAACAAAACCGCCAACGCGAGTAACAATTGCACGCATTCGAGACAAATTTGAGACTCGTGGTACCGTATGCAACAGGATGGTGGACCACTACATTACCACCGAGATGTACATCCGTACCGTGATGACAATCTTCCAAAGCACTGGATAGGATAAAAAGATCTGATAAAGTTTCCACTGCGTTCTCCGGATCTAACTCCGTTGGACTTCTACCTATGGGGAACTCTTAAGGATGCTGTACATCGTAGAAAACCAGCTACACTGACAGCACTTCGGGAAGAAATTGAAACGGCATGTGCTGCAATCGCTGAGAACACTTTTGCAAACGTTGCTCAATAAATAGTTCAACGTACTCAGCAGTGTATTGACGCCGGTGTTGTAACCGTAAAAGTCTAAGATGATTAGTGCTCATCATTTTCTGTTTGTGTGAATTCACTTTTGTTATGTTAACAGTTTTTTCTTTCCTTGAAGTGTGTATACATTTTTGGCACCCTCCGTGTATATTGCAGAATTTTTATTTTTTATATATTGAAAACCGTAACAGTAGCATATAATGTTACAAATCTTACCTCCCACCTTCAAGGCATATAAAAATAATAATGTCTAATGAATAGTAATGCTGACTGCTCGTTTATGGGTAGGAAAGGGAAAGAGCCTTTCTTTAAAGGATATAACTCAATGATTCCACTGAGAAGAAAAAGGCCAGGGCATTGCTTTTATTCGTGGTGTTTCATTCCTGATTTAATTAATAAATGCCTCTTTGAGTTTAAATAATGCAGTCGCATTAAATGCGGCAGAAAAAGAGAACGTGACAGATTCGCAGAGATTTAAATTTATCACCCCATGCGGTCCTGTCAAGTTTTATATTGGATTTTATACAAATGTGCAAGTTCTCACATATAAAAAATGAATTCTGTCTGTCCTGAATTTGAGCTCAAGAGCTTAAACGCTAAAGTGGGTATAACCGTTTTGTATTATATTTATTCTCTAGAGTAAGCACTATATTATTCCTTTCGTTTATTCCTGGTTCTCAAAATCTGCACGTAAACCTCCCCAATGATTTAATATCCCGCAAGGAATCTGCTGGTAACACAATCAAATATACTAATTTTAAAATATTTTAATTCTAAATGCAAATTTCTCAAATGTTGCGCACAAATTAAAATATGTTTGTTTTATCATAAACTAATTTTCATAAATTATTGGTATTAATTTTGGGAATTGTGCAGCTTATACATTTGCTATACATCACGAAAGTGCATCATGAAATATTAACTATCTAATAACAACAATTTTACTATTATATAAATTATCCAATAACTATTAAATTTTTCATAGAGTTATTTGAAAAGTTTATTCTAAAGGCAATTCCTATCTGTATACAGATTTAAATTAATCTTACTCAAAACATTTTGTTATACTGAATGTTGATATAAAAGTTAAACATTTTTATTCTAAAATATTGAATTTTTCACCATAACCTCGGTACAAACTTGTATTGAACAATAGTAAGACTTATCTATGTACCACTTGAAGAGGATAGAAGTATTCTGAAACATATATCTGATTTTAAAACAAATAGCTACGAAAAGAATTTAGAAGAAAAACTCCTGTCGCAGGATGTACAATAGTCTGAAAATATAAAAGGTAGTGCCCAACAGAAATACAAGAGATGCAGGGATCTATTATTATTATTATTATTATTATTATTATTATTATTATTATTATTATTATTATTATTATTGTTGTTGTTGTTGTTGTTGTTGTTGTTATTTAGTGAACGTAGTGAGCGCTCTAAAAATGAAAAACAAGAATTAAGAGGCAGGTCTTTTGTTATGCTCCACTACGAGACGCTGAAGTTCCACTCGCGATCGTGCAGAATGGTGAACACACTGCATGTCTGCCAATCTATCCACTGTTATTCATCAATCTTACTGAATCATGGTCTCATTCACTGCAGTGGTTGGAGCACCCAGATCGTCCTACTTTGTTGTTGAAACACGCCCCTCCTTAAACACTTTGAACCACCGAAGTGCGGTTGATTGTGACAGAACATTATCGCCACAAGCTTGCTTGAAACAGCGCGTAAGCTTCCATACCGTATTTCTGCAGACGGAAGCAAAATTTCCAGGCAGCGCACTGCTCGTTACGAAACGACTCCATTTTAGCAGCGATTGGCAAAAAGTTACTGGCATCCTGTACTAAGATGCATGCGCGTATGCGCTTCCAATTTTCACGAATTATGTGTTCTTCTCACGAAAAGTTGTTTCACCAGTATCTCTAGTATTTGTTGAGGGGGAAAAAAAAACACAGTCCTTATAAGAATTAGACTAAGTTTCAAATAAGCATTTTGGGAGAGCTTTAACAACTGGAATTAGTTTGCAGATAAACTAAACCGTATATTTCTTTTGATAATTCTAATTAAAGCATAATTATTAAGCATCAAATAAATTATTTTGTAGCTCTTTATAATATATTTAATAATATGAAGCATAGCTATAATGTAGTTGTTAGCAATAACGTGAATTTAAATAACTGTATTTATGTATGTGTATTATTTCGATTTTCAATCAATTATAATACTACTTTAGCGATTTGAATAGATTCTGATAAGTTAAAAGAATTCACAGGTATATAGACATATTGGGAAAGAAATAAAAATAACAACTACAGTATTATGTATTACAGTACATTTAATTATTATTCAGATTGATGCCTTTTGTTGCATATCTATGACAGCTTTGTATGATAATGAAGAAACTATTGGGTATTCCAAGTTTAAGAGTACATTTTTCTGAATATTATTCATGTTGAATTCCAGAGACCATATTCATTTTAATCAGTTGAGGAATTCTCTTGCAACCATTTACTGATGCATGTCTATTTTATCACAGCTGGTATTTACGATGCTGGATTTTCCTAAATGGAGGACTTTTTTATACAACGACGTTGAACGGCTTTCTGTGCAAACCCTTAAAGGGCTCGGATTATTTCAAAAAGTATCATAACAAGCGAGATAGCCAATGGTTGTCAAGTACCCTAAGCCCTAAACGCTGGAAATTAATATCCCGCAATTCAATAAACATGTAGAAAAAACCAGCATCCTGAATTTCATCAATTAGGTCTCCCTTTTGTTTGGCTAATAGCATGCAATAAGAGGTGAAATATTTGAAATAATAGGTCCAAGTTCAGTGAATAAAGGTCTCTCATCACATTTCTACACTTTCCAAACTGTATATCATGACTTATTAGGAATTATATTTTTAAATGTTTTTAATTACAGATAGTTACTTTTTTTGGATTTAAGTGCACAATTTAGAATTAGAATATACGGCGAGAGCAGTTTATATTAAGTCCCGCAAATTAGAAATATGGACCAGCGGACCTAGATCGCTCCACTGGCTGAGATTGCCCATGCGGCATGCACGGCACCATTCTCTCTTCCAATCAGTCGCGAGCGGGATTGCGACAGAGTCGGGTAGTGCAGTCCAGAATACTGTGCAATGGGAGGTTAGACGCACACTTCTTGGCAGCCCAGTTCCAACACAAAAACAACATTACAGTTAGTACAGATGATCAATGAAACATGTTCTATGACTGACCAGAAAAACAAAATTGAAAGAAAGTACGCTGTATATTTAGTACTAGAATTATTAGCCGCGATTTTTGCCTTCTCGTCCACCTGAACTTACAGTTTAAGATTTTTATCTTTGGAGTGACATTGAGAGATAGAGAAGGACATTGGAGAAACTTGACAAATAACGAAACGAAGAAATATCCATTAATGATACAGAATTGATTCATTCAGTGATGATTGCCCAAGAAGATGCGGTTTATTGGGTCACATTTCCAGCACCTACTGTAAGGGGGGGTAAGTTCCAAATTCTGTTATTTAAAATGTTTCACCTAAGTTTTAAAATGATGAAGCGCTTGAGTGCCGCAAGTCTACTCAACAAAATACCACCTACAATGCGGGGTCTAACCGTTTTTTTTTTTTTGAGTAGTGTTTAACGCCCGTTTTTACTACTGAGGCACCACAGGCGGTGGACACTGGTGATACATGAGATGAAGTGATAAATTGGGAAAGGAAATTTTTTTTTTAAGGAAGGAAGCGTTCCAGGCCTAAGTTTAGGTACCTCCCCGGCATTTGCCAGTTATAAAGACTGAGGAAAACCTGGAAAAAACCCCAGTCAGGGAGGACGGTCCTGGCGGGATTCGAACCGCAGACCTGCCGCTCACGAGTCCGTGCCTTAACGACCTCGGCCACCCGTGGCGGTGTCTAACCGTTAACCGGTTAAACTATGTATCGGGATATTTAAACTACTCTCCCTGTTTATTTTAATTTGAAACCTCATTCTCCAAATTGTAAGTAGAATTTAAATTATGCAATAAAATAATAATGAAAGAAAGCAAGCAACATCCCCTGCTAGACATTAATTGAATTAAAGGCAAACCACAAAAATAAGATTTTCTGAATATATTATCTGGAAACTGACATTTTTTTTTTTTTTTCGTTTTACTATTTAGTATTACATTTACCAAAAGTATAAATATATTTTAAGTTAAGTATCAAATAGCCCTTATATTATAGAGCATAATAATTGATCACAAAAGGGGTCCTGATTCAAACATTGCCTCAGATTCGTTTTGTGTCAAAGTGCACATAACATATTTATAATAAAAACAAATAGGCATAAGCATAAACATTGTGTTTTGTTATCTAATTATTAAAGAGAAAGATTATTAAGTACATTTTCTTTATGAATATTTACAGTTATTTAGATATCAAAGCTGTTCAAGTTGACATTCACTGTACATGTTTTGATGAAGTTTGGGTGTATTACATGGTAGTTGAGCGTTTATAAATTGCATCAGTGAATGTAGAACATTATCATCCTCTGTTCCTATCTACAGGTATTTTATGTTTTACTTTCAGGAACTGCAAAAATGTGAAATACATAGGGCAGCTTGAGTTCAGCCGAGAAGCATTTCCAAACTGGGGAAGTACAGTGAGGAGTATGCAAACACCTGTTGCAAGATGAATGTTATTTTTTAAGTATGTCTCGCATACACACGTGTAAAATAATCTGAGTAATGTTAAATGTTAACCCCTCGCTTTGCACAACAAATCCCAGTGCTTGTTTTCTGCGAACTTGGTGCATTATAATGATTGAGTTGACCCCACGCATGGCATATCGCCACCAAAGCGTTTATCTCTTCAAGCATCATGATGATAATACTGTGTCTGATTAATTCCGTTACACTCGCAGCTCACCGCAGTATGACCTTCAACTTGGTTTACCAAAGGAATATACCCAAGCGTTGTTCAATCAGTCCTGCAATATGTTAGTGGAATATGAACGAGTGAAAATCCTTATATGTGGATTAATAGCATTACGCCAGAGACTGGAGTAATTTTCTCTACTTCCAGTGAACTGTAACGCAGCCTGCACTGTATATAATCGCGAAAAATAATGAGTACTATTAAATAATAGAAAATAATGCCAACGTCGAAGTGAAACAAGCAAGATATATAGATAAAACATCAACAGCTACTTATAAATAATACTGACAATATTGGAGACAGGATATAAAACCGTCATGAGCATTAGCCAAACGCAACAACCGCTGCGTCCTATACCTCCGTCTTGCGATACCACTGGCAGAGGGCAATATTGCAAGAGTGTATGTGATTAGCTGACCGAAACCCTGACGGTCACCATCATGCGGCTTTCATGATCCCTTTCTATCTGGGAGCTCCCCAATTGTCCTCACGAGGATGCGAGGTCCCCGTTCCAAACTCCCTTAACACATATATTTCTAAGAAGGTACCAGAGATCGAACCCGCGATCTCCCAAACTGTAGCCAGCCAAGCTAAACATAAACTAAGGAAGAGGTCAAATAAAAAAAATACAAAACAGCCGAGAAAATACAGAGTAAAGTGGCAGGTGGTAAGCCCATCACCTCAAATACTATATAGTAAACAGCTGGCTATTACTTGAACGTGAAGTGATCGATAATTTGGTTTCGGGACCACTTTTTTCAGGTGTGGAGCTCATTAACGTGCCGTAAATCTGCAATACGGGATTAAACTTCCTTACAATTAAAATTTGTATTACTAAAAAATTATAAAAAGAACCCGTTGGCTATTTCAGCCAATCACAAATAAAACAAGCTACTTCCTTACCTCTACGCGACTGTAGTTTACCTGACCAGTGAACTGCGCTTATACTCCTTGTCTTTCCACTAAACGTCTGAGTGCACAAATGGTACTCCCAGTGCTGGAAGTGCAGCTAACTTTACGAGAGTCTTCAATGGTCCGAACTTGAGTTATCATATTCAAAATATATTTTAATGTTGAAATAAAATGTGATATTGTTTTATTCAAAATCTATCAACTTCACTCAAATATATTGTGTTAGAACATTTAGAGTACATAAAATCGTTCAAATTTTGTTTAAATTAGCTATTTGTGACGTATAATAAAACATATTTAAATAAAAACTAAAGGTAATTATTTTTCAAGGCAATAATGTGTGCTAATGGATTTCAAATTAAAATGTTCATTTTTTAAAGAAATATATGAAGGTACAAAAGGTTGTGTAACGTGTTATAATTGTCTTAAACAAGGGAATTATGTTTTTGTTTGAATTTTTCTGAAGCAACAAAAGAATAAATTTGCATGCATACTTGTATTTTAACCTAGTATCTCCAATTTCATAGAGAATGCTACTTTGCACTTTATAATACAATGTTAGACATCTATAACGCATGCTTGTCTTCTTCGTGTGACTACGAATATTGGTTTCAAGTTTAGAAGTTTAACTATATCCGATTGCATTTGCCTTCATGCGAACATGGGCTGAGTGAGTCAAAGTTTATTTATGCAAATGCGCACTTGCTGAGCAGTAGCTTTTGCCTAGTAGGCAACTGCATGTATCTTTACGACTAGTGTTAAGCAAACCTTATATGCCAATATTTTCATACATGTGTTTGCCTACCTTCATGTTGCTTCCATCAGGGATACGTTAAAGAGAAAGGACTTTGCAACTAAGCACGTGCTGCAGGTTTCCTATCTCCCTAATGGGTTTTGTTATCTCTATCCCACAACTTACATAGGCGTAATGGGCAATGGGGTGATATGTAAAATAATAGGACCAAAGCGTTTCACTACTGGATATCAAGAATACAAAATAGAGATCTCCACCATGGAGTAATAATTCTTTAAAGAGTTTTACCTGTAAAGTGTTACAGTTTTCTTCCCATTTCTTAGTAGTTAACTTGAAATGATATGTCTCGGCTTTATTATTGTGGGTCCTAGAGGAATTCAATGAATTTAAAGTATCTTTATACCAATGAGCAGGACTGTAACACTAATTTTCCTATGTTTCTTAATTTATTAGCATGGTCTTGCTCTTTTTCTTTGTGGGACATCAGATTTCTTAGAGCTTGGAAAAGTTGTATAATTATACTGCCAAATTATGTTTGCATATATATATATAAGTATAGTTACATAAAGTTTAAAAATGGGCAGAGGTTTTACAGGATATTATAATCTAAAATTAACAAGTTTCTAATCTCCGGCGATAATAGCTCCATCAGAATAAATGCCCCATAAGAGATAACATCAAAATACAATTTAATGATATTTACAAAAAATAATTAAAATTACAAGAAAAATATTTATTAAAATAGATAGTTGGTTCTAGTGGTGTAGTGGTAACCGTACTTGCCTTCTAAACACAAGATCGCGAACCCGGCCAGGATCGATGGATTTTTTTCGCGCGTAAAAATCCTAAGTATGGCTTCCTTCGGAAGGGAAGTAAAGCCGTGGGTCTCGTGTCGTACATTTACGGCATGATAAAGAACCTCAAGCCTGAAATAAGAGGCCTCTGAGTAAACTTTGACGGCCGTTTCACGCTCTGAATTGAATGGGACGCTGATGACCTGCGATGTTAAAGAGCGTCCATAAATAAACCAAATAAAAAAATAGTAGATATTACAACATTGAACAAGAAAGCGATTCTAAATATTTTGACTGTGAAATAGTTACCTTGTCCAACAGAATAGAACAGTACCGCCACGGGTGGCCGAGGTCGTTAAGGTGTGGACTCAGGAACGGGGTTCGAGTCCCACCAGGTCAGTCCTCCCTAACTGAGATTTTTTCCAGGTTTTCCTCAGTCCTCATAAATGGAAAATGTCGGGGAGGTGCCCTAAACTTAGGTCTGGAACGTTTCCTTCCTTAAAATATCTTTTCCCCATATATCATTTCGTCTTACGTATCATCAGTGTCCACCGCCTGTGGTGCCGAAATAAGAAAGAAAAAACCATAATTGAAGCAACTTATATAAGTTACAATATTTTATTTTAAATAAAGAATACAAAGGAAAAAATCGACTAACATTTCACTATTTGTACAAGAGAATAAAGGTAAAAGTTCAAGACGGACTATATTTTATTTTCTTTGGTTATCATTTTCCTTTATAATACTGAAAGAAAACAAAAAACAAACGTCATTTGAAAACAAATAGATTGATTTAATGGCCTCAGTGAGATATGTTTATTTATTCTGGCAAGCGTTAAGGCCATGGGCCTTCTCTTCCACTCTACCAGGCGAAAAAAAGAGCAAAAATACAAAATACAATATACAATATACATAGTTATCTCCATTTTTCTTAAGAGTCAATACAAATTTTGCAAGGAAAAAATCAATAAGTCCTGAAAAAATTCTATAATTTCTTACATACAAAAAGTATTACTTTTTATAAATGTCTTTTACATTATATTTTAGGGCCTAAATAAATAATATTTATATCAAATTTATTAAGTATCCTTTTGGAACTTGTAAATAAATAAAATTACTTTACAATCCACGTACTTAACCACAGCTATGGCTATTAAAATAATGCAAGAAATTTCTCTTCAGTATTATCATGAGTGTTGGTAATTTGTCGGTAATTTAATTGAGGTTAAAAAAATTACTTAATGAGAATTATAAGCAAGAGGGAGATAACTGAAATGCCAGAAAGATTTCATTTTTTGTACTGCTAGTACTACCATTGAACTCGCCTGGTTTACCTATTCGATCTTTCTGAAAACATATACTAATTTTATTAGCTTTTATTGCAAGCAGAATTGCGTGGAGATCTAAATTGAATGAAATATTAATGAACACTATTATAACAATTACCGTTTACTGTCATTTTGTATCAAGTATGTCATATTTCATTGTGATCATAATATTTTAGGGAGACAGTGAGGTAAGAGAACCAATAATAGATTGCATTATTATTAAGATTCTTGTGATAATTTTACTGTTAATATAATTTCTTCAACTTACTAGCTGAAATTCAAACAGTAATTCAATATCAATGCCAGATTGCATTTCTCTGAAATATGACGGTGCCATTCACTTTATGCAAAAGTTCAACACTTAATGTTGAGTGCTTTTAACGTTCACTTACACATATTCTTGAATTTCAAACTTTGCAGATGCACACCTTTATGGTTTATGCCTGCGACTGGACGTGAGCTACAGGTCCGATATACTGACACAATGGATTATTGCTATACAATGTAAAGCTCAAGGTTAAATGTACTGTATTATAACGATATGCAATATTTACACATTTTCAAAGAATTCTGATTTACAGAAAAAGGTATAAAGTCAAAAACTCCCTACTTTAGAAGCATTCTAGAAGCACATATAACACTTCTCTTCCAGTAAAAACCATTTGAAATTCTTTTCAATTAGAGAGCATTTTCAGGCTAGAGTTTCAAATACCTGCTGGCGTAGTTCATTCCATCATCTATTATGGACACCTACACTACGGACTTTTCGATTGGTACTGCGCAATGGAAATGTAAACTCATAGTTTTTTAATATAATGTAATTGAAGTACAGAACGTTGGGTTGCACTGAGTGAAGGCTGTTCCCCCTCTCCTGTGTATCTATGCAGAGGCTTCCAAATTCAGAAACGCAGCAGTTACAGTTGAATACATGAAAGGTATACGGATTGCTATTAATAACTTACACATTCAGAAAGAAAGAAAAACTGAAATAAAATCGGTATAATATTTTATCACTAAGAACCACTATTAAGAGGGTAGAAATTTTAATTTTACTGAATTAAATGTTTAATTTGTCATTAAATTGTCAGCTAGCAAGTAAAAATGAAATACGGCACACGCTTTTATATAAAATGTCAGCAAAATTATCTCACTCTTCAAATACAACATTAAATTAAATAAAAGTTTGCTTTATAGGCACTACTACACCTGGAAACTTTTCAAAAACTTACTTAAAACAAGAACACTATCGAGTATATCGAGGGCCCCCTGTTTGCCTGCAAAAGTGCAGTCGCCGCAACAGGAAAAAGGACAGTAAAGTTAGTTTAACTTTATTTAAACTGGTAGTTACAAGCACTAGCTTGTTGCTGAAAATGTTGACCCTTCAGCGGCAATACATTGCTGACATCTATGTGGGAAATTCCTGTATTTCACTTAAAATTTTCTTCATAAGAGCACGTTTCTTGTCATCAAGAAACCTGTCTGTCGTAACATTTTAACAATTTGACCAACAGTTTATCTATTTGGAATACGAATGTCAGCGTTACCACTTCTCCTTTACAGATACATAAAACTATATTTATGTAGTGACACAACTAACGAAGAACAATTAGCACGCAATGAAGGCGCCGGAAAATACGTCAATGTACAATCACTTGCTCCAAAAGGCTTCTTCAGACTAACTAGAGGGTGCTATCTATATGCTTCTCCCAATGTGCAGCTACACTCTGCAGGACCGTAACTCAAATAACCTCACTGTACTACGAGTTGAAGCAAAACGTCAGATTAGAGTTTAGGTTTACGATATTTGACAAACTATAGTATACATTTAAAATATTAAAGCAAGGGAAATGAAGCTGATCAATAATTCTTGGTTACAGCCTTTTTTGCATTGTAATTTAAATCGAATTAAGCTAACCTTGACTTTTGATTGAAGGGAAATTTTCTACAAAGTTCTTTACGATATTTTTGGTGTAATATGATGAGAGGCCTCATGAAATGGCTTGAAGACTTCCTCAATAAACTCATTCATCTGTTATCTAAAACAGTGTGTACTTGTCATGTGTTTGGGCAGCTTAAGAGTTAATGCCTTCAGAGGAAATAAAACATATAAAAAGAAGTAGTGGAGGATCAGCATTGACCATCATGAGGAATAAGTTGAAATTGCTAGCGCTTTAGACCCTACCTACTGTTTTAAATTTATTTTGTGTTTCCTCATATTTCCGATTCTCTAAATAAATGAGTTTTAATACGAATGTTAATGAGTCTTTATTAATGCTTCTAAACAGATTACCCGGCAATCTAGTGGAAATCATACTTGGATCGTTAATCAAAGATCGTAGGTTCAATCCCGGCGAGGGAAGATGCCTTTTTTTTTTTTTTTTTTTTTTTTTTTTTTTTTTTTTTTTTTTTTTTTAGGGGTGCGGTAAAAATTCTAAGTACGGATTCTTCGGAAGGAAAGTAAAGCCGTGGGAACCATGTCGTACATTTATGGTAAGAAAAAGAGTCTCAAGCCTGAAAGTAAAGGCCTATGAGCAAAATTTATCGGCCGTTTCACGTCCTGAATTGAATGGGACGCTGATTACCTGAGATGTTAAAGAGCGTCCGCAAGTACATAAAATGTGCGATAAAGAAAACAATGTCTAGGTGACAACAATACAGTAAGCATCTAGTTTTTGGAGCATGCAACAGCACGGTGATCATGCTGTAACTTATCACAAGCCAAAGAGCAGTTTTTAAATACATTTTTTTGCCACGGCAGGGATTTGATGGTGGCACTCGGAACATATCGTCATCCCTTTAACTTCGGTCTGATATTGACAAAATCGTTTTTGGCGCCGCTGGGGACAGAGATGCTATCTAGGATTTGTGATTTTGAGCTTTCGTGATAGGTACATCTGATCTCCTGCAGGTAGGTCTCATGAATCTGTAATGTTGACGTTTGTTTTCCTGTATTGTAAATAGTAAGCGATTTGCTGTCATGGCAAAAAAGTTACTTCTACTTCATCATCATTTATTGATTAAATACAGCAAGATTTGAAATAATGATTTTACGGATATTCAGTTTTAATTTGTACGTTCGATCTTAAGCAACTAAAACTGTGGTGTAGGGACCAATATGTGCATCAACTACAAAGTTTATTTCTTAAGCAAGCGCGCTCGTTTATTATGCGGGTAGGGCGTCATTAAAGGTTGCGTTAGGATATTTTACTTCTCTTAACATGTAAAAAAAAAAAAAAAAAAAAAAAAAAAATACACGGAATTAATAAATAATAGAAAAAATATAAATATCTTTGAATAGTTTGAATGTACAAATTAAACAAAAGAGATAATTTTTTATATTTACTGACGTATATATATGACTGATTCATTTGCAAAGAAACTGAGTTTCAAAATGAAATAATCTATTGAACAATAATTATATGGCATATTTCTCAGTTTCATCCGAGCATCTTTTGCATGTGACGTGGCGGTTGTTCTTGTGTGTTGCACATGATTGGCATTGGCCGGTTCTTCTTTTATCAGTGTTGATATTTCATATTTCGATATCCGCCATGTAATTTGCGCTGTCACTTTTACAAGTGTGTTGATCAATTAGATCAAATGCCAAATTGGTCAGAAAAGTTCTTCTTTTGCTGCTACCCAGTGGATTGTTGACTGTTAAATTTATATCACCCATATTAAGATGTCTGAAACAGTGAAAGAGACAATCTTGTTTTCTGTGCTGTTGAATAAAATAATTTTCCGTTTCTCTGTCCCTTCATCAATTTTCCGGTAACAAAACTTTGTTTCTTTTAGGTATATATGGCACAAAAGTCCACAAGTTCGCTTCTTGGAATCCGAAAAGGTTACAGTCAACTTTTCGTGATTTACTTGCATAAAATTCTGTTTGAATTTCCTTCTTATTTGGGTTGAGGTCCTAAAAACGCGATACCGTGTTCCAACCAGGATAACTAATGTAATAGTTATAGTCAAGGTTCCTATTTGAACGTTTAATGGGTTCTACAAGTCCGTGTCAAGAGGTTTGTTTTGAGGTAAAGAAAGGGTCTGCTTGCCACAGCTGTAGGTACTTCAAGAAACGATTGATTTTAATTATAAAATGAACTAACATTTGCCTTTCTATATGTATAAAATCGCCCTTATAACGCAACAAATGGAACAAAAATTAATCGCTGATTGGTAGAAGAAAGTACACAAATCTCACACGCTTCAAGGTACATAAGGAGTTTGACATCAATTTTGAAGTGTGACAACGGCGTTTTAGTATATTTAAACACAAGTTTCTAGAAGCACATCCTTCCTTAAAATTCAGTAGGAAAACAATGATACCTGGATTTTCATTTTTTGCATCATTTAAACTATCAATACTTCTATTTTGTTACTGAAATATCTTTATACCTTTTTATCCCCAAAATATTACTTACAATCGTTCAAATATCATTATCTTCTACTTTACTAAAGTAGGCCATTGCTGGCACAATATGAACTGTACGTTTACCTCCGCCCTCCAAATGGAGATGCAATGAAATCAGCGTAGCCAAACGTCACAGGGCACTAGCGAGCCGCATCATTAGCGACGCTAATCCGATAATCATCACAAAAACATTTTGCAGCGGGGCAGTCGTGATATCCCAGGTGACTGATCATTGACTGGACGCGTTTGTTTATCCCACCTGACTGCTCCCGCACATGAGAGATAGCTTGCTGAAAAAGCCAAATCAAATTTAGCCTAGATATACAGCACAAAAGCTGCCTGTATATACATGCGCTGTTCTGACATGGAATGTGTTAAATTTTCAAAATAAAGAGCATTAGCTTCTATGATTCTGAGCTTGCGTTGTGGTTCCACGTAGAGAGTGGTTCTTGTCTTTTAATGGGAAGAACTCGAGAACTACTTTAATGTTCAGGAAAATTCATTCACAAAGGGAATTAGTCAAGGAATGAAAATGAATGAACAGTGTTTAACTCCGTTTTTACTACAGAGGCATCGCAGGCGATGTACATTGATGAACATGAAATGAAATGATACATTGGGAAAGGATTTAATTTTAAGCAAAGAAATGTTCCAGACCTAAGTTTAGGGTACCTCCCCGGCATTTGCCATTTATGAGATCTGGGAAAAACCTCATTCAGGGAGGATTGTCCTGGTGGGAATTGAACCCCAGACCTCCCGTTTACAAGCCCGCACCTTAACGACCTCGGCCACCCGTGGGGCGGTGAGTCAAGGATGATATTCCGATGGTGATATATTAGTTTGAGATTGACGGAATTTTAATTCTACCCAATGCCTGGAAATGCTTCTATATGTTTGAGGAACGTGAGACTGCACTAATAGGGCGTGATGCCTTTGAGTCAATACTGCTCAAGCTAATCTAGAAGTTGGTAATACTGAGCGTCAAGAGCAATTCCCTTTGGAAAAAACTCAAAGTAAATTTCATCAAGCGTCTAACTTAATTTACACTCAAATAGACTTTGTTTATCAACAGCCCTAGCCGGCCGGCTAGCATTGTTTTCAGAATTGCGTCAATGTGGTGATTTATCTTCACAAGTTCAAATGTTTTTATACATATATCAGCCACAGGATCAGTGAGAGTCTGTTGTAAATATATTCTCTACCGGTATCGATTTATGAGGGTTGTATAGAAAGTTTAGACTCTTATTTACTTATTTTTTTGACTCATCCAGTTTTTGACACAACTTTCTACCTAAAGTTTATTGCAGTACTAAATAACCCACAACTTTGTCCTTATGGGCTTTTGTAGGTCTTTGATGTCTGTATCATCAATATTAAAATGCTGGAAATGTCTTAGCCCCATGCACTGACGACTAACACACTCGTAAGCTGCATCTAAGAGCGAGGTGTTGTGTTGCTGGAACAACGTTGCGTTTTTATTCTCACTGTCTATTTAGAAAGTTTGACACTCCAATGTCCAGCCTCATCGTTGATAAACAAAAATGCCTACAACATCACACGCTACCTTTTATTTCTCCTCTCAAACTGCCAAAATGATTTCTTCGGGGTAGCAAGGAACTGGAAAACAGCCACTCTACCCTGATCTATGAAATGGGTAATCTTTTACAATAAGAGTCTATGAAAACTGAAAATAAATTTATAGAAGGGCATTATAGTTATAACATCATTTCCTTCTCAAACTATTTTAAAACAATGCACCTCAATATATATAATGAGACTTTTAAAATCAATGATGATTACAATTTAGGTTTCACCCCCTCTACCCAGCCACCCTCACTTTGAAATTTCAAATGGTACCTCTGCCTTAAGATATTTAAAATGTTATAGTATGCTTTGTTTACCATCGTTATCCGTCAGTCTGGACTATTTATATCATTGTTTTAATTTGGAAAAGGTCATAAAGTTAGAGAATGAAAAACACAAATTTACTAAGATGCGCTCCATTGTTTGTTACACAGAATTTCTGTCTATTTTAAGAACCCTTACAAATCTATTGAAATTGTATTTTTTTTTGTACGATATACACACTTTTGCAACAATTTAAAAATAGAAGTTTACATTAAATGCTGAATATTTTTTGCAGTTTTATTCCGTTCAGATTCAAACAACAATAACAACGATTCATAATGCCAGCCTACGGTTGGAAACAAAATATTCATTGATTCCTTTTTAAAATATAAGTTTAAAGGGTAGAGGTGTTTAAAATGCCAAAGTATGGGTTGCTGGGGATTGTGTAATCAATATTGGTTATAAATGTCCTCACTGAGGCATAATATTTTGTTTAAATTAAATTTAAATGTTAAATGGGTAATTATTTAGTCTGGCAAGTTTTTAATGAAAGCGGAATATAATTTAGATAACAGTCGTCTATTTTTCACAAACACAATGCATTACCTTTTAATAATTTTTAAAATAATGTAAAATGAATACAAATACAAACAAATATTCTTCATCATTAAATCATGTCTCCGTGACAAATATTATTATGGAAAGGAAGGAATCAGACTTGAAAAATTCGTATCATGGCCGGAATATTGCTGACGCTCTAACCAACTGAAATACCGTATCCCGTTCCAACTTGTCTCATCTGATTCTGTATGTAATTGATGGCATTACGAGTCGCCTCTTAAGGAATTAATCTCTTTTGTAGGGAGACTCTGAGAGTTTTCGGGGTTCCTGTGTAGAGTCAGATAAGAGAGATTCTGGTTCCATGCTTGGAGTACACGGTAGATCAGTTTGTAAGGTCCTCAGCACAGAAGACTGAATTTTAATGGTGTTTAACGCCTGTTTTCACCACCAAGGCACCACAGGCGGTGGACACATGGTACATGGGATGAAATGATATATTGGGAAAGGAATTTTTTAAGGAAGGAAACGTTCCAGGCCAAAGCTTAGGGTACCTCTCCGGCATTTGCCGTTTATGGCTGAGGAAAACCTGGGAAAAACCTCAGTCAGGGAAGACGGTCCTGGTGGGATTCGAACCCCTGACCTCCCGCTCACGAGTCCGTGCCTTAACGACCTCGGCCACCAATGGCGGTGGAAGACTGATGAATTCGTGGTTCGAATCCTGGCCGTGTCCCAATTCAAACCTGGTTCCTCCTTTTGAACTAAGTTTACATATGGTTAGTATATACGAGCTATTTCTATATATACGCATACACATGTAATTTTGTTCGATTAATTAGGTTAGGTGGATAGGATCTTATTAAATCATGGAATTATAAATGTAAAACCTATAGTTGTATTTATAAATAAGTATTTCTTGTAAAATGTGTAACTTTGTAAACATGCCTCAAATAAACTTAGCCTGCGAGTAATTTTGATACCCAATTTATCTTCCTCGCAGGAGGTGTGAATTTGCATATCAAATCATTTGTTGTTTAAATGTATTTATTTTGAGCTCCTATAGGTCTCATAAACGTAATCTGTGGCGTGGTCGCGTTTATTCTGCATTCAACAGAGATACGTTTTAGTTCCACACAGAAGTAAACTACATAAAAATTCACACAGAATAATGCAACTAGTTAACAAAAAGAATATATTCAGACATAAAAGCTAAAATAATGGTACACAAGACACGCGATATTTCGAATAACTGCGTGAACCTTGTTCCAAGAAGAAATAAGTGAAGGGTTTGGGCTCATGAAAACAAAATCTGACACGTTAAGATGATTACACGAGTTATGAAAAATTCAGCATTAAGAAAATCTGTTATGTATATCGTCACGTGATGCTTGTTTTCACTTAGTCATATTAACCATTGGGTTGTTAGGCATGTTTTACTGTTTCCTATAATTCAGGTTATAAGGGAGGAAAACAACTTCAGTGGAGCTCAGTAAAGGAATCTACTCGTATTTCAGAGTCAGTACTATGCAGCACTGATTACATACCACGTTCCACATGGATTCAGATGCTTCTTGGCCAAATTTACTTACTTAAAACGCTGTGCTTTCATTACAAATAAATGTATCTGTATCATTTAAAGAACTTTCCAGTGATAAAGTACATGCAATTGAATAGATACTTTTATAGACTGTGCAGTGAAATATTCTCATTGTCTCAAGAGAACACATTAAATAGAAATGTAAACTAAATCTAAAATGACAGAGACATTGTGAACAAAAAATTTAATTAGTATCTATTATTTAAAGTGGAGAATATATTGACATGAAGCAGCTTTGTAGTTGATTCCCCCCCCCCCCAAAGAGACGTGGCTATAGAAGGCTATCGCTGAATCTGGCGGGTTGTTCCAAGGGAACGAAGGTTTGAGGAGCTTATTTGAGTTACGGGTCGCCTGAGAGTGTTCGCTTACTGGGGAAATGCACACGCCATAACCAGAACAGGGGACATAGAACCCTACACATAAATTTAATAAGTATTTCTAGTTTTAGTAAAAGTATAAAACGATATTCTATTGAAAACTGCTGATGAACTGTGTTATAAGATATTCAATCGCAAAATCCTTTATTTTAGCTAACTTTATATTCAACAAGAACAAGGCGGTTGAGGCACGTTTCTCGTGATTGAAAGATCCCGCCTATCGTAACTTTTTAACAAGTTTCCCTACCACAATATTTTCTTGCGATTCTCCACAAGAATCAGTTTTCACATATGTATTGTACACAAATAACGCGATTTCATGGTTATATTTACATAATAAGCACAGTGTTTATTTACACACAATGAAAGCACCAAGTAACAACAAACGCACAACCACTCGCTGATTATGCCTTCCTCACACTAACTATAAGCTGCAACCTGTGCATGCTTTATACGTCCTTGGCAACTTTCTGCCAGCTTGTAACTGAAATAATCTCCCTGCAGTACACAGACAACGAAGACGATCTTACACGTATGAGAATCAATCACTACTGGTGGCAATGTAAGCGCCGTCCATAAATGGAAAGTAAAAATAAGTTATTTTTTATCAACATGGTTCACTCCTCAGGGAGTTTCTGGAAAGAACCGCGCACACGAAATTGCATTCGGCGATAAAGTCAAAACTTCCAAAATCACTCTCGGATGGTGTCAATGTTGCCAAACTGCAACGATTCAGATGGGAAGTGCTGAAGTTATAGCCCCATGTCCCCGTTTGCCTCAAAGGTAAGCGATTCACATCGAGATGTGCAAGACGTGGTTCAAGCAGCAACCTAAGAACTTCTCCCACAAGCTATTCAGCATCTTGTTTCACAGTGGGATAAGTGTCTCAACAGACCAATGGTATTGTCGTCATACACCAGGTGCTTGTTTTTTAACTTGCTGACCTCTTACATTCGGCAATATTGGATATATTCTTAATATTATTTGCAAAGCTATGACTTTTAGTTAATAAGCCCCAATCTATATACCGAGGGTGCCAAAAATGTATACACTCTTTCAAAATAGATATCTATTTAATATATTTCAAAGTTGGACCGAAAAACAACAGTAATATGTAGTATGATGTTCTGTAAACAGATGTGACTCACATTATGATAGCGTTGCTATGTGACAGGTAAATCAACAATGAACAAATGAAGCCAAGATTATCCGAAATTAACAAACGAGGCCAACATTATCGTAAATCAACAATGAACAAATGAAGCCAAGGTTATCGTATGAGTTCTATAAACAGATGTGACTCTCATTATGTTATGTTAGCGTTGCTACAACAAAATGGAGCCAAGCTTATCGTTTGAACAGCGGAAAGCAATTTTGAAGTGTATTGGAAGACCGAAAATGTTGTTGGAGCTCAAAGACAAGGGAGACGAGTATACAGAACAGAACCGCCATCTAACCGAATCTGACTCCGTTGGGTTTCTACCTATGGGGAACTCTTAAGGATGTTGTATACCGTAGAAAACCAGTTACACTGACAACACTTCGGGAAGAAATTGAAACGCCATGTGCTGCAATCGCTGAGGACACTTTCGCAAACGTTGCTCAATCAGCAGTTCAACGTACTGAGAAGTGTATCAACGCCGATGGTGGGCATTTTGAGCAACTGTTGTAACTGTAAAAGTGTAAGATGATTAGTGCTCATCATTTTCTGTTTGAATTTAGTTTTGTTATGTTAACACAGTTTTTTTTCTTTCCTTGAAGTGTGTATACATTTTTGGCTTCTTCTGTATAATTCAAGTTATTTTAATTATGGAAAACACATTTGGAAACGTATAAAGAAATACATTGATAAATAAATATAAAACTTTAAGAACTTCTCTTCTTATAAAATGCGATATCTTTCATTTGCATGTATTAATAAATCGGCGATAGGTGAATAAAAGTTAATTGAAAGATATATTTCTTTTAGTCCCAAGCGAACAAAATAATTGGCATGTGAGATGTTGTATTTTTTCGTTAGCATCATCTTAATAACCTACGTTCATATAAAATACTGCATTATGTGAAGATGTTATATCCCTATGCGTTTTATGTAGTCCTGAACTATTGTCATTAGATAAACTATAGGTTCCAGCCTTGTAGTGCTGCAAAAATTAGAAAAATTCCAATTCCGTTTACCCTTAAGCAAACGCTGCAGCTATATGTTATTAATAATGAATTTTCAATTGTATGCTGAAACGATATCGGATAATAAACATGTCTGTGTTCCCAATGGACTGCGATAAATTACAAAATTTGCATCATCTGATTTGATTCCTAGCGTCAGATCAACACAAAGCCCACATAATCGGAATATTTGTTGTCAGGTAAAGGAAGTAGGTCACAGTTTGATGGAATAGGATATTGGGCACTCATCAATTAAAGCTCATATAATTGAGTTAGGAGCACAGGTTTCTCCCTAATCTCCTGTATCTCTGCTACACAATCTCTTGCTGATCAAAAGCACATTGAATTGTCATACAAAATTACAAGCCTGTTTCATACACATCTAACAATATGATTTTAATACAGGGTAGGTCAAAATTATCTCCAGAGTTTTAAGAAATTCTGAACATTTATTTATTTTGGAAAATGGGGACACAGCAGCGGAGAAAACATTTTGTGTGCTGAAATTCCATGAACCAAGTGCATAACCACAGTTAAACGACGTTTCGAAAGCATGGCATATACAATTTAAAGAATATGGCTGTTTCTGCTAGAGGAAATCAACCATGCATTCATTTACATCTACAGTCGACATGGAACATGTGCAATACACTACCAGCATAACCCTAAAATCCATATTGAAGATATTGGAAATAAATAGCAAACATTTAAAGTTTATGTGTCTGTTAATGCTTCGTTTAGTTAGTTTTTGTGCATTGTAAAACTCCGGAGATATTTTGTAGCTCTGTATGCAGTAGTAAAACACTGTATAAGTTTTAATCAGATGGTCATTTAGAATTATTTTACTACAGTTAAAATATACAACTTTGTATGCCTTCGTGGTATCCTTCTACATGTTTATATAAGTCATACTCTTACTTCGGCTATTGATCAAAGTGAAGGCACGATCCAGGCTGTAAAGTGGATGAGGAAGAGTCTACTAAAATTCTACGAATTCTGAATAAGTTATGATTATTTGCTTATAAGGCTTCAAGGAATTCCTCTCCATTAATGTTTGAATATTTTATCTAGCATTGGATATTTTCGCATATATTATCGAAAATAATGACAATTGGCCATTGCAGGAATCGCTGCCCTCACAGATTGCAGCAGTTCTTTAGATTCTTTAGATAATAACAGCCCTTTTGTTCAGCGACTGACAATTTTATCCACTGCCTGTTTCTGATTGATATTTTTGAAGACGAATAGGTTTAATCACTTATTTTTAAAGCTAACCATATCACTGTCATATAAGACAACTTCTGTAATCTCACAATGTAATATGATATATAACATATATATAACATATTTTACTTTTAATTTTTAATTAATTTTAATGTTAGGTCACTTCTGCATATATGTCTTAGGAATTTAGAATAAGATCATGTGCTCGTGGGAGTTTAAAAATTAATTTGTAATTTTCGCCGAACCTCAGAATTTCAGCTAGCCAGAAAGGAACCAAAATTTTTAACATTAACAAAACTCAAGATGTGTAAAAAGTGAAAGACTGTGTGCATAGTCGTGCACTTTCAACCTGAATAAGTGATTGGAAAATGAAATTCAACTGTTTTTAAAAGACTTGTTATGTAAACTTCGGTTCCCCCCCCCCATTTAATGAAGGCAGAAAATGTTAAGGCCGTGAAAAGAGAGCAACACTAAGAAGTGAAGATATTCTAGAAGCAGTTACATTTTTATTCCAAATGAACACAATCTTTCTGTTGCGGAAGTGAACTGAAATGTAGAGTTAACGTTTTGCAGTCTTAAATGTATGAATAATGATAGTAACTTATAATCCTTTATTATAACAATGAGCAATTATTAAATGTAATTTATTTTATACATTAAAATTTAGATTTATGGTCTGTCTTCTGAGACAGAGGCTTTCATCTAACATTTTCTATAGTGTTGTAGACAATACACTGAAACTAAAATACATGTTTATAGGAAACTAGGGACATGTAAAACTTTGAGAGGTTTAAACTCTTAAGTATGCATAGAAACACTGTGCCTACTTACAGAAAGACTCTGTAACATTCCTAGAAGATTGCGCATTTTGTAAATTTAAGATGTACAACACATAAGGAAAAGATTCTGTACTTGAAAACTAAACTTTCAAATAAAACATTTGAGTCCCTTACTTCCCGCTCCCCCAGGAGTATCTTTAGCAGATGCCAATCCTCTTCAATGGCAGTGAAGGGTCTTTAATCACACCTAATCAGAAAAGGCAGAGCAGTTTAATATTGACACAGAACTTCATGTGGTAACTGCAACAAACAGTCAGAACAAGGGGTGATTAGGGGGAAAGTAATTCACACCTTCAACAGCCAACCCCTATCCAGAGTATTTAGGGGTTAACTCAAAAGTGATAGTTAAAATGTAGATTAATTCGAAGTAGGCTGCTACTAATTTATTCTGTCATTACGAATGCTTTAGGTGCTGCATTTACATTCAAGTCCCCTTAACTTCCAGAATAATGCACATACGCTAAAGAGTTATTGAGAGCTCCCTCAGCTGGTATCGAAACGTGGTCCCTGTGTCGTGCTGTGCTTTCCCAACCAACTGACAACGCTATTCTCTGAAAGGTAAAACATAATCACTTTTTCCCAAACAGCTTTTTGTTTTGACCCGGTTTTAAACACAACATCAATACATAACATTTAATTGAATGTAGAATTGAGTCAAGTTTTGCAATATATAGTTAGTGTAAAGTATTTAATTACTTATCATTATAGTAAAATATATATAGGTGAAATAACAAAACTAGTTAAGGTATTAAATAAAAATATCCAAGGTACGTAATGAGTGTAAATAGGCAAAATAAACAATAAGGACGAGAGGGGATGAGGAAAAAGAGAAAGGAAGGAATACACCGAGGGTGCCAAAATGTATACATATTTTCACAGTAGATATCTATTTAATGTATTTCAAAGTTGAACCGAAAAACAACAGTAATGTATAGTATGATGTTCTGTAAACAGTTGTGACTCACATACATTATGCTAGCGTTGCTACGTGACAGGTAAATCAACATTGAACAAATGAAGCCAAGATTATCGTATGATGTTCTGTAAACAGGTGTGACTCACACTACACATGCTAGCTTTGCTACAACAAAATGGAGCCAAGATTATCGTTTGAACGGAGGAAAGCAATTCTGAATTTGTGTTGGAAAACCGAGAATGTTGTTGAAGTTCAAGGGCAATGGAGACGTGTGTACAGAACAGAACCGCCAACGTGAGTAACAATTGCAAGCATTCGAGACAAATTTGAGACTCGTGTAATCTTATGCAACAGGATGGTGCATCGCAATGTACGTGCTTGATGACAACCTTCCAAGGCATTGGATAGGACGAAGAGGTCCGATTGAGTTTCCACCGCATTCTCCGGATCTAACTCCGTTGAACTTCTACCTATGGGGAACTCTTAAGGATGTTGCATACCGTAGAAAACCAGCTACACTGGCAGCACTTCGGGAAGAAATTGAAACGGCATGTGCTGCAATCGCTGAGGACACTTTCCCAAACATTGTTCAATCAGTAGGTACTCAGAAGTGCATCGACGCCGATGGTGGACATTTTGAGCAACTGTTGTAACTGTAAAAGTCTAAAAGGATTAGTGCCCATCATTTTGTGTTTGTGTGAATTCAGTTTTGTTACGTAAACACAATATCTCTTTGCTTTAAGTGTGTATACATTTTTGGCCCCCTATGTATATATTTATTATTTAAAAAATTAAAATTTAAAAAACAATAACTAAGTAGGTAGGAAAATATTAACACGTAAGATTAAAATGCGGTGGTGTACATACTTTATGTAAAAATGATTATTTCTATTTTGAGGTAACTTTCAAGGCATATGAGTCAGTAAAGCACCAATAAGTGTTAATTACTATGCATCATCAAAATCTTTAGTGAGACAGGTCATGTTAGGCAACCAGCAAGAAACCTGGTTTTAACAGTACATATATGGTTGTGCATGATGGAGCCATATAACGATGGAAAACAAAGCAATATAAAAACTTTGCAAAATTTATAAGATTCGTAACATTGTTATAAGCACAGTTAGCAAATGAAGTAAGCTTAAGTCCTCTAGCTAAATCGGGGCGCATGACGTGCATAATAAGCATAAAGGTTTTGCATTTAAGGCGTTGGTAAGGATGCGAGTCTGCGAACGGAAGGGGTAATTTGAAAGGAGATGGTTGCGGAGAAGTATGCATCTCAGGTTAGGGGATGTTCTAAAAGAAACACCGGATACACATTTAGAAAAAGCACTTAATGAATCCATTAATAAAGTATCGTGACATACTTTCAAAATAGATCTGATTGTCTTAGCTCCAGTAGCAAAGATAACGAACTTCTTTTTGGAAGTTTTTGATTTGTATTAGACTTTTTTGTATGATGGGGTGATGCGGAATTATAAAAGACAGGAAGCATAATTTTGGTCTTGAAACTTTTGAGTTGGGTTTTTAATACAGGTGTCAAGAGATGAAAAGTTGTTACAACGATGGTGGCCACGGATTGAAAGAGAAAAAGAAATTGATTTTCGGTATGCAGGGGATGACAGCTATCAAAAGGAAGGTATTGCTGTAAATTAGTGTGCACGGACTTAGGTAATAAACCACTGAATAAAGAGCTATTAATGTAGCAGGATTTGGAGAGACAGAAGAAGTGAACTTAACTGAAAAATTGCAATATGGAAGTGATCGAGAGATTCTGGGCTATGAGTCCAAAGCACGAATGTATCATTAACCATAATAAAATTGAAGAGGTTCTGACTTAAGAAAGCACTTTTTAAACGAGCCATAAAAAGATTGGCATTGGATGCACTGTAGTGCCTTTAATTTGTAAATAATATTTATTATTAAAACTAAATGCATTGCGAATGAGAACCAGATAAGCCATGGGACAAATGAAACCTGTGGATGGGATTTGAGGAGGTGCTCGAGAACCCAAGAAATGTCACATAGCTGATTTTATTTCATGGTGGGGAATATTTAGTAAAAGGGCGCGGGCTTTACGATAGTGGCTAGAAGTATATTAGAGTATGCCTAATGGTCATTTTTCTTAAGCAAACTCAAAAAATTATAAGAATATTTTATATAGGAGGGCCTAGACGTAACAAATGGCTATAACCAAACGTCTATTTGGGAAAAATGCATTCAGTGGGGGAATAGAAACTCGCTAGTGTGGTTGGAGGCGCATTAGGAATAAGTAAAGCGATGTCTTGGGGAGTAAGTCATTCTGCAGTACCAGAAGGAGCGATAAAAGATGCTATATCTTCATTAAACTTGACTGTAATGTGGATCATAATTAGCGACATCTTCAAACTGTCTGTAAACTTCGGCATTGTAAGAGGAAATGTCCTGTAACACTACTCAGGATTCTTTATCGGCCGGAACATAAGTAGATAAGGCTTTTTAGTGCTGATTTATTGTGCAAATTTGAGTTATCTTTCAGAGTGGTCTTATCTAGAAGTTTAGAATCACAAATCATATTGGAAGGTAAAGGAGACTCATGTTTGGAGGGAGGGCGAAACTTGAGAAGGTAGGCAGCAGCATGTAACGTAAGCTGAGCTGATTTAGATTGCCAATAGTAACGCCATCTTAAATTCCAGCAAAAGTTTACGCCTTCGGAAACGAATTTAAGACGGTTAAATTTATGAGTTGGAGCAGAGATAATCCTTTTTGCAAAAGTGATGTACCGGTATCAGAAAGCGGAACAGAAGATAAATTAACGACCACACTTTTATTGGCAGAAGTGTAAGAGGTGCATTTGCTCTTGGGCTGCTGGTATGCAGTTACAGAGTGGGGGTACATTGAGATTCGAAGTCAAATCAGGAGCTGGCGTTACAATTGGCGGTAAAATCAAAAAGACGCGGCTAACTGTACAGGGATACCTGCTCTTATATCTTGTAAATATAACTGCGAAGGTTTGTAAAGATGATTTTGAGAGAGAATTTAACAAATCTATGTTATAGAGGAAAAGCTGTAGTACTGAAAAATTGATTACATTTTAATGTGAGAAATGCATTAAAATACTTATTCATATAAAAGTTATATTTTGAAAATATTTATTATATGCAGTACCTCGAAGAGATATACGAAATATATTAGGCAAAACATAGTTAATATGCTACCACAATCATTGTTAGTTTATAAATTATTTTATATAGAAAGTATACCCTGTTATATATAGGTATTTTGTATGAGTAGATCTCCATTTTTGCTCATCACCGGATAATAATGTTTTGAAATTATTTGGCACAGCATTGTATATTCTTACGTATTCATAATAACCCACCTTTGATAGCAAGATAAATTAGCAACGAGCTTATGAAGAGTTGTTTTTAGTTTAGCACTGATGTGTTTTATAAAGTAGTCTTCATTTTTACACAAAAAACTTACCAACCTTACAAAACACAAAAAAGAAACATTATACATTTTTAAAAAATGAATTACAATATTGTAGTAAAAGAACACTGTGTTGCAAATACTATGAAACTAAACACAGAACAGCACAAAAGAAGACATTGTCATATTATAGTAATAACAAAGTATAGAATATTAGATTGATTGATTTACTTATGGACGCTCTTTAACAGTTCAGGTCATCAGCGTCCCATTCAACTCGGGGCGTGAAACAGCCGGCAAATTTTGCTCAGAGGCCTCTATTTCAGGCTTGAGGTTCTTTATCGTGCCGTAAATGTACGACACGGGACCCACGGCTTTACTTCCCTTCCGAAGGAAGCCATACTTAGGATTTTTACGCCCGAAAAAATCCATCGGTCCTGGCCGGGTTCGAACCCGCGATCTTGGGTTTAGGAGGTAAGTATGGTAACCACTACACCACCAGGACCGACAAGTATAGAATACGCACTACCAAATTAGAGTATAGTAATGTTTTTCACTATCTGAATTTTTATAAGAAAATAAAATGTTGCATCTTATGTATATAGTAAATATAATTTCTGAAAATTTCCTCAGAATAATTAATATTTAAAAATAGTAATTACTGTTTCATCTTGCATGGTTTTTACATTTTGTACTTTTATGCCAGTTTACAGACAATTGTGGAAATTAATATACAGTATATATTCATAAGAAAATATTAAAATATTAATATTATAAAATCTCTTCATACATAAGTTCAGCGGTTAAGAGCACAAATTGTTCGAATTTCCCTCTTTTGTGGTACAAAAACTCGCTTGCTTTCAATGGAATCACTCGACATGTTCATTCTTATTTCATAGTAGAATGCAAATAAGCCTGATAAAATGGGATAGCAACCTGGACGCATAGATAACATATATTAGTTTTGGGATAATATATTGAATAGGTATTTTCAAATTTACTTATTTATTCATTTTAGAAAAAAAAATTAAGCCATAAATACAGACATAAACTTCCCTATATATTTCCTGGTTTAATTATCATGAGAGATGTTGAAATGGCAAGAGAATTGAATGGATATTGAATATTGCACTGAAGCAAGTTCACACTATGAGAATATAAGAGAAAACAAACATAAATGAAAAAAACAAAAGAGAGAAGATGGGCAGGTGACATGAACGGCCTGGAGCAAAGCAGTTTATGTAGGCAGCCCCGCAGCATGGGATAAATAAAGGAAATACGTAACTGCTATAGGTATACAGACTGAAAAATAAAATAGCACCCACTGTTAAGACATGCTAAAGACCACCACCTTTACGATTAAAAACCCTTCCAAGAGTTTGGCTTTATATTTAATCTTGCTGAGAAAAATGTCATTACTCTTGTAGAACTTCTATGGGCTAATAGCCGAAAAAGTTTATTAAATTCGATATACACAATATGTTTTATGCATGGGTCGTAGACCGTACATGTTTAAGTATGGTACACAATTTGATAGAGGAACAAATAATAATGAAAAGGTTTAACAAAATTAAAATATGAATGACGCAATTTATATATATATATATATATATGAATTTAAACATATTATTGCATTATTTATGATTATACTAATTATTGCGTTTTAATCAGCAAATAAGTTGCTTCTAGCTTAGCATACTTAGACTTGGAAAATGCCCATATTCAACCTATTAGCGTGGTTCGCAAGAATATCTCGGCATGCCAATCAGCCTCTGCCTTAAAAAAGTTTTCTGGGAACAGCGTCCGCAAAACTTACAGGCATATACAGGTCAGCCAATCACGTAGCGGCGTTACCAAACCAAGTGAGTGTGTGCGGAAGGGCACTCTACACACCAGAGCAAGCCTGAGTGACCAATTCTTGAGCTTTTGAGGCGTCGACACTTGCTCTACACTTGGGGTAATATTTATACTATATCTTCCTATTCTGAACACACGACACTTAGCGCTAATGTTTATACCAGACTCTATTGACATTTTAATCATAAGCGAACATGGACATGCGCTTTAATACGGACTGCAGGACTGTTTTGTTTGCATGATGATCGTGAATACGCATTGCATTGTCCTTTTTGCTTAGTGTATTTATTTTTCTGCTGAATAGTGCGAATAAACGACGAATATCTCAGAAACTACGCATTTTACAAACTATAGATCTTTACAGACATGTCCAGAATTTTAAACTTTTCTGGTCATAATACTCCCGCAGTTGTATTTTTAATGATTTGAGCGGAAAATAGGCATTTCCAAGTGATATTGGAAAACAGAGAACGTTGTTGAAGTTCAAAGGCAATGGAGACGTGTGTACAGAATAGAACCGTCAACGCGAGTAACAATTGCACGCATTCGGGACAAATTTGAGACTAGGTACCGTATGCGATGTTCACAAGGGCAGATCTGGCAGACCTCGCACATCAACAAGCCCCTCGCACTGAGTTCAAGGCACTATCCTAGACACTATTCAAAGCACTGGATAGGACGAAGAGGTCGGATTGACTTTCCACCGCGTTCTCCGGATCTAACTCCGTTGAACGTCTACCTATGAGGGACTCTTAAGGATGTTGTATACCGTAGAAAACCAGCTACACTGACAGCACTTCGGGAAGAAATTGAAACGGCATGTGCTGCAATCGCTGAGGACACTTTCGCAAACGTTGCTCAATCAGTAGTTCAACGTACTCAGAAGTGTATCGACGCCGATGGTGGGTATTTTGAGCAACTGTTGTAACTGTAAAAGTCTGAGATGATTAGATGATTTTTCTGTTTTGTGAATTCAGTTGCTTGAAGTGTGTATACATTTTTAGGCACCCTCTGTATAATGTAATTGCTAAAATAGATTACCAATTACGGCTCCTCTCAACCAAAAGAAATGCAAAAGCTGACCAAATTCTGGTCAGATTTTTTGTGAGCAGAAACTCTGTTAATATCCACCCACCTCTACTGCAGTTCCCTTTGAGGAATAAAAACAATTTCTTGAGCTAAGTTTAATGTTTCATAATTTACCATTGAAGTACAAAATGTTTATTTAAAAGAGATGGCTTTTTAATATACAGATATGGGCAATCAGTAAAGGAAGTAATCTAAACATAACAGCGAACTGTTCATTCCCCCCTCTCTCATATTTTAAAATTGTTGTATGTTACTTTTAAGATGAAAGTAATATATCTAACATTATTTTTATATATTATAAGAATGGTAAACTTTGTATAAAATGCTTCCCTTAATTTATGTTCACGATTTGAATACTGTTTTGTGTCTAAATATATTTTAACTCTTGTACCTTTCTCAAGAAATAAAACTTCTAAGAGTATGTGCGACAATTTTTTCAGAAACTAAACATTTAAAAAAAGTAATTTTGTTTAAGAATCTGTCAAAATTCAATATTTAAAATTTCCTATGAAAACGTCATATGTACTAATTAATAAGCGCAGTACTATATTAATGCTATTTTCAAATAGTATTTAACGCACATTTTACCACTGGGGCATTGCAGGCCGTAGAAACTGGTGATACATGGAATGAAAAGATAAAATGGAAAAAGAATTTTTATTTTTAAAGAAGGTCTAAGGTTTTAGTGTCCTCCGGTATTTGATATTTATGAGAATTGAAGGAAGAACATTCTTTCTGAGAGGACGCTTCTGGTGAGAATCGAACCACACATCTCTTGTTGAAAATGTGCCTTAATAACCTCGTCTACCCTTATTGGCAAAAGTAAAAAATAATTACATAATAAATCAGTTTTGATAACTAGTAACATTCCAGTGAAAATTGTTGAATGATTCAAGCTATACATACGAGGGCCAGTATTTAATTTGTATAATTTGAATAAAACATGAACAATAAAACCTTTTTGCTGGCAGCACTGGAAAGTGCATACCTTGATTCGCTGCCCGATGTTCATAGATGGAGGTGGATCGAGAGATTTTTTGTGTGATGATTTTCCTCAATTATAAGTGGAACCTAAACCAACTGCACATCCTGAAAAAAATTAAAGAGATCATTTTTGCAGAATATGTTCCATCACGAACAAAAGTCTAAGCTGGTTTAAAGAGTTTAGATGAGAAATAGCAACAGTTAAAAACGAGGGGCTCATGGGGCGTCCAACAACAGTACTCACAGGTAATGTAGAAGTCATAGTGAAGAAGAAATCGGGAAAGATTTACCGTAGCTGTTGCGACCCAGGTCTCCTAAACAGTAAAAATGATTTTTATTTGCAAAATTTGATTTTGGTACGGCATTTCTAAAAGAATGACATCTTTTTTCCCCGGGGCTGGCGTGTGCGTCTATGTCTTATTACTTCTCATTTCTCGTTTCCTTATCGTAAGTATGGCTTCCTTCGGAAGGGTTCCGTGTCGTACATTTACGGCACGATAAAGAACCTCAAGTCTGAAAGAAGAGACCTCTGAGCAAAATTTGTCGGCCATTTCACGCCCTGAATTGAATGGAACGCTGATGACCTGAGATGTTAAAGAGCGTCCTTAGATAAACAAATAAAAAAAAATCTCGTTTTCTTGTTCCTTTTTCTCGCTATGACTGCCCTTTTTGTACTTTTACTACGTTTTTTCTATTTCCTTTGGTTTCATTTACTTTCTTTCTTTCCATCTTCTGTGATAGTTATAAGAAACAATTATTTTTTATAAAGATTACAGTGTGATGGTCCCGATTTAGCAGATGTCGTAAACTAATTATTTGTTTACAGTCAATTTTTACATTTTTATTTTCAGAGAGTATTATATTTTGATAATTACAATGACTGTTAATCGTGCAATGTGATAAATTTTTATGGTAATTTAATTTCGCTGCAACAGGCAATTCACACACTTTGGTTTTCTCCTTTTTATTATAGCTGACTTATTATAATTTATTATATTTCGATGATAGTTCAGAGCTACTGCGTTCAATTTTCCTCTTTTCATTTGCTTTAGTATGCAGTTTAAGATACGCGCCTACGCGCTTGACGTCGTTAAGTGGCATTTGTTTCAGTTAGCACATAATAGTGATATCCTCTCCTCCTGGCATTTCCTTTTGTGATTTTACATTTGTAATAAGGTGTTAAATTTTCGGTAATTTTTATTCGCCTAAGTGGTGATAGATTTTTCATAAATCTGCATTAAATTTATAAACTAATTTATGTAGTTTCATCCTTAGTTTATTTTCTAAACTAATGTCTATAAGATTTCTAATTTAAAGTTTAAGAAAGCCACTTTATGTGTTTTGTATGAGAAATAGTTAGTACAGTTTTATGTTGCGTTTACGTTCGTTAAAGGTGACGTCACGGGCGTTACTTTCCCTCACTAGTAACTGTGTGATTTTCCAGCGCTATAGGTTATAATATAAGAAAATTAAAATAAATGGATAAAAAGAAATTTAAGAAAAGTAGTATAGTCGAGCCTGTGTTCGTTAACAGCTATTTTATATGAAATGTCGCGACCCAGGCCTCCTAAATGTCAAAAACTTACACTGGCCAGATGTGGCGATTATAAAAATGGTAATAATAATGAGGCATTAACAATGTACAGCGTCTTATACAGTCATTATTAGTAACAGTGCTTGAGATAGTTCATCTTAAAAGGCTATCCAAGTCCGTTAAAGAAAGAGTAGAAGGGGGCATTTAAATATTGATTGGTCTACGCATTATGCGTTAACGGGTGCTTAGGTTTTTGTAACGACAGTCGAGGAAAGTCAGCCAACGAAGTCACACGCCAGGTCGACCAAGTTTTGTTAATAAAATCCTTTCTAATTATGTGAAACATTTCCAGTTTAACAAAATAATAAGTCCGTTATTTGCAACACCAATAGTATTATGTGAAAAATTCCCTTGATATTCCTTCCTTTGTTTCCAAAGTTTAAGATTTAATTTTATATAGAGGAAGAAAGTTTTTCGCGGAATACTACCCCCCCCCCCTCCAGACCAGGTTTTTGCCGTTAAGGAGGTCGCGACAATATCACGTACAAATATCTTCGATAAGAAAGCTTTGTTGTCCTTGTGTACCCCACAAACTTACAGAAGAACAAAAAACATAAGAGTGGAATGGAACCAAGAAATGATTCATTGCTTCAAAAATGGCACTTCCCACGATATCTTCAAAGGTGAAGAAAGCAGCATTTATTAATATGGCCCGAAATAAAAGAGGTAGCCGGTGATATGGGTCTTCTCAAAAGAGGACTTTCAGTGAAAGTAAGCAATGCAAAAATGCAAGCTAATTAATTAACTAATTAATAAGATAATTAACTAGTGGACACATTGCAAACACTCAGTCACTGCCAACTGTTTGAATGAGAACACTAACAGAAAGCAATCTGGTTTGCGATGGGTTACTACTTCACTGCGCACACCACTTTGAAAACAATGGAATTTCTGCAAAAATCGCAAGTAATACTGGTGAACTATCACCGTACTGTCCAAATCTAACTGCCTGTAACTCTTTCATGTTTGTAACTGTGAGCCAGCTTGAGTGTGTTGCAGAGGGTACCATAACAAGCATGTCAGCCTCGTTCTGAAGGGCACAACTTTGTATTAGCTACCCTCATATACTTATAAAATAAATTAGTTGAATATTACTACCCATCATAACTCTTTCAACTTTAGATGCACTCAAGCAAAAACTCGATCTTTATTATCTCTGACGAATAAGTTTACTTTCCGGCTCAAGTTCTTGGCTTTAATTAGGAACGACAAGATTATTCATTTTTTTCTTTTCTTGCTTGTTGACGTTTCTATGTCATAATATATCATAGCTTATTGCCATCGAATGGTTGCCGGCGTTCTTTTTTTTTTTTTTCCTTCTTTTTTTTCATAATTCTCTTTTAAAGACATTTTCAGCACGGCGCAACTGTGATAGAGATGGAAAACGAATATCTAATTTGGGACGAAGCAATTCAAGTGGCTAATTAAAACATAGAGAAAAATATGGAAAGGAATGCTTTTTCATCACATTTGTACAAAATGAGGAAAAGAAAACCTTTAAAGTTGCAGGGACGGCATGAAACGTAGATATGTTGAGAAAACTGGCGAGGTTATATTACAAAAAAGAAGAATATTTTTAAGCTTAATGGAAAACTTGGGCTGGTGCGTCATTAGTCCGACTAAAGGAAAATTAAAAGGAATGTATAAGAAAACACAGCTTGGAAAATGTTGCCATTTATTGTCAGTGAAAGTAGAAGTAAATATTCTGTTCTTAATTCTTGCTGTAAGCGGAACAAAAAGTAAGAGGAAATTAGTAATTAGGGATCAGTTATTCCAAATGAGATGACAAACTTATTAATTATTAAATAGAATGTAACATTAACATTAAACGTACTCTTAAAACAATCAGTAAAACAAGATCAAACTATAATATTTATTTCCTATTAGCAATGGCTAAAGGACACAAGGCAGACCCATAAGAAGATGGATAAACCTCTTCAAGGAACATGCAGGTCCAGATTGGTCAGGAGTAGCAACAGGAAGAGAAAAATGGAAATCTCTCGAGAAGAAACTAGTGCAGTAAAAAAATGGAGTAACCAAAGAAACAAATCAGTCAGTGTCTTAAACAGCATACGAACAACTAGCGTGGAGTAGCTCACCACGCTAGGAAAAAGAGAGCTTTCTCTGCTTGTTAGGAGGCATTTGCCTTTATGGGACACAATAGGCTATCTTTATCTTTATCTTTTTATTATAACTCAAAGCGATGAGAAAAAAATTAACAGGAAGGAGGAGGAGAAGGTTAGTGTATATAGAATGCATAATATAATTTAGTTTAAGCAGGTAGTAATTAATTAATTATTTACTACAGATGTTATCCACAATATTTTAAGAACTGTACCTGTAATAAATGGTTCATTAAAAGTTAGCTGTGTAGCCATCAATAAATTCCCCTGCACTTGTGCGTTTGTCCGCTGTTAATCCCAAGACTGTAGTTGGCTGAAGCTATTACACCACTCCACGTGGAGTTGTCTGCTGTTAAATCCTAGGCTATACTGGCTGAAGCTAAAATATTACTGGTGCCACAAGACAGATATTATCAACGATTCTAAATAAAAATGTGGCGATGCAATTGTTACCTACTCAAAGTAAGTCGGTTGGGTACACGGTGAACGCGGAAAAGGTACTATTAGTAGACTGCCCCCTCCCCCAAAGTGGTTTAAATTGTGAAAAGTTGCAGTTTCCAAGCAGTTAACTTCTCTAAAATATTTATATCTTTAAAAATAACAGACATTTAAAATGTTTGCCCATCGCTTCATTTTCTTCCCTTTGATAGTCAACGATTTTGAAATCGCATTTAACAAGAAAACAAACTAATAATAGTGACTTCAAGTAATTTAACAGCGTATTCATTGAGAAACTAAATGGATACAGAACGAAGGAAAATTCTGTTCGCAAAGTAAATCGAATAGTTGGAAGGCTGTTGTCGGAAATGAATTTGGAGTGGCCCTGGTAGCTTTCCACACGAGAATATGATGCTAAATATGCCTATAAAATGTTGCTTGAGAATTCAAGCAGCGATCAAGCCAACTTCAAGATGCTACTAGCCTCAATATCAGTCGCTATACTTTAAGTTCTTTGAAGTGCTTGTCATTTATTGGCTCACACCAATTACAGAATTAGCAATGAGCACAACTCTATAAGGAATGGCGAGTAACATCTTTAAAGCTTTTGATTTAAGTCTGCAAGCTCTCGGATAAGGAATCGAAGAGAGATCCCCAAAACTAAGAGCATTATTCAGAAGTTGCATATTCTAACAGGCATTGTCACGGTTTTATGAAATCTGCAATCAAGAATGCACAGTTCTGCATGTTCGTGAGGGAATCAGTGCTCAAGTATACAAGACCGGTGCAAACTTGAGACTTCTGAACGACAACGCTATAAGAACTACCATCCTTAGAAACAGGCTTGATGAATTCGGAGTCTCTCCTTAGTTACCTGACTTATATCCAAGGATGAGTGGTGGTTTCACAGACACTACCAGACACAGAGATGTTCTTCCTCGTTTGATGAGAACTGAATAATGTTCTGAAGGGTGAAGACAGTAACAACGCAAAACAGAAGTGGACGAGAAACAGAGTGCCATTTGTTGACTTTTTAGAGTATTCAAAATATTTTGTTTAAGCTTGATATAAATTTTATGATTAAAATTAGTTAATTTTTAAATGCCACTTATATCTTATCACACTTGGAAATGTGTTGGGTAATAATTTTAACAGTATAAACATACCAAATAAAAATCTGTTATCGTGTTCGTTTTTACTTACTATCTAGGTAAAATAAAACTAATTTTACTGTATAACAATTTTCCAAAATTTAAGGCTAATGTGGCCACCATTTCCTCCAGAACTTTACAGGTGTAATTTTCATTTGTTTTTGACACAAAATATCACATCTTCTGAACATGTAAAATTCAAATTTCAGCTATGCACACACTAACTTGTTCCTCCACTTTGACCTTTCCTTCTGGTGTTCTAGTGATGTGTATGTTTCTTGTTAAACGCTTGTTCTTGCAAGAGACCATTGTTTCAAAATATATTTCTTAGAATAGAAGGAGATGGAAGATTGTCATATTGGAAAAATTGCTTAACGGAGATTTTTATCGTCCCCAGTCAAATCACGCATTTTGGAGAACACGCAACTCATAAGGAAAGAACAAATGGCATTAAATTACACATTTATGGCTTTCCAAATATGTTTACAAAGCAAGATGTCTTGGAAATAACCTTTACATGCAATGCTTATTTCAGGCTCTTTAATTTTTAAGAGAGGTCATAAAATTAGATAACGAACATGGCGTATTAACGTGGAGAATATTTGTGTAAAACCTTAGGATATGTGTGTAATTTGTTGGCCTCCTGTGTATTCAACAAAATATATTAATATCCTGAAATAAGTTTCGCAAATCTACACTAATTCAATATTTTTTTTTTTCTACATTAGCACAATGTATGCAGAACGTTTTCATTTCGTTACGATTCAGTTTATAGAAAATACAATGAAATTGGCGCCAGTAAATATACGGTTTCTTCTTGGAACCTTTTGTTCTTGAATGCAGTTAATAACCATCCAAGGAATATTTTATTTAGAACTCTCAAGTGGTTGATATCACGCCTGTCATACTCAGCTCTATTGATGTGAAGTATTTTATCTTTTGAGTGGTGCTATTGTAGATCCATCATATTGAACTAAGTAAGAGGCGATTAAGAACTGGCCCTCACTACACCAGGCGTTTGGAGTGGTATGAGTACTAAGTGAGCAAATTATTTGCACGTGTGATTTAGACAGACATGCCATACATAATATTTTAGATATACTACTCAGTGTAAAAAGAAATAATGTTAAAAACATCGACGTTAGATTTGTTTGTATTAATTATTGGAATAGCAGTTTCTAAGGCCCTTATCCTAAAATTGCGACAGAAACAGGACGTCCAATAAATCTGAATTTAAATATCATGGTTTTCAAGTTGATTTCAATTGAAATAAACTGATCATATCATCATCACCTGCATTTAAATAAAAGGATTAGGCCTTATTCTGGTTCCTGACTGATCAAATAATTCTCAAAACTCTAAGTACCTACAGATATTAGAGACCAATCAATGCAATTTAATGTGTTAAATATTTCTTGAATATTTCCAGAGATCTCTTCTGAGGTGCTTAAAAAGTAAACAACTAAATATGGTGTAACTAATTAGACTTGAACCAGACAGAAACTTGACAGCATATCTTCATCTTCATTAATGAGAAGTATTTATTTGACACTTTTTAAATCTATGGTAAGATATAAAGATGATTACTCTCAACCAATCATAAGGATATTGGAACATGTTATTTCAGTGGAAGGCTCAATGTTTAAATTTATAAATATCTTAGAGCTATAATTGTAACAATAAAAATTAAATTAATTGAAATTCCATTTAATTATTGTCAATTGTTGTTTAATTATTTTTTATTTCAGTATTTAATATCGAAAATTGCATGGCTTGAGACCTTAAGTTTATTTTTACGATACAAGACAGGGCTGTAAGCAAATTATTTTAGTACAGATAAAAAAAGCAAGTAACTTACACCTAAAACGCAAGTGTTAAAATATATTACCAGAATTTTTGAGAATATTGAACTTTATATTTTGGGATGGCCTGGAATAGACAAAGGGAGACATTACCCCTTAAGAGTTAAAATGACCGTATCACTGCCATGACAAGATTATACTGATTAGCTCTTTTGCATTAGGATAGATATAAAATATTTTGTTTTATTGGTTGATAAGAATGCATTTGGCCTTATATGATCAGCTCTGTAAAAAAAAAAAAAGCGATGAAATTGTATTACTTTACACTTTCTCTGGTGTTACGTTTCCATGGCTATTGACAATACATTGCTTTTACTCTTATCATCATGTGGATTGAAACTCTTTACATTTTCAAACGTTATTATGTCACATCAAATTAAGACTAGACCTCACTCTAGACAGCTAAAAGTTTCCATTGTTATAAATTGTTTTTTAACAAGTTGATTTTGGCTTGTGTCCCCAGCTGAAGGTCCCGCCAGTCATCTGTCAGTTACAAACAGCTCTAGCGCCAATATTTCTGCATTTGTGCGTTTATAACTCAGTTTATGATTAAGAGATCACTAGATCTTAGATGTACGGACGCTCTTTAGCATCTCTGGCCATTAGCGTCCCATTAAATTTAGCGTGTGATACAGCCGATAAATTTTTCTCAGAGACCTATTCTTTCAGGTTTGAGGTTATTTTAAGTCCCCTAAAGCTTCTCTTGCGAAGGACGCAAGAGATCGCTATAACTGGTCTTTGTGTGGTTACGTGTTTTACAGCCTATTGCACCAAGTTAGCGTTATTAGCAACATTTGGACCTGAGAGGATAAACAGCAGGGGTTGGAGATAAATTAAGGAATGCTTGGAGGACATTAATAGGCAGTTGGCTATTTCGGAGTGTGCAAAAAAAGTTTCGCTGGAGATACAATCGGATGGAGAATGGGGCGTTACATCTAAACAGGGGGCTGGCTCGCTTGGTTTAGATTAGGCGCGTGGTGGATGACTGAAGTAACGGAGAGAGGGTACGAGAATCTGCCCTATATGTGCGGAGAAAGAATCTTGGGAGCATATTCTGGCTTACTGCAAGGGGAAGGAAGAATGGAGAAAGAGACACTTACCGGCCCCTTTTGTTAACGGGGGTAGAGGGCAGAGGCGAAGCTGGACTTTGCTGGCAGATAGGAAGGAGGAGGAGGGAGTAGGTACATGTTTAAACAAAGTGAGACAGTCTCAGACACATGAGGCACATATTTTTGAAAATTATTTATAGATACATATAAGTGAGGGGTTATAAGCTATTTACTTTTGTACTGTTCACTTCTCTGTTTATTTTATTAGAATTATTTTTCCGATATATTTTCTCTGTTCCCATTTATTTATTTCATTATATATATATATATATATATATATATATATATATACTGTTTGTCTCTTAAAAGTTACCTAATGTTTTGTGTAATTTCATTTATTTCCCAGTTTATTGATAAAGCACCTATGCTTCCGGGAACCAGGACATGGATGAGATAGATATTTTGTAAATAAATACACCACTACCCCTATCACTACTACTAATAATCACAGTGTAATGAATGAAATAAATGTTACTAGTGTATTGTACTGAAATTTTACCACTAGAACAAATAAAAAATAAAGTCAATAGAAATATCTCTCATATTGTAAAGGAACTTGTAATTAGAGCAGAAATATAAGAATTAATGTTTTTGTTGTAAATAAATTCTTTAACTCCCTTAAATTAGATAGAGATTATTTGTTTTAATCTAAAAAAGGTAAGCTTTTCTTTCAATAATTTGTAAACTTAAGCAAGGATTACATTTTTTATTAAAATGTCTTTATTGCTCTATATGAAGAATGTTCTGATTCGTGATATTCTTCACCGAGATAATAGCTGTAAGATGCCACTATTGTTGTGTTCTCCTTTAGAGGTCTACAAATTTGACTTATGCTTCATTTAGTTCAAGTGCTCCAACACTGCTAGCTGAATATGCAATATCATCTCGCACCGCAAAGAAACAAAAGCAATGATGGCTGCCATAACGGCTGAAAACGTGAGAAGGGAGCTTTGTTGCGGACGCACGGACGGAAACCGCAGTGTCATAACAATAAACGTTAATAATACAGCTCCTTCTCACTGTGGCCGCGGGCATAAATACGGTTTTATGTGCCTGGAGTGGTGGCATCTGCAGAACGATTAATATTTCAGTTGGGAAATCGGAACTACTCGTATTCGGAAGAAACCCACTGGGAACAAGCAAGCATATTGTCTGTAAGTTTGCGATGTGGATATAACATGTACCGATCATCAGGGGTGCCCAAAATACCTGCTTTTTCCTTTACACTCTGAATGCCTATTATGATCATCTCAGAACCTTTCTGTTAATAATTTGTTAATATTAATATTTGTGTATGGTAAATGATTTACAAGATAATTCTCAACTAATACTTAATTTGTTAGCTTTTTTGCATTTTAAGACCGTCTCCGATGTCTAGTGAATATCGTTTGCGACTACTGATTTGGAGGTCCTGGGTTCGAATCTTGGTCAGGTCAAACTGTCCGGGTGAGGTGTTTTTCTTTATCCTATTAAGGGGAATGCCAAATAGCTTTACTGCGTCAAGGACTCCGTGTTCATTTAAGCAACCGTTAATTATTTTCATTTCATTCATCCCTACTGATTTACACCTATAATATGAAGCCCACAATCTACAAATGTCGCGATTAGACCATTAATGGGGAGAATGCCCTTTAGCATCTGATGAATTATTTATCAGATAGTTTTTCTCCAAGGGCTGTTTATGTTGCCTTGAAGTGGCTATTCATTCTGCTGTTCTCGCCAACTACATCTCTGAAAAGGATGTTTCCACCTTGGTCAGACCTGGTTTCACAAAATACAATCTTTGGGTCTTGAAAAATACGTCAGGTCTGACTTCTTAAAGACATTCTTTGAACTTCCCTCTCTCTCACCTGGCGAGGTGGGCGATTGTTTCTGGTCATTCAACCAGATGACGAAGCTGCACGGCAGCACGTTAGAACATATCGTGCCTCAATTTCCACCGTCATTACGCACAGAATTCTCCTCTTCTATGACACGAACTACGAACGCGCACGAAATTCATTAGACGCTGAACGCTATGCTCAACCCATCTCTTACGTAAAAATGAAGTGTGAATTTAAGAAACATCAGAGGACGAGGGGGGTTCATACAAAATAAAATGCTCCATTTAAATAAGACGAAATAAACAGGTACGGTACAACAAAGCTGCAGCATACAAATTTCTGCTTAAATGTTAAAATATTCACAGCTACACATTTTACCACACTTGGTGACCAGCCCTCAGTCTGGTTAATTGGGAAGGAAAATGTCCGGCGCAAGTCCGATATCTCAATATTCAAAGGGGTGCGCGGTAAATGCGGGAAAGCAACTAGGGCATCTTTTTGTGTTTAATCCGCAACTAACAATAATAAAAAACATAAAGCTTGCGTTTCGTGTTTATTTTATTACACTTTACTATTTCATTATATTGAATTCTTTTCTGCAAGCATAAGTTATACAATAGAATTATCATATAAAACTTCTTATTGACTTTGAATTATATATTAAACTTTATACCTAATACTAACACTATTAATTCAAGAATATATTCTATAATAAAATATTTACAATGTATGTTAACATAATCCCAGAGGCAAGCATTAAATACGGCTTCAAAGCTTCATTTCCTGCAGCTATTACAACTCCTATCTCAGTTGACCTAATTTCCACGAATCGTGAATGTAAAGTGTCAAAAGACACAGTATAACTCGTATGAAAGGTTTGTGAATTACAGAATTTAACGGGTAGTTCATTAATTATTAGTACGATCAACATACAACAGCTTCCACATTTAATATTTTACTTATTGATGTACAAATTTGCTTCGTTTCATTAAAAATACGAAATTGTTTTGCAGTACGCAGCACAAACATTATTTCAGTCTTTGCATTATTACAGACTATTGGTGTGTTCATACTGATTGCTGTAGCATTTTACCACTACAACAGAGAAAAAATACGGCCTATCAAAATATTTCCCATACTGTAAAGCCATTTAAAGAAAATACCCGGATAGAAATATGGAGATTTACAGAAGCAGGGCTATTGCTAGTGAATGTACAAAATGTGTAATTGTAGATGAACATTACTTCTATAACACAGGTTAATGCACATCATTACATAAAGCTAATATTGCCGCATATTAAATATATGTAAGCTAGAAATAGCCATTTTGTTAATCAGATTTGTGTAGTTAACTTTTACACCAATTTTTAACTTATATTCTTAATCACATGATGCATAAGCAATTGTTTGGCATGCTAGTATTTAATATAATTGTTTTAAGGTTTCCTGTATCTACGTTATTAATTTACATGAACACACTTTCAATGTATAAGCATATAAAAAACTAAATTTACATACGAACAGAAGCTTTTGCTCCTTTGGGGTTGTAACTCCCTGATTGTAATATTTTGTTACGTATGCACATAAATAGATATATAAATAATAAATAAAATATTATTATTGATCGCAGTTGTGCGAGTAGAACTGTCAGGGGAGCTCCGATGGAGTTGGCAACTGGCCTCATGAGGCTTGTGTTCATCTGCTGACGCAGACCAAAGCCAGGCTCTCTGTGTAACACTTAAGTAACAATAAAGTACGACCAAACTTTCAGAACACATTGCTCATACTTAGAAAAAGAAAATATGTTACGTGGACAGGGATCCGGAAAAGCTTTATTTCCATGTTAGAACTCACTTTCTACAACACTTCGTAGTACATTAATCATGGAAAACACACGGGAATAGAACGTAACAGCATACCACATGAAGCTCTCTCTTACATGAAATGTTCAAAATGCCCTTCGCTAGCAAACGATTTGTTTTATTTACGGACGCTCTTTAACATTTCAGGTCATCAGCATTCCATTCAAATCAGGGTATGAAACGGTCGACAAATTTTGCTCAGAGGCCTTTTTGCTTGAGATTCTTTTTCGTGCCGTAAATGTACGACACGGGACCCATGGCTTTATTTCCCTTCTGAAGGAAGCCATACCTAGGATTTTGACGCCCGAAAAAATTCATCGATCCTGGCCAGGTTTGCACCTGCGATCTTGGGTTTAGAAGGTAAGTATGGTTAACGCTACACCACTAGGACCGACTCCGCTAGCAATTGATACATGCATCAACATTGCCGTCGTTCCAGAGGACATGCTAATATCGTCCTTATAACACTCAAAATTCTCTCTCTCACGCACGCGCACACGCACACGCACACACACATACATACATACAAATCTACCTGCATACATAGAAAAATACAAATACTTCAATATATTTACGTTTTCTATTATTAATTCTATATACAAATACATAAACATGAATGAAACCCTTACTCTTGAGTCCCCCTTCCATTTACTCACACCTCCTCTCCGACTCCCCCCTCTTCATTATAGTAGTTAACCTTTTTTGTCTGGTCTTCTTTAGAAATATTCCCAAATTGTGTATCTCACTTGCACCAACACTTCCCGGCAAATGTTCAAATTTCTATTAGAATTCAAAAATTGCGGTGATAAATGCTCATTTCTTAAACACCACGTTTCCCTGCATTCTGCCAAAATATGCCTCCAGGTATCGCTTTCTCCGCACAATGGACAAATTCTCTCCCGAGAGCATTAAGTGTTTTGTTTCCTTTCCAAGTTCCTAATCTGAACCATGCGAGATCACTTCTTTCTTCTCTACCACAGATATCTAAATAATTCCCCCTCCCCCACACCGGATGTATTTGAGCCTGCAGGTTAAGCGATACTTTTTCTGCGCATTGAGACTCAATATTTTGTCTGCCTATATCTCCCAAACGTCTGTTAAATATTTTCCAACTATTCCATGTACTGTCCTCTCTTCTTAACCAAATATACCGTATTTCAATTTTGCCTAAGCCTTTCCTTATTTTTTATGCCCATCCCGCATCCCACCCTTCCCTTAGACAAATTGCTTGAAGAAGAGCTAATGTTATTCTTAATCAAATAAACCCGAGTCCAATTTGGTCTCTTTCCTTATTTTGCATACTTAACACATCTTCACCGTTCCTTTATTTGCTCCCTCAGACTCACTGCTCGAAGTGCTTGATCCCTTATGTATTGTTGTTAGGCAATACTAAATTGTTCTTATTTTTAAATTTGTAGAAACCAAACTCTTTAAGAACCACAAAAATTTCCTCTACCCCTCCCTACTTGTGGCATCCATTTCAGAAATGTATTTGTATCTAAACCCCTAAATTTTGGCCCAACAACTGTCCTGTACCCCACCTCCATTTTTAAGCGGTGTTTCTGTTATTTTTACCAACTTTTTTTAATGACTCTGTATTTTTAAATGAACTTGCGTTTTGTTAATTTTATATGTTTGCCCACTTCCTGTTCATAGCTAAAGTGACCCCCATTTTTACATTTTTTAATGTTTAACTAAACACTAAATTATACACAAAGGTATACTTTTTTCTTATTCAGTAACAGAAAATTATGATGGTTCATTGATTCATGTGCAGTATTTATTGTTATAAAACTATGGGCAGGAAACAATTGTGCAAATAGCAACATTTAATTAGGAATAATTTATTACTCCTAATTAAATGAATTATTCCTATCGCTGCACGTTGGGGAAAACTATAAGAGAAGGACGACATATATTCAAATACCGTTAAAATGTATACGGTTGTTTAAAAATGTTTCAAAAACCAACTTCTCAGAAAGAGATTCCTAAATTATGTGACTTTTAAGAGAGAAAGTATACTTTTTAATTAATGAAAATGTAAAAGAATAGAAACAACGCTCATTTACATAGTTAAACACGTTTGTCAAATTTGTCAAAGATTCGTTTTTAATAATGACGCGCATTCAAAAATCTGTAGAAAAGGAATTTGACAGTATAGTCCTGACTTTGTAATACTGGAAGGCAGAGGGAAAAGTTTGCAGAGAAATGCGAAACGATTAAATCTGTACTTCCTCTATGTTCGCACAAAACAATTGACAGTCATTTCAGAATTTAAATTTTATTAGCGTGTCATATAAATTTAAAGTAAATTGGTGATGGATTAATGCAGTTTTGAGTAAAGAAGAAATTACGATATTCACGTCAGTAGTGCTAAATCAGAGTGTGTTAAGACTGCTTTCACTCCAAAGAGCTTCCTTCAGATACTTTCTTTTGAAATCAAGAACGCCGATGTAAGAAAACATTAGTTGACGAATAATGCCAGGTTATCTGAATTTTGCAGTGTTTGAAAAAAACACGTAATTCATTAAGTCTTATTTGATATAATGGATGGTGGTGATTCCCCATATTATTCTTAAAAAGCATTTAAATGTTCTTATTTTTAAATTCACACTTTAGTTAGAAATACCAAACTCTTCAAGAAACCCATACTTTGCTATAACCCCCCTCCTTATTTGTAGCATTCTCTAGTTTATTATCGTATTATTGTCACAATACCAAGGCAATTGATTCCTGTAAGTATTGCAATAGCATATTACTGGGAATTATATTTTTTTATCATTAATACTCTAATGAATTAAGACAGTAAATTTGTATACATGTGTATCTTTCTTAATATGATTCCAAAATAAGGCGCTGCTTCTACCTTACGCCACCGTCAAAATAAAACGGCGGTACAGTAAAGTTTTGTAAAATTTTCCGCTAAACGGTGCGTATAAATAAGTAAATAGTGCACTATAACATTTTTTATAATGTTATACTTAATTATGAATAATTTCATACCTTTGAAGTAACATTAATGAGATGACGTCTCTAAATAAAATATTACAAAGTGTTAACATAATCAATTACACATATTACAATTAGTATTACGGTTAGTGTGTACAATTTATGTATATTCATGCTAGTAATTAAGTTATTTATGTATTGTATATTTGTTGGGTGTTTATTTTTCTGATAGTAAAAAGGAAAAGGGTCTGGACTGAAAGAATCTTTAGAATATAAGTCAAGAGTCCGTAGAGAGGGTGTATGTGTTTTGTGTACTGGACAATGAACAGATGCCCAGTCACCCTTTTTGTATGTTTCCTTTGTTAAAAGATTCTTTCTGAGTGGAAAAAAGTTCGCCTCTCTTGAGCTTCTGGTAAATTTCATCTGGAGTTAGCCTCCAAAAGGCAACAGTAGGACAAAGAATTATGCAATCGGTGGAGATAGGATTGAGCAAGGCAGTAAGTAAGTGTGGTGCCGTCAAGAGAGAAAGAATTAAACAATCGGGCAGTTATAGTTGAGCCAGGAGTAAAGAATCGAGTGATCATGGAGTGTAGGTGATTGTGATCAGAGAGAGTAAATTTTAACTATATAGAATAAAGTCACTTTGAACTGTAGAAAGTGAAAGTAGGGAAATGTAACGATAAACAATTAGTTCGGTTAGGAGAAGCGATAAATAAATACCGCTCAACAGAACTTAGAAAGGCGATCTTTTACATTAAACCAGAGACAAAAGGAAATAAATAGCGGCATTTCCAGTCTTGAACTTTGCTTATATATTTTCTAGTTCCCGACTATTTCCCCCCGTTGACCTGAAAAGGTAACAAAATTTCCAGCAAATCTACAGACGATAGCCGTGGCATCGCGACGCATCGAGACTGCGGCGGGAAAGAAGAAGAAGAACTCCAGTGATTCTACAAATACTATTAATATCTTAATTAATTAAAACCCTCTTCCTTTTATATTAATTCTTCCTCCCCCCATTAAAACTATTTCACCTTTTACAAATGCAATAATTGTATAACATTTTAAACGAGGATTGTACGTTGTTCATTGTATACCAGAATTATAAATAGATATTAATAAAATAAAAACACTTTATTGAATTACTTTGAAGCCCATGCCTACTTTTATTATATTTATGTGTAATTGATACAGGTGCAAATTATTCAGTTCCTATGTCTTTTGTTGCTGTTGTTAGAGAAGATGGATGTATGTTAAGAATATTTTCCCAAGCAGAACTTTCAACAGTATTAGAGGCAATATGATAAGTAGTTTAATGAGTAATAGAAATATTAATAGTGCTCCAGAAACTGTAGTGTTGACATATATTTCCGAACATATTAGTATTATTAAATTGTGCTAATTCATTTGCTAGCTTATTACTAGCTTATTAATGTTTACTTGTTTAGTAATTGTAATTAAGTGTTATGTAAGGAACATAAATGATTTATTCTGTTTTCATAAATACATAATATTCAGTTAATAACAGCATTTAAATCAAAACAATTATGTAATTGGTATTATGGTAACTTTATGCAATTAGCATTTATTAACTATTTCTGGCAAATAACAAATAATGTTTGCAATTCTCATATAAAATATTTTTAATAAGCTACTTTTACTTAAATTACAAATGCATATTTCCAACAATTTCCTGTGTTTAACTATCACACATAAGTTTCCCTAAATGTTTATTGGCCAAAAGTTCTAAGAGAAGAAAATAAATAAACTGCACATATTGAAAACATTAGTATCCGGAGTCTATTATTCTCTAATCCAGTTTAGCACAGCGCAATTTAAAGCCATGCACCCTTTTATCACAAAGAAACCTCTAGAAGCTAATACTATCGTTCTTTGATTTCTGGTTCCTCACTGTGTTCTGCATGTATTCCATTGTTTTTCCCCTCTTTTTTATCGAAATCTTGATAAGTGTTGAGGAGTAACTAATATAGGGGTATCATCGTCGGTATAACGGATTATAAGAAGGTGTTTTTTTTAATAGTGTTTAACGCCCGTTTTTACTATTGAGGCAGCACAGGTTGTGAATACTGATGATACCTGGGATGAAATGATACATTGAGAAAGGATTTTTAAGGAAGGAAACGTTCCAGGCTTAAGTTTAGGGTACCTCCTCGGCATTTGCCATTTATGACTGAGGAAAACCTGGAAATGACTAAATCGGGGAGGATGTCCTGGCGGGATTCGAACCCCAGGCCTCCCACTCATGAGTCCGCGCCTTAACAACCTCGGCCAACAGTGGCGGTATAAGAAGGGTGAAAAGACAAATAATAAGCCCTGCTCTGTGGTGAGTATTTTTTTTGATTGATTTATTTAAGGACGCTCTTTAACATCACAGGTCATCAGCGTCCCATTCAACTCTGGGCGTGAAACGGCCGACAAATTTTGCTCAGAGTTCTCTCTATCAGGCTTGAGGTTCTTTTTCGTGCCGTAAATGTACGACACGGGACCCACGGCTTTACTTCCCTTCCGAAGGAAGCCATACTTAGAATTTTTACGCCCGAAAAAATCCATCGGTTCTGGCCGGGTTCGAACACGCGATCTTGGGTATAGGAGGCAAGTATGGTAACCACTACACCACTAGGACCGACTGTGGTGAGTATAGGTCATAAGATGGGACCTTTGACTGGCTTCTACAATGTTCACAGTACTGTCGATTTTATAAATTATGTCAAAATCAGGCATCTGGAACAAATAATTTTATATTTTTCACTATCGTAGTTGAACACTTCTCTTAGGTTACAATTTTTATACAGTTTAATAAAAGAATTGAACACATCATAAAAATAAATGTCATTAAACATTTAATTCATGTCAAAAGACAGAAAGAAACATAACTTGGCAATATATTACATATATTACATTTATGAAAAGTTCCCACCATTAGCGCATTAAATTTTCTACACGCTTATGCATATTAGACTGTACAGTATACGCTGAAGCAAACGTAGGTGCACAGTAAACTACGTGACTCAGAGCTATTATACTTAATTTATATTAACGTTTAGGAGCTGAAGGTCTTACTAAATCCTTCCCAATTATTTAATGCATTTTCAGGTTTGTTTTATAGGTGATAGGGGAAAAAGCCTTGTAAACAAAAAGCCCCAGGAAAATCGTCCAAGCTTCCAAGAAGCTTGCTCTTATCCCTTTAGCGTCATGACATAAAGAATACAGTTTACGCAAGCGCGGTAGCAGCTGGCGTCAGCAGTTCGAGGCATCTGGTTAAAGGTAGGTCGGCTTCATCAGTAAGGCTTAGCGACACTCAAAAGATTTTTAATTAAGTGCAGGAGACGTTTAGCTGCGAGTGAACTTGGTGTCCTTTTAACGACTCCACACGAACTTTGTCATGTCTTAATCACTAACATTAAGCTAACGACGACCAAGCCACTGGAAAAAGGGATGCTCTCCGCCCCTCCTGCATTTGTATGCGGTGACGAACTTGCGAATTGAGCGAGGCGCTACGGGTGTGGCATTTCCACCGTCATATCAGCCAAGGGAATTTCATCACCGCGTGTAACACGCTGCCGCAAGGTCTGCTTCCACATAAATAACCAAGAAGTTCTGGACAGAATTCCCAAAGCGCTCGTCTGCTCAAATTGAGGTTTCAAGCCTTGGCTTATTTCAGATACTCTGAAAACTTACACCATAACATTTGTATGTAACCGAAAGCATAACAAACTCTATAATTACTAATGCTTTGGCGAGAAAACAATTTATGTACAGTTGTACTAAAGCAACTCAAATAAAAACAGCAAACTTTGTAGAAAGCCCAATATTCTGATATACTTAGTTCTGCAGTCCTAATAATGTTTAATTATTTAGTGACATATCGTGCCATCCATTTGTTTGGCCTCGTTTACATAGCAGAATGTTCCCGGCAGTCGACCAGCTAAGACCAGTAAGCCACAATACTAACGGCGATCGGCTTAATAGAATAAGTCATTTATAAATCAATAAAACAAATAACAGTAGCATACAAACGTGATTCAATATTTGTGAAGTTATCAAAAGTGTTAGTCTTTGAAAAGTTTCATTGTTTGAGCTACCTTATGACCTAAAGTCCTACGATTTTAATTAAAAATTGCATTCAGCAAACATGAGATGAACCATAAACATATTCCTGAAGAAATAGTCAATATTTCACAAACAGAGTTTCAAAATAGAACTAAAAATTTAGAAATGAGTGCAAATCTTTCAGTATACTATAAGCATTTTCAACATCTTTAAAATGATAAATTTGTTAAGCATGTTAAATAGTTCTAAATTCAAAATATTTTGCTTATTCCTGTTTTCTGCTCATGTTACGTCTTAGCCCATGTGTTCTAGATATGTTCTTTGCATGATAGTCGATAGTACCGCGACTTATCGGCGTCGAGGTAGCCACTGTGGCTGGCGCTCAGCTATCGATTGCCGGAAACAATGTTGCGTAAAGGTGGGGCCCAAAATAATGAATGACGAAATATCTTTCTGTGCTCACTTCTGTCTTTTTTTCTGAGTCGCATTATTTCCTAATAAGTTAAGATTGAACTCCATTGCCTGTTTGTTGCACGGCGACTCAAAATAAGCTCTCTACGACTTTGTCAACCACATGAATTCCTATTTGTAGGGCTATAGACCATTGTGTGGCATTTAACCTCCTCTATACAGTATGAGTTTCCCTGTCCCCTCTAAAACACTAAAACAACCTGTCATAAATTTCAGTTAATTATAGATAAAACTTATCCTCCACAAGGCAGTATTCTTTGTCTTTCAACTATACTTTTGAGCAGCCTAATCGTCCTCAAAGCACTTTCTGTGCTGTTATCTTTGCCACAGTTGGCAATGGTGTTCGCGCTTTACTTACAAGAGTTTTCTACATTTTAATATACATTTATCTGGTTATGTTCTTATAAGCATTCATATATAAGAAGGTGATGCACTCCGTTGTTGTCGTGTATTTCTCTAATAACTGAATTATTTCGAATAGAAATTCTGCTGAAAAGAACAACGTTGCTGAGTATTTTTTCGTACATAGCCATATTCCAATTGGACGTAATTTCTGCTACCTTTTCAGGTCGAAGTTCATATTTGCCTTCCACATGTCTATAATACGTTCTCTATTTACTTACAAAAGTAGCGAAGCCATTCTAAGCTAATAATCTGTTCGTCACTGAACTAATACGTCCTTTATATTACCGACCCCAAGTGCATTACCTTCAGTTTATTTATCTCGTCCGGTTATTTTTGGACATGCACGTGCATAGTGAGACGACAAATGCTTCGATGATTAATAATCAATCCAGTTAGTAAATTGACAGTGGTTCACCAAAAGTATGACTGAAAGTAAGGTGATATTGGTCCGGAAGTTGAGCTTTGAGCAACTTATGGAAAGTATTCCCATGCATTAACATTTGGACATTTGCAACACTCTTGTCAAGATCGTCTCCGTGGTTTTGTGGCCAGCCTGTTTGCTCGCAACTCCAGAGGTCTCGCGTCCGAATCTGGGCGAGGGTTTTGTAGAGTTTTTAGTCTCTTTAGACCGTAATTATGGACGTGAAAAGGTTTCAAAAAAAAAAAAAAAATACTCCGAACATTCGTAATGAAGTAACGGAAGTTAAAGGTCTTATGTACCTATAAATAATTGTTTTGGTGCTTATCCACTCTCTCAGCTTCGAAGTGACACTTATTTTCAAAGACCTCTACGTGTCAATTGCAGCGTTTTACAGACAAACTTACGTCCCCGTTGAATTCAAAGGTAAGTAAAAGGCCTATCACAGGGTTTTACTGCCGTTTTGTCTGTTCGAACCCGAAGTATAAAGCCTTGATATGCACGACACACATTTACTTCTGGCGTGCCCTAAGACAGCTCTATTTCATATGGTTAGTCGCCTATTCCCAAGATGGCGCTAATTCTATTGTGGTTCACCCAGTTGGCGCATGCGTGTATCTCAACCGAGAACCAACAACTGCGCAACAAAGGATGCGCGTCAATTGGTAACGTTAGAAACTAAACTCACTAAACCGTAACTGTTTGTTCTACCCTACGCGGATATTCAATGCGGTAATCAGGCAGAAAACAGCGACACCAATGGCTTATTCATCTGAAACCGACTCTTGAAAAGCTAACAGCCTTTATGAATGCAAGCTTTATTCACGCTCTGCAGGAAGGGAGACGACGAACGCATACATTTCTCCTTTGAAAATGAAACTATTTCCCTTCTGTTAAATTCCTCTCACATAAATTATAATGTGTAATTTCGCAGCATTAAGCTAGTTTTGAATTCAGTTTGCTGCTCTACTAACTGTAAGAAGGGGCAGCTCGAAGATTGTAGGAAGCCAAACAAAACACCAGCAGTACACGCCAAAAGGTGATGGTACTTTATAGTTTAATAATTTCGTATAGGTTTTAGTATCCTAAAACATCACATAAAAAGCATAATCGAAATTAATTCTATAAATATCAAATTAAAATGCTGTTAACCTTCTTTCTTTTATTTTTTGATTATTAGCGTTGCTTTACTGTATATTTATAGAAAACTTTCATTTCAAAACGTGTCAAATCCTATTTAAAATAGGTCGTGGTCTTCTAACGGATAATTCTATAACTGAAATACTTTTTATAATGGTTCTGGGAAAAATGACGACACTCAAAGTTTCTATTTTTAATAGCACTAAAGTTACAATGTAAAATTTTCAGACATGTTCACTACAAAATCCTATCATGAACAGCAGTAGAAGACTAGTTTCTCTCTCTTCCTTCCACTCATAGTAACTAAACTAACAAACAAGCCAGGGTCCTATTCCACAAAAGTATGTTCTCATATATTACAAGTGTATTAATACAAGTTCTTGTAAAGAATGGACTTGTTCCACAAAAGAATGTACAACATTTGTAAAGAATTGGCATAAAGCTACAACTGACGTCATAACAGGAACAGCTGTTTACCAAATGTCGCCATACCTGAATTAGGTTATGTCCATTTCTTAGAAATAAGTTTGTATTTTTTGACGTACAGAGCGGATTAGTGCCATTCCTGCTAAAACGTTTTTTATTTTCTCTCAAAAAGAATTATAATAACTGAAATTCTTTATTGTGCTTTTGCCAATATTGAGACGCACCAATTTCAGTCGTCGAGAGATGACAGAATAATTCTGATTTCGCTCGTCATTTATTTTATTACTCCGTTTGATAATCTATATTTATATAAATTTGTTTACATTGATTGTCAATGGCATTTTCATTAGAAGTATAATATTTGAAAAATGTTAAAATGGATTATTTTAAAAGAGAATGAAGAATGGAAAGAAATTATTTTTGTGGCACGTAGTAAAAACCTTAAAAACATAAACTAAGATACTAGACAGAAATATGCATTTGAAAAAGGAAAGGCCGATATTAGCTGTACTTTAATTGCACTTAACCAAGCCTTTTCATTAAATTTAAATACGAATGATGTTTTCTTTAAAAAAATATTACTACTCTCATTATCCCTTCCACCACTACTTTGTATATTATATAAATTTACCCTCTAATGTATTAAAATACATTAAAACTTTTACTAGTATTTGTAATTACAGATACTGGCATTTATAGAGAAATCTATACAGTCGGCAAGTGCGCTGTTAATACTCCTGAAGAACAGAACAACAAAAAACCACATGTACATTTACAAGTATGAAGTTGTGAAGTACAGTAGCAGAAAGCTTTGTGCAGCAATGTAGCTTTTCAACAATGCATAGACTGCAGAATAAAACAGCAACAATAATTTAACTTATTGTTGAGCTGTCTTATAATGCGGATAAAAGCACACATTTCCTGAGTGATATAATATTTTCAGTATTCTATTTATAATTTTGCTGCAAATTCTTTTTAAATGAATATTATGTTTTAAAGTCTTATGGCCATAATAAAAGTAAACATACATATATTACTTTTCTGTGTTAATTCTGCTGCAACAAAATAAATATTTTTTAAAATTTATACAGCAATGATAAAGCAAGGATTTGTATTAGGTATGGGTGTTGATAAACTCAAATAAACGTTTCTAATGGAAACAACAAGCAAGTATTTGTTAGGACATTTTCCATTTCTTTATGGACAATTAACACTTTTGCAGCAGCTGCACCGATGGGTGTCGCAAATCTCTAACATTAAATACAAACCCCGTACCACTACACCAGAAATGTAATGCTTTTAACAAGACGACGTGCTGCTTAATAAAAGCTTGACAAGACCAAACAAAATATTGATTCCGTTGTTTAAACTAGAAAAATTGCTGGTGTGAAATACTGTTTTACTATTTTATTATTATTAATTGTATTATTATTTCAAAAATACATTCGACGAATACACTTTATTTGTATTTATATTTTGATCTATTTTACTTTGAAAAGTTTATTATTAATAGAATGCAAAGGAAATCAGATATTCATGTTTACAAAAAAAAATATTCGGATTATACATCATCTTGCATGAAATATCAACGCTTTCGATTAAATGACATTGGAACGTATAGTATAAAAATATAATTGATGATGCAATTAATATTTACATCATTCCAGCAGGGCTGTTGTTCATTTATATAGCTAGTTGTTAGATTATGCAAAAGAAACCTGCAAGTTTTAAACATTTTTTCTACAAATAAATTCAAGTCAATGTTTAAATTATTTTCTTATTATATTAAAGTACGTCTGATTTCCAAACAGACTACCTTAACAAAGAGAATAAATAAAATACATTATATCTACTACTTTTACAATTATTTTAATTGTAACCAATTTATTATCAAAATTGGTTACCTTAAAGTACAAGCCATATTTTACACTCTAGCTCTACTGGTCACTATAGTGCACACTTTCATTATGTGGGAGCTTAACCAAATTCGTTCTTTCAGGCCGAAAAGTTCCTAAACTCGAGCCTTTACACATCTAAATCAAAATCGCTCTTCAATATCAAAGGCAAATTCAATTACAGTATTTATAACGAAGCCGATATTAAGAAGAAAAAAAACTTAAACTTATGGGGTTTAAAAAATACGAGTATCAGAAACAAATTTAAATGTGTATCTCTGTTTTATAACCGAATAACGCTGTTTTATTTCCATTGAGTTGGTTACGATCGTTAAGTAAGTATGCCTAAGTATAAATGCAGGATGATGCATTTATAGTGTCGCCATTTTACTCCGAAACGGGAGGTGTTGCATCAAGAAAATACCACCGAATGAGAAGTGCTATAGGAGAAAATTCGGAAGTCGCAGTATAAGATGCAGTTGCCGCTAATCCTCAAGCAAGTTCCCGTCAACTGGAACACGATTCGGGAATTTCTCAAAAAAGTGTTCCTCGAATACTTCAGCGTCACAAATACCGCCAATTTCACATTAATCTACACCAAGCCCTTCATTGGAATGGTTTTCAGAAGCATGTTGAATTTTGCGAATGAGCTTTACTCCTAATTCAAAACTATAATTTCTCCAACATTTTATTTTCTGGTGAGGCGATATTCATCAATCATGCTCGAGTGAACCAATATAATATGCGATATTGGGCAGTAGAAAATCCAAAATGGTTACGGGTAGTAGAGCATCAGTAGCAATGGAGAGTAAATGTTGAGTGTTGTAGTTCTGCATTCGATTCCTTATAATTGGACCATATTTCACTGAAGGAATCTTAATGTGCAAAAATACAGAATAGTTTTGTACCAAGAACTTCCTGTGTTGCTTGAAGACGTTCCCCTTGTGGACCGAGCTGCAATATAGTATCAACACGATAGTTGTCCATCTCATTACAGAGTTGTAGCTCGAGAAATATTAAACAGAGAGTATTCTGGTCAATGGATAGGACGCAGAGCAATGGTAAACTTCAACAAATTAGGAATGTCTGTGCAAGAATCAGCGAAGAAATTTTGAGACGTGTTCATTGATTTTTGAAGCACGGTTTCGGAAATGCATCGAAGATAATGGTCATACTTTCGAGCATTTATGAATTGAAATTGTTTGTAATGTGTAAGTACTATATGTAAATTGATGCCAGTAAATAAAAAGACTTTGAAATGACCTTGAAAATGGTATTTTAAGGACGAGTTACGGTTGCTCTCTTATGTTTCCCTTAGAGCACTTCAAATTTTGTCTGACACATTTTTTTTTTTTTTTATTTTTTATTTTCCTCTTCGTTTCGGAGTAAAATGGCCGAGACACTATAAATACCTCATCCTGTATGTTATGGATAGTTAAATTTCTGTCATTTATTTCATGTTCCATACATTCGCACTTTTACTAGTTAACAAAGAGCACTCAAAGGCTTTTGCAATATTGACATATCTACGAAACCGAGAAACCATTAGCTTGATTGCAGAAACTCAACGTCTCAATCACATTTTGTCGGACTATTTTCGGAATATTTATAAAAGAGTTTTTCATGGTGCTAACAAAGCATTTAGCACAGGCATTTGGTTCAACTCGCTTTAAAAGCTGTATCTATGTAAACGCAAGGAGAATGCTTTCCTTCAGTGCCAAAAGATAAATTATTTTTAGAGATAAACCTCGCAAAATGCTCGTTTTATTCAAAAGTGTCTACAATCAGTTTGCAATATTCCCATTTGCGACTACCACTTCAAATATGCGTGGGAAAGGGAAAATAAATCTCTTTGCTTTATTTAGACGTAATGCAAAAAGCAAGCAAATTAGTAAAATACCATGTTAATTACAGCAAGAACTAAAACATTTTTTGTTTCTCAGCATCACGATATTCTGGTGCGAATTGTAGCCCTACATTAGTCGTCTATTTGCTAAGCTCGCTACCTCCGAAAGGTCAATTTATATACAGGCAAAAAGCATACAAATTCTAGAAGCATTTAAATCATTAGTAAGTAACAGTTAAGTAAATATGAGAGAGCAACATAAATATTTAATATAGATCCATTTAAAATTTATAAAAAGCCAATTCTGCAACAAACAATGATGTTAACTGAAGTATTGTAGAAATGCGTAAATGGTGAAAAACCGTAATAACACCATAGTTGAATAATTCTGGTATAGCAAACACATAAGTAAAACAAAATTAGAATTATTGCAGCATAGCTGAATTTATGCACACATTTCTTAACACCCAAATTGTCATTTTCGTCACCGATTAAATTTTCTATATAAGTTTTTTTTACCATCTTATCTATATGTCAGCATTTTAAACTTCATTTTGGGTTTCAAATATTTTAATAAAAGGTTTTGGACAAAAAAAAACCTTATAATTACTCACTTATTTTCATAAAGTCTAGATTTTATAAATCAACTGCTCTGAAAATCGACATATGCATAACTTGATGCCCAAAGATAACACTTGGACATGTAACAATTGGCAGAACTCTCAAGGCGCTTGTTAAATGTTTGAAAAATCATGTAATCCAATTATCTGATTGCATCGCCCGAAAATCCATTGTTCATGGCGAACCGGAATACACGAGTCGGAGTGGGCGCTGTTCACCGAAGTGCTACGTTGGCCTCGAGTCTCGCGTCATTCAATGCACTGGGAAATACTTGTAATAAAGCTAGTGCAAAGTAAACTAAGCATACTAAATACTGGATCTAATTATTCAATTCTACGATGTTTGTATAATTTATATGCCCATGCCGAATCTAATCAACTGTCAAGAGATCATTTGAAGAGGAAATTAGTACAAAATGATTTATCATTTAAATTAAATAATGCAACAGAAAATCATGCTGTAATGAACACATAGAGAAATACATGAAACAAGATGGCCAAAAGTTTTATTGAATTCCAAAACTAAGGAAAACGAACTGGAGGACGTCTTAAAAGAAAGTTGGTGATACTGTCTCTTGAAGTTGGAATATGTCTCAAGGCCTAAACCTGATCTGTGATAATGCTTCCTTTATCAAGTAAGGTGTTCGTTTAGCGCCTATTGCTTGTATAACTCGCAGGCGTTAACTTCTCGTAGTAGCATTGTTGCAGTTTAAAGGCAATAACTAAACCAAAATAAATGACGTTGCGCTGTTCGCTTAGGCAGAAGAAAATTAGCCAGTTCAGCACTGATAGCGTTATTCCCTCATGCATGGACTTCATCTTATTGTCCAACGAAACCTGTTCTCCAGACATATGCATAATGATTATATCCATCATCAAATAATATATGTACACGCAGTTCACGAGATAAATTAAATTTTGTTTCTAAGTCCCCGTGTCTGGTGATTTAATCAATAATCGATCAGACTCGCTTGGGAGTCGTTTTAGGGAGATTCAGGGTTCAAACCTCTTGGGGCCGACTTTAGATTTTAGGTGAATGCAGTAATGGATCTACATTTTACATGAAATTTTCCTTTTGCCATTTCATCTAATTGCGTTCTTTAGTTATGTAGCAGAGTGGAAAGTGTCAGACGAGATGGTGCTGAGGCTCTGTGCGACGTGGCAGTGACTTACACTGGAAAATTTTCTGACCCGACGTCTGCCATGGAAACAAATTTAGGACCACCCGGTGTCTCCCTCACTTTTCCACTGAGAGGAAGTGGTCGAGATTATTTTGTTTTGAGAAGAAAAAGCCTTGAGAATGATCCATGATGCGAGGGTAGGCACAAGACAAAATTTGTCGAGGAGAAACTTCTGAAGACAAAAGAAATAGCTGCAAGAAACTACTGTGCTTTGCATCCTTCATCAAAATTTGCGTACGCATAAGGTGAGTGCTACATGGGAGCCCCAAACTTTTTAAACGGTTCAAATGCAAGAGCGCGTGGAATGTTGTCAGAAGTTTTTGAATCTTTGCCGTGGTAATAAGAGTGCAGGGGACGAAATTATACACCTCTACTATGTTCCTGTTTTAAAAAGAGACTCAATGGAGTGGCGGAAGAAGGGCGAAACACCCTCCAGAAATACAAGGTCACATAAAGCACGAAGAAAATAATTGTAACTTTTTTCTTTCTTTGAACTGCAGAGGAAATTGAAAGAAAGGAATATGATAACGGCTGGTTAGCAGTGTAGTATGCTGATCCACTACATCAATTGCGCAATACCATTCAAGGAAAAGAGGCGTGGAATGTCGAGTTAAGAAGTTCGTCTGCTGTAGTATACCGCACCAGTCCACACGTCCACACATTTGGCTTCCAGGAGCTGTGTCATCCACCATACAACCCAAAGTTTCTCATTAGTCCCTATTACCTGTGTTTCAAAACTGAAAATCAAAGGATAATGGGGTAGGCCGCTGTTTTCTAGCATTTTGCAGACAAAGCCTGATTATTTTTAGTGGGAAAAACGATACTTGGGCCGACAGCTTATTGACCACAACTAATATAGCATTATGTTGTCATAGTTTGCCATATTTTATCCATCATATGTAATCTGAGAACAGAAGGTAAGTGTTAATTTCTTTGTTCTATAATTTGTTTAAAAGTAAAAATTAAATATACATGCGCTAAACCCTTTCTAAAAGTATTATGCTCTTCACAGAATACTGGCTTCGGCTGTGCGATGACATTTTATCTTAAGATTGCAGCAAAATAATTTATTAGAGAGAGAAATTTCACTGAATTATCAGAACAGTTTGCTTTTCTTTTTTAGATATATTGATTAATTTTGCAATGGCTTGCACTTCGTTTCGATTTCAGTTTTAAATTGTTTGGAACTGTTTTATTCAAACGTTTTGAGCATTTTAGGAATTGTTTGATATGTTTAAAACAGCAATAATACAAGCATATGCTTTTGTACATTAGTATCTCCCAGATGTTCTGTTTTTCTTGCTTTATCATTAAAAATGATGCAAAAATAAGTCCATTTTTTTTAATGAAAATGAGTTAAACCCAATGCAGTAATTATGATAGACATGTTTTATAAGCATAGAAAGTGATTTTACTTTTAATGTGTGAAATGCTCGAGTTCAGTGCAGAAAGTTTGCAGTTCAGGCAGGACTAGATATGTTTCTGCAATAAAATGTTGGCATTAAGTTCAGTGTAATACTATGATTCATTAATTTTCTATTCTGTTGCATTGTCGATACTTTGAATTATTGAATTTTTCATTTTTGCTCTTATGAGGAAGTAATTGTGATAGCATATCAGTACATCAAAGGATAGATTTTGGGACATTTTTGCTAAAATTTACAAATAAACCTATCCAATTAACCAAACAGCTTCCTTAACCTGTTAACTGCGTACCCAATATCATGTATGTATGCATGTGGTGATCCCTCCCAGAGACCAGGGGAATATACACAGAGGTCTGTGCAGCCCAGTGGTGTCCCCCCCCCCGTTTAGGGCGGTACCTAATTTCTTAACCCGACCCCCCTTTCGGATGGTCCAAACGCGCTAAGCGACTCTCACTGGTGGGTAGGTCACATCTAGCATAGACCTACTCAATTATAGAGTTGAGTCACCCCCAGCATTAAGGTAGCCACCACCCTTCCCACGACAACAGTGATTCAGGTATCACCTGCCCCCAAGGTACACGCCATAGGCACTCCCTTGGGACACACTGCCGCGGGTACTGCCACGCCGAGTCCAACCCATCCGGACAACTCCCCGCAGGGAGGGACTCCGATAAGCCCGGCCCGGCTGCTTCTAGTAACGTCAGAAGTACCACGGGTACTCAGGGTCCGCACCGGGAGCATCTGAAGAGCAACGGCCGGAGTCGCGCCCTCTTAAGAAACTGACAGATATTATAAAGTGAATCCACTTTGTTCCAAAAGATGAACTTATTCCAAAGTTTCTATCGTCTTCTTCGGGGCCTACAATTAAATGAACAAGTAAATCATATCAGCCATTAATATTCTTTTGTTAAAAATAAATATATTTAAGGTAATTCTTTCTTTGATTTTGTTGTAAAACATTGAACTATTGAATAAAATACGTTTTCCATTCAGTGCTGGAAATAGTAGTGACATTGCTACAAACTCTATTTCATTGCATTTCACTGTACGTAAAAATGATAATTAATGTTTATGAACATAAGATTACTTGTATAAGTATACTTTTCTTACATATATGATTTACATGATTAATTTATTGCTCATTTGAACCTGTCCTAGGTTGCCGATAGCAAAAAGAGATTAGGTTCATTATTTTTAAAAACTAGTAGCCCGCTAACTACAAATTGAATTCAATTGTAAGACAGTTCAGTCAATGTGAATTTGCGCAGACTTCTAGTAGTAAAGCTTTATTGTTACTTAAACGCAAAATGGTTATTTTCAATTGTATCATAATTAGATTTTATGCATTTAAGTCCTTTCGGCAATCACGCATTCACTTATAATCATTCAGCCCAAGTATACACACAGATTGCTTTGCAACTACACTTCGGTACTTGGACCATGCTCTCAATTGGAGCTTTGTGTCTAGGCCCCCGGGGCAGCTTCGTGAGGAAGGGATGAGATGAGCGGCCAGGGTCCATGGAGGTCATGGAGTCCGTAACATGTTTTCAGATTGAATACCTCTAAGTCGGTGAATTCTCCCTCGCCCCAAGAAATTCGAGCCCCTCAGGAGTTCCGCTTCCATACCAGGCAAACGGGCAAGCCACCGCCACGCCGCGCCAGCTCGCCTCACTGTGGCCCTCACCCTGAATGTAGCACAACCAACGGAATGAAATCAAATGTAATGGGCGAGCGGAAATTTCGTCGAATGTAAATATCCATCCCTGCACTCGCCTAAGTGAACTGGGGTAACTACGAAAAACTCAAGACCATGAGAACCAGCCTCAAGGAATTTGAACTCGAATGAAAGTCCCAAACGTTACCGCGTGAACTATCCCGCACAAGCGGCTATTTAAAACAGAATATTGCGCATGAGCAAAGCCAGAAACGAACTATACACACGTATGCAATTCTAAAACATTTTATTTTTCTGCTATAGAACAAATTCCCGATTAGGATTGTATACAGCTTTATGAAACAGCACGAGTTTTTCTATATATGCCTTTTACATTAGAAAAAAATGGGTATGGAGAAAGGGAAAAAGATCCCTTTTCCTCGATATTAGCGGTAATTGGTCTTGGATTTGGTCCCATGATTTAGTCCGGTCGATAAGGCAGATTGCCCCTATACCATCACTCGGTCACCAATAAACTAGAAATGACAAATGGAGCGTAACCAGAGAAGAGAAATCCACTCATATCCCGCTGCTACCGAAACGAGAGCAAATTAATGATTTGGGGGATCGGATTACATAAGCAATTACAAGGGCAGGAAAAGACGGCGGAAGAACAGGCCGGAAGCTCTGTACCGGAAGTAGGTCGTTAAGAAGAGCGCAGAATGGACCATTAAGCTCCTTCAGAGGGAAGGTTCTTGCAAAGGAAAGAAAATTCATCCTTCTTTAAGTTTGCCACACCTGAATAGCTTTAAAGGGTCATAATCATCATTATTACTGCAAATTCTTAAATCAATAAATATAATGGTTCACTATTTTATATGAAGATTAACACGAGCATTAATTTTTGTTGTCATATGCTTTTAGAGAGAAAGTTTATTGCAGGCTTTCTACTTTAGGCAGTGCGATTTCGACCCTAATTAATCCATATGCACGTCAAAATATGGGGCGAACAAGAAAACCACTCCATTTAGAAATATATAACTCTTAATACATATATTACAGAAAAATTAGTATTAGTACCACATCTAGATTAAAGTATTCGTCCACTGAGAATCGTTCACCAACTGGCTCTGATTTTCTAAAGGCTCGAAAAGGTATTCATTGTTCTAGAAATTAGTGACGTAACCTTTCAAACTTCCTCTCCTCTATTTCCTTTTCCAACCGATGAGATTTCTTTGGAGTTTTGGGGATAAATAGACATGCTTCGGCCATGCATTCTAAATTGGTAGGTCCGCAGCCTTCTCTGAATCAGTGACCCAGGTATTGTTAGGTTTGCCAATATTTTATTATTATGTTATTATTAATATTTACTTAAAATTCCTTTTGTATTTTTACTGATTTAACGGAAAACTCGTATTGCAAAGCCATGTTACTGAAATAATTATGTAATATGAGGACGGCTTAAAATCATTTATTCATTGCCCAATGCGACCATTTATAAAGTGTTTAATCACTGTTAATTGTTCGTTACATTTTTAAAAACGATTGTATATTGTTTCAAAAGTTTATATTTATTTAGATGTTATATTGCTGCTTTCCGTCTTTACCCAAGTGTCATTTTGCAAGGTCGATTAACATGCGAATGATATAATATGGTTATTGTTAAATAAAATACATTATATTTCTAATTTATTCTTCTCCCGCACTGGGAAGTTATCTCCATCCAGCCTTATACTGAGATATTTCCTTCCAGCACACTTCCAACCGGCATCTACAGCATCAAATTCATGGTAATTGTATTAATTTGGTAGCAGAAACGTGACATACACTACTATATGATTTATGACAGTTTAAAATAAAAGGGCAAAGTCTAACTTTTGCACAGTCATTATTAAATGGATTGTAAAGAAATCTAAAACAGAAAGTGACATTAAATATTATAAAGTATTACTGTTACTTTCTGTTTATGCAAAAATGAAAAATGACATTTAGCTTCTAAAAATAGAATACGGTCAAAATGCCAAATTCCTGAATCAGTAAGATAAATGAAAAGATGAAAACTTTTAACACGACGAAAAAAATGTAATGAACCAGTCCCTTGCTGTTATTAATTTGTACGTCATGATGTATTTATACATATACTTAAAATAACGTAACATTCTATTAGATTTAAGTATATGACTTTTTGGGTCTACGGACAAGTGATCAAATTAGCCTTAGGAAACGAGGGAGCGTTTGCTTTCTAAATACCGAAAATGACAAGTTGTTTATATGTTTGTCCATTACAACGGCGTCATGATAGGGGCATTGCAAGCATGTGGCATTGTGTACTAAAAATGTTTCTGTTGTTTGGACTTAATCTTTGTTGCAAGTGAGTTATCGCCAATAATAATGTTTCGTACTTTGTTCAAATGGACTTGCTATGGCTCGCAACTTCGGTTTTGGAGTAGTTAAATCCTTGATTTATCCGGATGTTGTTCTTCTGAACTGCCAAATTATTGATATCCGCATCCCAGATCTGATATTCAGAATCCTATCAATATCAATTCTAATTATTCCAATCGCCATAAAAGTTGCATTGGACTTAAGTGACATTGTTGAAAATTAATTTCATTCATTAAAGACGCTTATCCTTTTACTAAGTATTTCAATTGAGATAATTTGATAGAATTCTACATTTAAAAAACTACTTATATACTAATTCACAATGTAATAATTTAAATAAATAACAAAATTAGTGTAAATAAAATGTATGACTAATTAGTAACTAGTAAATAGATGAATGAACCTCACTGTTTATAATTTATTTAGACCAAGAATTTTATTTAAAATATGGATGTTCTTTAGATATTTTGTATGTATCTAAAGGAGTAGTAAGAAATGGTACTCAAAAATCAATGCGCACGTTAAGGAAAGTATGGATTAACTTGGTAATATCTACTAAAAACACATAACATGTAAAACGCACATTTAAAAATCAGATTCTTGAACAACTAGATGTTTTTTATGTTTATGTATTAATTCAGATAATAACATTTTAGCACTAGATAAGAAAAACTTTTTCTATATCAGGTAATACGAAAATATAATTTTTTAATCATGATATACCTTTGACGGTAGTTTGTGAAATACAGGAAAAACTTTTTAAGAATGGTTCGATCAAGAATGACTAACATGACGAACTGCATACTACTAAGAGGGTAATATTCTGAACTCAAAGAGATGGTGGGAGGTCGTGACAATGATGGCGATTTATTCAATTTGTAAACAAAAATGGTGGAAATATATGTATAAATATTTTTCTGCGATGGACGATTTGATTACATGATCACAAACTCCTTGTTTTTTCATCTCATCACATGTTGAGTTCATGTTTATTTTTCGTTTTTTTTTTTTTTTAATCGATCAGAATTACAAATGGCGAATCGCCTGTAATGTTTTCGTTATACGTTATCTGTCTTTCAGTTATTTTTGAATGCCTCGCAAAATTATGTATTAGCGTAGACTCACTAAGCCCATTATTTTGCTTTGTCAAACGGTAATCCAAAATAAATAAATCCTTGTTGCGAATCTGAGGTCAGGATATATACAGTTACTGATTGGTGATACAAAACATTTACTAATGACGTCAAACCTAATACCACTTAATTCAATAGGAATGCATTGTGTTTCATTACCTTTCAAACGCCGAACGCATTTTGGCTAATGATTTTAACAGCACTCACCTGCAAAAACAGAAAACAAATGTTAAAATGATTTTAGCATACATGAAATTTATTATCTTGTCCACACAAAAACCACCAATTAAGAGATACGCGGGAAGCAGAAGATAAATTTTATTTCCCATGTTTATACTGTTCATTTTGCTGTGTTATTTATCCAAGTTATACACCAGTGTATTTGCATTTATTTACAGTAAAAATTGATTTACAAGCAGTGGTAAAAGTGTCTCTGTAGCAAAAGAGTTTGTCTTTTCACAAGATTAGTATGTTTCAATGACCTAATTGTCTTGGAACTGGCATACTGATGTTTTAATGAGATATAATTCTATATGCGTTGCTACTGAGCAATAGAAAAATGTACCACCATACAGGGCGTCCAATTAAAACTCCTAGCTACTTGACAAACAAAATACTGAGACATTAATAGATTTTATGTGTTTTCATTAGCAAGTATAACTTGAATATTTTCACAAAAATAATTATATTTCCACTTGAGTTACTTAGGTGTCAAAAACAATGTCCAAAAACACTCAATATCAGTTTCGACTCCTTCTGACACATTTGGTGCAATTATTGCTTCTACAAGGGTCATTAGACCCATTTCAAGATTATGCATCAACGAACACAATACAATTGCAACAACTACTGCATTTTTTCAAAGTCTCAAGCAGTTCTGAATTCACAAAGCATTAACCAATGTCAACAGAACTGCTCTTTGGTGTATAGATACGCATAATGAAAACGAAAGATGAGACAAACTTACTATGTATATTTAACGAGGAAAGTACATTAGATTCAAATTAACGGTTCCGGAGGGAGCTTTCACTTACATAACGAAAACGTGAGCCATGCAGAAATCGCTCGTCTTTGTTTCTCTGGCAGCTTCCGGCAGCGATAGGTAGTTTCCGGAATCAAAGAAGGCCATGAAAGTAATGATCCTTATTCTCAATGCTTAGGGGAGTGTAGCTGTGATTATGTTCAATGTACAAATAACTAAATGTTAGAATTATTTAACATTTTCCTTTGCTATGTGTTTTAAAGCGCAGAATCCATTTAAATATTTGCATGCTTATTTGAAAAATTGTTAAAATATATTAAAGTATGCATTGAAAAGCTTCTAATTCCCCCGTTCTGAAGGAAATGTCCAAATCCTAGAGGCTACCTTTTGTTACAAATGTTTTGTTGTGGCATTGGCGGGAAATTTCCAAATTAAATAAGTATAAATTTGAGCTAGTTGTTAAGTTGTAGAACTTAAAGTAAGTGAATAGGAAATTGATTTAGACATATAATTTTATATTTAATAATGAAAAAAAACACTGACTTCTTAACTTCAGGTAAGACTTCTATGGAAAAAAGCACCAAAAATAAAATGAAGAATAGAATTAGTGGTTGGAATTTTTAGCTCTGCATAAGACTACACTATATGTTTGGTTTAGGGGTACCTACAACAAAAAATACTCTATGACTACATGATGGTTTTGTGGTTCATCAGACATTCTGTACTACGCCTCTTTTTCAGTAGTCACTACATGGTTTTGAAATTCATTGTCACAAGACAATACCTTTAAAAATGTAATCTAGACATTTATTGAGTAAAACTAGGAGCCTCAGTTTAATGTTTGTCATGTTAATTATTATTTCATGTCCATGCTTAGAATGCTAAAAAAAGTATCTCTGTCATAATTAAACATTTCTTACTCTCTCTGAGTTTATTTTATGTTTCTGTCATTGTACAATTTACGTAATAGTAATAGTTTTCTTTTCGCTATATTTCCTTTTCTTAGGGGCTGCCCCTTTCATCATTATTTGGTTCTAGCGAGTCGGATGTTTTGTCACCAATAAGCACATTGATCGGCAATCTTTGTATCTTATTACACCTTCAAATGTTGAGAAAGAAAGATTTTATCGAACCATGCGGAATTCCTAACACGTTTGCCACGCCATCTATCGACTCTCTGAGGTCTCGCCTGAACTCTTGGCTAACTCTAACAATCAGCTTTCCAGTTATTGCAGATCTCGGTCTTCCTGAGCTTGGATCAACTTCCGCTGAAAGCGAACCATCTTTGAAACGCTTGCGCTACTTGGATCCGTGACATTATTTTCTTTCAATAATCCTGGCCTAAGAGAATAAATGTTTTAGTCAATGTCTTACCAAGGCGAGCAAAAATATGTTTCACTCGCTGCACTTTAAGAGTAATGACACCATGTGCTCTTGAACTTGCACTGGTATGTCTTCGCCTTATTCATCTGTCAGTTGCACTAACTAACAATAGACTATATTAATCAAAGTCGATCAACTACTACTCCTGCAGAGCCGCGGTCTTAAATATACGCCTGGGGGCACACAATGTATTCCAGGAAGGCAAGGCGGAGCCAGACAAAATTCAGTTTCTACTTATAAATATTTTGTTGCTCCTTGAATGTAAGCTCTCGTCTGAATATGTATTGTTAAAATTCTGACGAATGTAGTAAAAATATGATTTGTTTATCAAGTTCTAGGTGACTGTAGTTCTCTGTAAATAAGTAAAGATGGAAGTTACTGGAGAATATTATCATCATTGGGGCCTTTTGGCAATTACGAAATTTTTATGACGTTCAGTTTTCATTTCGAACCTTCTCTGTGTTTCGCTTAAAATCCAATTTTTGCACTGTTAGGTAGAAAAAACGACGCTTTCCTGTTGAATTAAATAGATGCTGGCTATATAGTGGTTTATCTGTGAACAAGAGGAGTTCATTCAGAAAACCCTTGAGGGACAATATCAAACACTGTTTCAGATAATTGGGGTCACATTTCGAACACCAAATTAAAAATTAAACGCGCTCTGTTTCCTATTTGTTCTTTCCTGATTAAATACCTATCATCTCTCTTTCTCTCCCCCCGTCTCTCTTTCTCGTTTTCTCTCACTCTATTTGGTGCCTTTGTTATCAATTGCGTTTTCAATTATGCTGGGCAATCTAAAATAATTAAATGATTCTTTAAATAGCAGGGGAAAATTTGTCAGAAACACAAAGAGGGGAGAAAGTCTGTTTTAATTTCATTTTCAAACAATACATTAAATATGTTGGTTAGGACGGAGATTGGAAAAATTGATTTATTTTATTTGCAACAAAAAACAGTTACATATTAAAATCAAAGGATTAATAATTGAAATTAGCTCTTTCAGTAAGATGGCTTTTGTTTTGTCAGTTACATACCAGCTAGTGCAGGCAATATTATTTTTAAGTTCAGTCAGACGCTTTTTAGGTTGAAATCCCGATTGATAATGGGTTGACGGTTGACTCAGATCCCTAATTTTAATGAATGTCTCTCTGTGCCGAGCTAGAGACAAGAATTTTAAACGTCTAATTATCTCGAGGGTATGACTGGATGCTGGTAGTGAATTTGCCTGTTTCTTGTCCTACGGAATAAGTTTTTTTTAAGTTACCTTTTTTGTTAAACACATATGGCGTGCCCATCTTTGGAGATGGTGATATCACGCCTCTTACGTTCCTTGATGATCTCGAAATAAGAGTATTTTGTATCGGAAAGGGCAGTAATGTAACCTTACCAGAATATTCCATTTTTGGAGTAGGCACTAGTGCACACTGCAGTACACTTTTGTATTGCTCACACTGCCGATGTTCGTAGCTTCAAATGAACTTCTCAACTTATTAATATAGATTTCAAACAAATGTCTATAGTTTCAATCCCCATGCTTATTCGAGCGAGTTCTTAAAGGCAGCAAGGGCAAATGAAACTGGAATTTATGGTTGACCTTTGGATGTATTTCGCCTTGTTTCACTTAATTCATCATTACCTTATAACTTGTCACTTACTGATTTAAGACGTGTGTCTTAAAACCACACAATAATCTGAAACTAAAAATATACATAACCAAAGTTTCAACGATGTAAATAATTGATTCATTATGTTGCAAAGCAGACTATAGCTCTTATGACACGATAACGGGGAAATGGTTTTGCTATTTCTTAATACAGGTAAAGTTAAGTTATAGTGAAAGAATTACTCAATATTTACACCATTTGTCTCAGGCAAGCACGACACGGCCTGCCAACTTTCTGGTCCGTTGTCTCCTTGCTCACGCTTGTATTTCAGAAGACAATTGCGTTCTATCACACATACAGTTTACTTATGATGTCTTAACAACTGCTCTGAATCAGCAAGAAAATTACATTTAGTGCATAGAAGTGTCAGCCCACATTTGGCATTAGGACGCACATTTTGTATAAATACTTATATGTAGGTTTCTCATACTTTACACCCTTCCTCTTGTCAACATCATTGTTTTTCTGCCTCCTGCAGACTTCTCACTAGACCTACCTTGCGTTACAATTCATTGTTACTATAGAAAGAGGAAGCACACGTTTGTATGTAAAATTAAATTTTACTACAGCCAGTCCTTTCACAGAATCAATAGCAAGTCTTTCCATCTATAGAGAAAACATCCTTTCAACACTAACACTGTTGTTTTGTTTTGCAGGATAAAAACTTATTGGTTGGTTGTTATAGCTAAGCTTTCTTCTGTTCTTTCTTGTTGTTTGTTTTCTTATTTTCTACATATTATTTCATACAGAAAAATGAGGAACATGTAACACATTAATAAGTACTGTTATAATTGTGTTGTTTCTGTCACTGTACTTCTAAGATATTTTTTTACCTCCTTCATAAATACTTCTGTGATTTTCTGAAATATGTGGCATGATTTTTTTTTTCTCTCTGTGCAACCAATTATCTTGAACTTCTCCTTAAAATGTACTGAAGTTTTACGAAAAAATGTTATATATATTACAAAATGAGGAAACTGTTGTTCACCCTCTGTAAAACATTCTGCACCTTCTTAGCCAGTGGAAAAGTGTTCTTCATAACAAACACGTTTTGTTCTATGGAAAATGACATTCAGTTTAGTTTTTAATGGTTTGCTTTTGGCGAGGAGGCGTATCTATGCGCGTAACGGTTTGCCAAACTAAGTGGTTGTGTGCGGACGGCAGATGATGATGATCAATGACCAATGATCAATGACCAATTCTTGAGTTTTTGAGAAGTCGGCCCTTCCACTATACATGACAAAAGATAATTTTCTTTACAAGTTTATATACATTATACATAATTGTCTTACTTTGACAAAGAAAACTTAATGTTTAAATGCAGAACTGCTTTGCTTACACACAAGCAGGTTGAAAGTGCATTAAGTCAACCTCTTTACTTAACTTGTATTTAGTTGACTGCTGAATACCGAGAATTCAGTGTGAGTCAACTATGCATTGTATAAACCAGAGGTATTTACTAACATGTTCAGAATTTTAAGCTCTTTTTGAGCGATTGTATTTAAAACGTTTTTCCAGCGTAAAATAGAAATGCTGTCTTCTTAATTTTTACAGGTGACAAATAATAAATAGCACAGTGGGGTGGAGATTAAACATGATTTGACAGCCTGTAGCATTCTATGGCTTCATATGCCATTAAGATTTGGGTCTATTATAAACACAATTAGACCTGGCACATTTGGAGTCTGTTATTGTGCAAAAGAGAAAAATGTTCAGTGAAAGAGAGATAGGACATCTTACGCCTGCGCAAAGCCTTCTTCTGTAATAAGAAAATATTACTTATATGCTTGAATGAGAAAATTAAGCGCGTTGCAATAAGTGGAAGTGAAAGTGTTCGTATGCAATTAGTTGCTTTTAAGACAATAGGCATTCAAAAGTTCATATGCCGTGTCCTCATAGCAGGTCATAGACAAGCCGCCTCCGTCTTGACACAACCAAGTGCAGAGATATCGTGCGTTAGGTTTACTTGCGCTAGGAGGACATAAGGACAAAGTAAAGTAAAGCCTTCGGGCCGGCGGCTACCAGCAGAGATTAGAACCTAGTAAGATAAAAACGTAACTATGGGTAAAATATAAGCTGAGGGAATAACCAAATTGATCGCATTGTACGATATTTAGCCTATTTCTTACAGGGAGTGTTAATCTTCTTCTGTGTACTTTTTAAAACAATCCCTAGGTCCTGGAGTTGTTTCCCTCTGTTTACATTATATTATACCGTGAACCTTCTTTCCTCGTCCGCGACAGCTGTGACTGAGTTACCCAGACCAGAGACTAATTGCAGTGACAGTAACAGCGACTAACTGGATTAAAGAAGTAGGAAGTTTGATGTTGCCGTTGCCCCAGGGGAATCCTTCCCTTCCCTTCATCCTCAAATTACTTTCCCGCAACTTTTCCCTTGCACAGCTATGGAGAGTGGAAGAATGCAATTTACGAGTTTTAGACAGATTCTCATGAATACGACAGGGTCAAAAGATGTTACACGTGCTCCTCGGCATTTAATGCAATTATTCTCTTTGCTAAATATACATTTTGGGATAAACTTAATGCCATGCCTCTTTATATATTTTAGCGTAGTTGACTACATATTGCCAAGAGCTCTCATAGCCCTATCTATTAACGCTAGTGTTAGGAAATCCGTTTTTCAATGAATTCCGCAAATTGGTGCACATAACGACGTTAAAATTTATTTAAAATAACAGCGGTATGAATTTTAGAAGGTGTTCTTTAAACACAAACACAAAAATTGAAATGCAATGAAATTAAAAACTAGAGTAGTTCCTAGTTAAGATATTTTAAAGATCTGAGTTTTATTTCTATGTAGGTGCAAGGCTATAAACAAACAACTGAACTGTAGTAAAGGAAAGTATTTGGAACCGCGTATGTACACATATACAGAGGATGCCAAAAATGTATACATACTTCAAGCAAAGAAAAACTGTTAATGATGAGCACTAATCATCTTACACTTTTACAGTTACAACAGTTGCTCAAAATGCCCACCATCGGCATCGATACACTTCTGAGTGCGTTGAACTACTGATTGGGCAACGTTAGCGAAAGTGTCCTCAGCGATTGCAGCACATGCTGTTTCAATTTCTTCCCGAAGTGCTGTCGGTGTAGCTGGTTTTCTACGGCATACAACGTCCTTAAGGAGTTCCCCATAGGTAGAAGTCCAACGGAGTTATATCCAGAGAACGCGGTGGAAACTCAATCTTCGTCCCACCCAAACCTTGAATAGTGTCTAGGATAGTATTTTGGATTCAGTGCGCGGGGCTTGTTGATGTGCGAGGTCTCCCAGATCTGCCCTTGTGAACAATGCATACGGTACCATAAGTCTCAAATTTGTCTCGAATGCGTGCAATTGTTTCTCGCGCTGACGGTTCTGTTCAGTACATACGTCTCCATTGCCTTTGCACTTCAACAATATTCTCGGTTTTCCAATACAACTTCAAAATTGCTTTCCACTGTTCAAACGATAATCTTCGCTCCATTGTGCTGTAGCAAAGCTAGCATAACGGAATGTTAGTCACATCTGTTTACAGAACATCATACGATAATCTTGACTTCATTTGTTCATTGTTTATTTATCTGTCATGTAGCAACGCTATCATAATGTGAATCATATCTGTTTACAGAACATCATGCTACATATTATGGTTGATTTTCGGTCTAATTTTGAAATATATTAAATTGATATCTACTGTGAAAGTGTGTATATATTTTGACACCCTGTATATATATATATATATATATATATATATATATATATATATTCATACATACATAACGATTATTTATCATGTTCAGATTTACCATCGGTTAATTCTTAATCCTATCTGCGATCATTCGGTTGTCATAGTTGATAATATTTGTAACTGCTTACTTTCAAAGCGAATTTTCTAGATATTTCGTAAATTTATGAACATTAATTGCAAATTTATCAACTCAATGGATTTATTTTCATTGCAATTAAATACTCGTATTCATAATTAACAACCTTCAATAACCGTTCCCTAATATTTTTATTATTTTTTTTTTTTTTTAATTTGCCAGTACCTATCTTCCGATCGCCTTTCTCTCGTTTTTCTAATTTATTATTCCCTATATCCACATTAATTTTGGTCTTGCATTATTTCTTCTTCCTATAGGAAACTTTTCATACACTTTTTCGGCAAACTATTCTCTGTCATTCTTTCATACGGCCAAACCATCTTAATTGCTTTGTTTGAATTATCTCGATTAAAGAGTCTTTCATTTTCCTTTTCGTTTGAATAAATACTATTTATAATGGTATATTTTCCTCAAACTCTCGCTTCACGCGGCCAAAATCCATTCTTTTAGAACATAAATTTGTTTCAATTTCTATTTCAAATACCAGGCTTTAGAGTCGTATGCTATTGTGCTCTTAATAATATTTATTTATTTACAAAATACATTTTTTACAAATCTAACTCAATCATTTCGCACGGGACCTGGGACCATGGTTTGCCAATACACTAGGAAATACATGAAACTACACAAACCAATTATTAACTCTTACGAGACAAGCAATATATATGCTTAATAATATAACTTTATATATTTGTTCACTTTTAGTTGCAATATATTTATGCCATAACAATATGTTTATTTTTGTAACGTTAATTTCCTTTGTTAATTCTGTCATTTATATTATTTTCGTAATTGTCATTCTTAATTATTTTGACTCCTAAATATAAAATGCATTACAGTGGCTATCTTTTCCATTTTCCAAAATTAAATCTTGCGAGTTTGATATTTTCTTTGTTTTATTCGGTTTAATGTTCAGTCTCAATTTCCAAAAGTTTGGTTGTTTTATACCAAAATATTAACTAGAATTAAACTAAAATATTAAAATTAATACTAAAGAAATGTTTTTCACATTATGGACGTACCTCTCAACTTTCCGTCAGATATCCTTTTCATCATCTATATAGGGGTTTAAAAAAGAAATTTTCTGATTTAGTTTTGATCTCTTCATTATAAATATATTTTGCCTTAAATAAAATAAAATTTTGGTCATTGAAAATATAGAAACTAAGAAAACTTATTTGAAAAAAAGCAAATTTTATTGAATTTTTTTTAAATTTAGTTTTATTCCTTTTAATATTCAGTTTCGGTTTCCAAATGTATGCATGTTATATAATTATTTAATTATATAACCAAACATTAACTAGAATTAAACTACAATATTAAAACTAATAATAAAGATATGTTCTTAACATTATGGACATAGCCTCAAAATTTACCATTAGATATCATTTTTATCAATTATATAGGGGGGTTAAAAAGGAATTTTCTGAGTTAATTCTGATTTCTTTACTATAAATATATTTTGTAAGAAATATAGTAAATTTTTTTCATTATGAAATATTGAAACTAAGAATACTTAAGAATATATAAGCTTAAATGAAAAAAGAACGATTTTATAAAGATATATTTGGTTTAAAAAAAAACATACATATTTAATTTTCTCTTTAAAAATAACACAAAGCTTCGCTACAAATTTAAGCAACTGAGACCCCTTTTAATGCTTACTTTAGCGTCATTTTTAAATACCTGGCATTTTCCTTTTCACCCCTGAACCCCAACCGTACCCATTTTGACATTTCGAATTGCACCGCACCTTATGATACTTTGCATTTTCAACTGCCATATCCTATGTTTTCTATCGAGCTGTTTTCTATCGAGCTTTATACGTTTGTTATTTTATGTTACTTAAAAAAAGGTGCACGTGACGAAGTTTACTATCACAAGCAATAATCCCCGACTTGAGAGTTGTGTAGAATTTACAGCAGAACAACGAGAAGAGATTACAGGTTTTGGTTTGCAAGGTCAGAGCACCTCCCAGGTCTCCAGGAGCTCTGCTTTGATCATAGGACAATAAAGAAAAGACTAGAAAAGGTCACTACCAAAATAAGGAAATACTGAAGCAACTGCTAAAGATAAAGACCTTGTGAAGAAAATGAATTACTTTTTTTTTTTTTTTTTTTTTTTTTCCCTGAGTTAAGTTGATTCTGTTAGAATTAAAGATTATTATTGTCGGTTGAAAATGAAGTATCTTCAGTGAATTCCCCGTTTCTCTTTTTATATTCATTTTACCTCCCGTGCATATGCCAAGGAAAATAGGAAAAACTATTTTCTGCAAAACAAAGAAAGCTAAACTTTACATTGGATTGGATTTGATGAGACTGAGAAGGATTTCAGGCACGGAAGTCCCACGATGGCTATTGAATCTTCGGGAGGAAGGAATGGAGTGTGGACTACGAAGGGCGAACTATGATGCAAGTTTAGTCTCTAACGTTCCCAGATACCTTTTATTTTGTCAATTCTTTACGACGTCGGCAGAGTCCTTCCCGCCAATAATTGAAATTAGCAAATTCCACTACTGCATATCGCTAACCGCCAACTCATGTTACCTGGTCTTACAGCCTTGAAACGATGAAAAAGATAAACAATAAAATGAAATAATAGGGAATGAAGACGAGAAAATTTGTGGAAAGTCATTCTTTAACTGGCATTACTAAAAATAAGAATGTGTTTTTACTTTTCCATCTAGCTTGCATTCAAATAATGAACTTCAATTTCTCGGAATGAATTTTTTTCGAGAGTTTCCGCATTCACAGCTTTATTTCTCTTACAAATATAGACGTACACATATATGACATCTTCTCTCCAATTACATTAAAGTGATGCAACAATATATTTTTTCCACAGATTATTCTTAAAATATATTTTCCTTGGGCTTGTGTTTTATTTGTTACATTTAATCTGTCTGATTTAATTTATTTTTAAGGACTAATTAAAATTTAAAATCTAAACATTTCTCTTATACCTTGTTCAGTTAATCTCATTCTTTGTATAAATTTTACAACAGAATATTGAGCTTTAATTATTATTTTTTACAACTAATCCTTTTTGATTCAGAAACACATTTTCTTGTTATATGCTGTGTTGTGCTAAATTTTCAATTTCCTAAATATTATAAATGGTTCAAGAAAATGTTCTAAAACACTGTAAAAAACTGTGAAGAATATTTTAAACTCTATAATATTTTTGGATAGAAATATTTTCCAATATATTATTATATATTGAAACTGAGTGTGATAGATATGTTTTGAAGCAATATTATTTTGAAACGAAAGTTAATATTTTTCAGCACGGACAAAAAAAGGTGCAACAAAAATGGGATAGTGTATAATTTGAGCCAGCGAATCCTCGGGTTCATACAAGATTATCAGAAAGAAACCCCTTTCTGATTACAGCGAACAAATTGAAGTTGCAAATTATCTGTTCATGATGTAATGTGTGAAATTAAACCCAGATACTGGAGTACGGTTCAATGATTCAGGCAAAAACCAGCAACAGATGGAACTTTCACTACTGATAACAAACTTCTCTCGCTCGTTCTATATAAACATGACAGAAGAAGTGTCTTAACTATTGTTACATTTTCTTTAGATGTTGACTGAAAGAATAAGAAGGAAAAAAAAGGAAGTGACAAATAACGAAGAAAGTTTGATTCGAGCGTTACTCTTTTGAATTCATTCCTTTGATCTCAAGTCCCTGCCCTATTAAGCAACTTAATTAGAACAACAAATCGATTTTAATGCTTTTGTTAGCACGAAAAATAACAAGCAAAAATGTTTGCTTACGTTTACTTCAAGCCTGAAATGAAAGGCATTATCATGCGCTATTAACTTTATGTTCAATGTAAAGGCACAAATTTTATGAAAATGATGAATTTTCAGCTCTGAAAACCGCGCACTGGCTCTATTATTATGAGTTATATTTGGTTCTTTGCCAGTACAGCTATTTGCTATCAATAGTTATTAAACCTAAACTACTACTGCAATGAATATTATTTCATTTTAGATTTTTTTGTAAAAACAGCGGATGTTACTTTAATGTATAAATTTACATAGTCATCGCACCATTGACTTAGCAGTTATAATAGAAAAAAGAATTTATGTGAAGAATTTCATTTGTGCATTTCATGTGCACCCAAGAGGTGCATACGTCTATGTATGTGTGTTGTCTACAATAACATTTATGATTATAAAGTGTTATAATTTCGTAATCACACGTGTTACAAAATTTATATTGATATCATTAGAAAGAATGGCGCAAACAATTTCTATTTCATTTAGTGCATAAATTGAAACCTGATGATCCTCCGGATTTGCTTTCTCCAACGTGATAATGTGAAGCACACGAAAGTGAGGTAGGTATTTTTAGTTTATCTTTATAATATCATTATACATTTTTATAATCAAGGAATGCCTTTATGAATATCCTGTATATTGAATATGAAAAACGTAAAAATCGTGGTCTGGCGTTACAAACAGGGAAAATTTAAAATAGCATACGAAGCAGTGGATATTTCGTGCAACTAACAGTTCATATTGGTTCAGAGTATGAACATTGTTATTACTGATTTTCTGTATTGTTGTTGAATGTGAACGTGCCCCAACTGTCGTAGTTGGCCGTGAATATTTTCACCTGTTGTGACGGGCTCGAACTGGACTTGGCTGTTACAGACATGTTTCATTCCACTGCATGGGTTTTCAGTACTCAGTTCATTTCATACTCCATACCTGTGAATGACACACATATACATACGGCATTCGTTATGAATGCTAGCTTATGTACAAGAATCTTCAACAAGAAATGTTCCTATTTAGAAATATTTGCCTTAACTGATATCCCCAAATATTACGGTGAACATAAAAAAGGGAAAGATGTGCTTATATCCCTACGTATGGAACGATAATATCAGAACAGTATTGCAGCGTTAATGTTCATTTTTTCCATACATTCCCAAGTTAGCTTTGTATTCATTTTCTCAGGTTTTAAAAACCACGTAATTCACACAGAAAAATTCTTAACATTTTAATTAAATTGAATATATATAGTGTTTTGACTTTAACGTCATACTTTAAGTATCACTAAAATTGGATTTTCTTGACTCCAATAATACAAATTTCCTTTTAAAATAATAAATATAGACCTGATATCATGGGCTATTTTAATCGAAATTGGAAAGAAAATTAGAGGAATGAACTCAACATGTTTTAAGCATCAATATACTTTTTGTACTATTATACCATAAAAAGGAATTTTAAGTGAAATATGACATCTCAATGTCTAATAGTTTTTATGAAAAACTTCGCCAAAATTCCGTTCTCTATTAAAAGTATCTTCTTTTCAAGAGTCTTACCACTGAGACGCCTTAGAGTATAACTCTGAACTATAGCTCATTTTAAAGCTTATATCTTGCCGAATGTAAAGTGGCTAAATTCAAAAATACTAAGACAAATAAGTGCAGTTTGCACACTTGCATTTCAGGGTAAACGTATATATATATATATATAACTTCATTTCATACCTAGAGGTAGAGTCCTAATGATATTTGTCTTGCACGCCGATAAAAGTTCCACACTGCCAGCAATCTCATGTCAAAGTTGTACAGTTGACTTCTCGCTCGGTTTCATACAATCAACAAGCAAGATATGCGTGTTTTAAATATAAATTAGCGAAATAATTTTATGGTAGTTTTTAACAGAACATTAAAATACTTTGATACTTTTTTGTTAGAGAGAGACAGAGAGTAAACAGCAAATGTTTTTGTTTTCAGTTTTTTTCCATGGGAAAATTAGTCAAATATAAATTTATTTAAATCCTGTTGGAATTTTATATTAAACCTACCGCATACACAGTGTATGCTATCAGCTATTTTTGAAACGTCTATTATTAATCTTTTAGGATATATGACCTATGAAAAACTGAGTTTTTACAAATAACAACAACTCGATCGTTGCAATAAATTACTTATATAAATAAGACGTTTCCTAACATCAAATATGAAAGTAATATGTGGCGATACTTTTTTGTGACTCAGTGATTGTCCCCAAAATCATTCTCTCAACACGCCGCAGTCTTGTCACGCTCTCGGATGCCCCTGTAGAATGCATGACTTGCATCATTACCTTATGAGCCATATTAAATTCCATCGAAGTTGTATAGGTAACCAATAAACCAATGTCATTCAATACCCGTAAACTATGTACGCTAAACGTCAAAGAAATCCACGTGGAAATTTTGTAGCTAATGGGAATATCACAGTGCCTTTGTTGTATCGACGTTTAATGCATCAAAGCAATGCCGCCAGCATGAGTGACCGTAACATACAGAGGTAATTGCTACAGATACCGGTGCTCTGGGCTATTCATCTACGATAATGTTACTGGCATTCTACAATGAAGACTCCAGTTCTCTTTCATATGCATCTCAAAATATGCAAATGTTATAGTTGTTGTAAGTAATGCCTCGACGTAATAAAACACAATCAAAGAATTTATTACGTTCTGAGTGCCTAAAAGTGTGACATCGTATGCAAATTTCCTCCCGCTCTGAAGTGATCAACCCGAGCAACAGAATTAAACCCCAAAACCTGCGCGTCTTTTATGTGATAGTTGTTTTTTCGTAATTAATTTCTTCGAAACTATATGCATTAAAGGAAAGAAGACAATGTAGGCGGATTACTAACCAACCCCGAAATAAGCGGCATTATTGCAGTATTACCCAAAATAAACTTTATTTTTATCCTATAATTAATAGCTTTATTTTTATTTATTTCATCAAGATTCAGAAGAAAAAAAAACAACAACGCAGGCTACTAAGCAACAATAGAAAACAAAAGATGTAATAACAATTGAATCCTCTTAATAATTAAGAATTATAAGATGTAATTTGAAGGTTCAAAGTGAAGAGGGCGGGAGGTGAAAAAATAAACCGAAAATGTATATAGTATTTTTTTTATATTCACACTGTATACCTAAATTGCTGTCTTTTATGTTTATATTAAATTTATTATAAACAGGAAATTATTATATATTGGCAAGTTCTGAAATGAAAGTGCGATCACTCCGCTCCGCAATCGGGGTTTGTATAAACTAGTGGAAACAAGATATTCAGTGAACGATCAATGCCAGTAAGACTGGAGTTAAAAGTTCCGTTGAAGCAGATAATTGAGTTTGCTCAATCGTGTTTATCACAATTGTTTGCTGCATTTCTGTAGAAATTGCTCGATTTTTTTCCGGTCGCTCTTTAACATCTCAGGTCATCAGTGTCCCATTCAATTCAGGGCGTGAAATGGCCGACAAATTTTGCTCAGAGGTCTCTTCTTTCAGGTTTGAGGTTCTTTATCGTGCTGTAAATCTACGACACGGGATCCACGGCTTTACATCCCTTCCGAAGGAAGCCATACTTAGGATTTTTATGCCCGAAAAAATCCATCGGTCCTGGCCGGGATCGAACCCGCGATCTTGGGTTTAGGAGGCAAATGTGGTTTCCACTACACCATCAGGATCGCCTAGAAAGTACGTGTTAGACACTCTACTGTGTCTGTGTATTATGGAATATGCCGAGAGTGCTTCACTGTACACTATACTGTAGGAGAGACTTTCATATTGAAGTTATCGGAGTAACATCTCCTTCGGGAATATAGTTTTCAGATTATTGTTGAACAAAGTCCGAACCCAAGGTGTTTTCGTGAACAGGAAGCCGTGATAAAAAAAAAATAGAAAAGAGAAGCTTGATAAAATAACCTATCGTTTAGAAACCTGCTTTCGAGTCTTTAACATTAGTTCAGAAAGTTTATGTACCTGCTGGCAGTGCGTATAAAGTCACTCAGCTGCCCATCTTCAGCCATATAAAATTGTTGCTATACCTGAAATAAAAATTGAGGACCTGAAACGTAATATAGTTTACCATATTTGGTAGGATGGAGTGCGGCAAGTATCTCAAATTTTTTTCCAAAGGATTCATGTATGTCTCATAGGGGAGGGCAGGCACTTCGAGCATCTAGACCGCCACAGTGGCCGAGGTAGTTAAGACGTGAACTCGTGAGCGGGAGGTTTGGGGTTCGAATCCCTCTAAGACCTTCCTCCCAGACGGAGTTTTTTTTTCCAGGTTTTCCTCAGTCCTCATAACTGACAAATGCCAGGAAGGTACCCTAAACTTAGGCCTGGAACGTTTCCTTCCTTAAAAAAAAATCCTTTCCCAGTTGATCATTTCTTGTATCATCGGTGCTCATCGCCTGTGGTGCTACAGTAGTAAAAACGGGCGTTAAATACCATTAAAAATCTACTATGGTGAGCACAATATTACTATTAATAAATAACAAAATAAACAAAATGCACCCAATGAGTTCCTCGACAGGTGACATGGTCGTTTACAACTTCCGGCTGAATAGTCGACTGAGAACTGTGCAATGCAGTGATCAAGATTAAATGAGGATCCATTATAGAAACAGAGTTCTAGAAGTACATATATGCCTTGGCTAGAGCATCTGCCAATGGAAATGCTTCACTGTCTTCATTGCAACCTTCTGGAATATTACGTATTTATACACACAATAGCACAAATTCTTACCAGCCTCTACACTTAGTTCTTGATTTGTGTTTCTTTTTGCAATTAAGCAGAAAAAGTGTATAGAGTAGGTCTCTAAATAATGCTCTACTAGAAAATAGATTATCATAACAATAGCACCAACAGTCAGAGACACGACACTTTCTGCGTCTACGGAATTTATTCCCGTACTTTTCCCAAAAAGCGCTTGCTTACGTAACTATATCACAGCAATATGGGAATCGGGTTGCTACTAAAACGCAACTTCCTATGTACGAGGGTAGATCCATAAGTTTCCGGCCTAAATATTTTCTAGGTATGATAAAGACTAAAACTATATTACACTTTTCAATATAGTTACCCTTTATCACAATACACTTCTCACATCTTTGAAATAACAATTCAACCCCCCCCCCTCCCCAAAACGATCAGAAATCTCGTCTGCAAAATACGCATAAACAGCATCCATCACATCTTCGTCACACTTAAATGTTCTTCCTCAAAGGCCCTTCTTGAACTTTGAGAAGAGGAAATAGTCATTGGGAGCTAGATCTGGGCAGTATGGTTCATGGTCGCTCTTCTTCAAGCCTCATTTCTTCACGGCTTCCTTTGCAACAAGAGCTGTGTACACAGGCTCCTTGTCATGAAGAAGGCGCATACCACCACTCAGCTTTCCTCGTCTTTTCTCTTTGATGGAAGCATGTAGTCTGTGCAGCAGGCCATCATAGTACTCCCCATTTCTTCTCCTTGAAGTCAATGAAGAGTATTCCTTCACAGTCCCAAAAGACTGTGGTCATGTTCTTATTGGTTGACTGAGTGGCCTTGGCCTTTAGAGACGGTGCTTTGCCAGGTTTACGCCACTCCATTTTCTTTTGGACAAGGGATAATAGTTTCATATCCTGTAACAATGGTTTGCAGAATTTCTCTGTCGTTGCCACGCCAGAGCTCAAAAATTTGAAAATATGTTAAATATAATATTTAATACTGCACCAAACTTTCTATTTAAAATGAACTATACAAGAGTCATCCATAACTTTTGTTTAATACCTTCTCCATTAAACCGTTTGTCCACAGCCCAAATAAAAATAGCACATATTTTGAAAAAAATGCAAATACAGTTTCGGTGATTTGAAATATATTTATTGTTAACAGAACACCTAAGATATCGATTATATTTGTTCTAGAATAAAGAAACTTCACAAAATGAAAATTTAAATACGGTAATTAAAAGATACACTTTGAATAAAATTTATTTAAAGTTTGTTCAAAAAGTTTGATTTATTTACTTTTGCGGGTACTTCAATGTTTCCTGAAGCTAAACCCATTGATGTTTTTGTACATTTCATAATTCCTTTGCACCTAACGAGACAAAGCAATAGAAAGAAAACTCACCTTAGCAGAAATGTAACAATGTAGATTAAAGGATTAAAGTTGTGCCAGTGGCAGGTGCGTGTCCTGGTGGCGTAACTTTACTGCACCTAAGGAGTATGTTTTATGTTCCAACTTTGTATGTTTGTATGTGCAGGGTTTACACCATAAAGCTGGGAAGTAAATCAAACTTTCCGACCGACTCACTGAGTTTGGAGTTCGTTCCTTAACGACTGCATGTCACCCACATTTACGACTGTGTGTAAGGTTAGGTCATTTTTTCCCCTTCTTCATTCTTCTGAACTTTCATAGTAAATCTAACACCTTCTAATGCGAAGGTAAATTAGTACTGGTGACCGTAGTTTGTAAGGAAGTTTCTTCAACTTTGTGTACATGTGGAAATTAGCTAGAAACTTAATTTTCTTGTATGACCTCCAGTTTTTATGCTATGATTAAGGCCCATGCCGCTCGTGAATATACCAAAAGTAACAAAGGGGATATTTATGAACAATGTCATCTTGTCACGTAGGAAAACGCCTGCACAAACTTGACATGTATAAAGATCTTTAGCAATGTTCAGGGTTTTCCTAATTCAAAGGATTCCATTCCTCTATTCTTTTAGGATGCTCTGTATGTTGTTTCTCCTATTCTCTTCTTCTTTTTTCATATTTGTGAGCTTCATTTTATGTCTCAGTTAATGGTGTTGGAATACTCATTTGTGTTTTCTAAAGTTTCGGTTTTTCACGTGCATACAGTATGGTCATTATCATGCCCCTCGATACTGCTGCTAATTATTTATTAAATTTTTTTTATGTTTTAAAATTCAAGCTTGTAATAAATTTCTTAGTTTTTATTACTCTTTAATCGAAACAGTTCTGTTGATCAGTCTTCTTTTATCACAGTATCTTTATTTACACAAAAATAACTGATAAATGAGGTAAATTAAGTCATTTTATGTAACCCCCAAATAACACATTCTATGAAAGCAAAACTTTCTGCCCCAAGATTTGACACTTTTTGGATATACCTACACATACAGTGTAAATTTACGCAAAGAAAAACCATTAGTCATATGTGATCTTGTGCTATATTGGTGGAAAACTTTCATCGTCATGTTTATTGCCATACTACCGAGAGCTGGGACAAGAAATTAAAGACTTTTAATAATGGTCCAAGAGTTCTAGACGGTTTACTGAGATGCACTTTTGAGGATGTAAAGGAGCCTTAGAGACTGAATGTACTTTCTAGACCATCTTCTGAAGATACACAATAGCAGTTTTTGTTGATTGAATTGTGTTTAACGCCCGTTTTTACTACTCAGGCACCACAGTGATGAAACATTAGATGAAATTGTAATTAGAGAAGCCTTTTTTAAGCGTTCCAGGCCTAAATTTAGGGTACTTTTCCGGTAATTGCCATTTATGAGCACTGAGGAAAACCTGGAAAAAACTTCAGTCAAGGAGGACGGTCCTGGCGGGATTCAAACCCTAGTCTCCCACTCACGAGTCGGCGCCTTAACGACCTTGGCCACCCGTGGCGGTCATAATAGGAGTGATGAAATACTTTGTACTTTTAAATAAATAGCAAACTTTAATCCTCACGTATAATAACTATACATAGAAAGATATTCTCATTACAACCTTCACGTCTTTTTACGTTAAAACATTACTATGTAAATGCTCAGTCATCATTTTACAGAAATCTGCAACAGCTTTTCTAGTTCTTCTCTGTGCAGTTTTCAACGTCAAGCTGCAATCAGAGATAACTAGGCTCATTAGTGTTCTGCTGACACCAGTAATGCCGTGCATATCCGCAGTCTAATTAGTAACTCCAAAAAGGGTTACTTTACATTAGAAGCAAATAAAAAAAAAAACATTTTATTTTAGAGCTAAGATATATATGACGTGTTTTAAAAACTTCTTTTAAATCTATAAATTTTAATGTTGGCTATTTTAATAGAGATTTATGCTACAAATGGCATGTTCGTCTCAAGTGTTAAAAACAAGCTGTATGATCGTATCTCAAATAATGTTTTCTACGATAATCGCGCACTTTCTAGAAAAACAATATATGAAAGTATTCACCATAATACTAGCGGATTTCAGAATTAATCATCATTAAAAAACAAACAACTAGCGCACAATACCGGCAATCTAGAAAAAGCATGTTAAAAATGATTGCTAACACATTTAGAAATTTTTGATAGATCAATCAATCATAATTTCTGCATAATTTCATTCATTTCTTTCCTTTTCCATTTTTAACACACTAGTGTGAAAAAAAATTCTTCTTATACACCAATGTATAAATTAAATTGTTTATACTTTTTCAAATTTGACAGTAGTAGTATTACTTAATGCTATTGTACTGTCGGGGATTCAAGTGCATTGGACTGTACAAACAGTTTTGTGCATACGTAGTTAGCAGAAAGTGTATAATATCATGCAGGATAAGCACTGACACATTAATGCATGAAGAGAAATTTAAAAATGTAATTCCTTATGCTAAAATATAAGACTTATTTTTTTAAATACATTTAACACAAATGATACTTGTTGCTTATAATTGCAGACTAATGAGAATATATTTTTAAATATATAGATCTCTACTTTAAATATACAAAGGGTGCCAAAATGTATACACACTTCAAACAAAGAAAAAACTGTGTTAACATAACAAAACTGAATTCACACAAACAGAAAATGATGAGCACTAATTATCTTAGACTTTTACAGTTGCAACAGTTGCTCAAAATGCCCACCATCAGTATCGATACACTTCTGAGTACGTTGAACTACTGACTGAGCAACGTTTGCGAAAGTGTTCTCAGCGATTGCAGCACATGCAGTTTCAGTTTCTTCCCGAAGTGCTGCCAGTGTAGCTGGTTTTCTACGGTATATAACATGCTTAAGAGTTTCCCATAGGTAGAAGTCGAACAGAGTTAGATCCGGAGAACGCGGTGGAAACTTAATCGAACCTCTTTGTCCAATTCAGTGCTTTGGAAGATTGTCACCGAGGTACGCACGTATATCTCAGTGGTAATGTGATGGTGCACCACTCTGTTGGAAGTAAAACTCCTCATTTCTATAGAGTTTATGAATGGCGGTTAGACGGATGTGCATATCATGTTCAAGTACACTGAGCCAATTGATAATCTTGGCTTCATTTGTTCATTGTTCATTTACCTGTCATGTAGCAACGCTATCATAATGTATGTGAGTCACATCTGTTTAGAGAACATCATACGATAATCTTGGCTTCATTTGTTCATTGTTGATTTACCTGTCACATAGCAACGCTATCATAGTGTATGTGAATCACATCTGTTTACAGAACATCATACTACACATTACTGTTGTTTTTCGGTCCAGCGTTTGAAATACACTCAATAGATGTCTACTGTGAAAATGTGCATACATTTTATGGCACTCTTGGTATATATATAAATTATAAGCCTCCGAGCATGGGCCCATTTGGTAGACAACTTTTTTGATGGCAGAGATGGTAGATTAATTCATTTTAACATTAACACAATACAAATTATTCTAATGTAAGAAAAATGTGCTATAAAATAATTTTTTGTGGTGGAGAAAAATGTATTTAATTACAACATATATTTTAACGCATCGGTTGGCTAAATTATTCTTTTAGTTTCTTACCGTGGTTTTCAAAATCATCTTCTTCATGTGATACAATTTTAAAAATTGTGATACTGGCTTATTACACAAGTTTCGCTTTCCCGCAACCACTCATTGCAATATTCTCGTCCAAAATGTTGTGTGTTCATTGTGATACACCTCTCTTCATGATATAAGCAGCAGTTCTGAGTTCATGTGCTTGAATATCTGCCACAGTGTCCTTGCACTAACCAAATGTCGTGGGTTTGACAATCTCCGGAAATTATTTAAGCCAATATTCACATAATTTTGGGAACGGAACTGCCAAATCCTGGGTCCACATTCATAATAAAGTTGAATATGCTCAATACGTGTTTGCAGAAATAATACTTTTTTCACAAATAGAATTTGATAAAACACACTTTTATTTGCATCTGAAATTCAACCATAAAATTCAAAAAGCAAGCTCTTGGTGATACCAAAACCACATTTGTTGTGTAATAGGCCAGACCCTGAATTTTTTTTAAGGTTTTGTGAAAAATGAAGAAGACCTGTACAATTAAAGTTACTTTTACTTTTGAAATTTTCCTATTTCTGTATGCTGAAAATTTTCTACTACTCTATGATGCTGTCATTATCTTCAAAAATTCTTAACAGTGTCTGCTGACTTCCTACTCAAATAGCAAAGTAAAATAGAGGCATCCATCATTTTGTTGAAATTTATGAAAACATAAAGAACGTCAAGAGATCAACACAATTTTTAGCACTTTTTGTCAAATAACCCAGTGTCGTAGTATATTCGTTGCACATATTAAAGTAATCTTGAATTGAGCACACTTTGTGGCGGAGATTTTCTTAAACAAATCATGAAACAACTTAATTGGAGATTATTGATATAGGGGCTTCAATATTTGAGGAGTTTGAATGATAGACTTCTTAGATATTGCTAAACTCACCAGAAGACATGAATAATTAACCTGTCATCCTATTTATCATAAAACGTAAGTGTTGACCCATCATCTGCTGACTGTCATTAGCTTTTACATTAGTCACACTGCCCATACAAAGGACCACTAATAAAAAAAATTAGTAATTTTGAGTTAAGTTATTTTGAAAAACCAGTTGCAAAAACGCAACCTGTTTAATAATTATCACGTCAAAAATGTAGAGGTTACTCCAAGTCTAAGCAGACATACTATAATACAGCAGTGCATTGTGGGATATGACCGTTTCTTCCAGCTACCTTTTCAATTGTAATAAAATATTTTTAAATGTTTGTCTGTGTGACTTAATTCAATGTTAAATGGTGTACCAAACATTTCTTCCATGTCTCACGTTCTCCATAAGCACACCGACATATTTACTATACTTTCTATATTAAAATTGGAAGGAAATGTGAAGTAAACATTCATATTAAGAAAGGGACTGGAAACGATAGGGCTGGGCTCCATGTGGCAAGTAGACCAGAGCAAATGAAAGTGTGTATGGAGGAAGGTTAAACACCGCCGGATGGATATGGATAGGCAGCACACAATTGCACAATTCAGGGAGATAATTTCGCTGGAAGTATAATCGGAGCTAAAATCTGTGTGGGGTACGGAACAGTAATAATCATTCACCAGCCAGGGGCTCGCGTGGCTTAGACTAGAGCATGGAGGTTGATTAAGGTCACCGACGAAAATGAGTTGACAATTGTGCCATCTGTGAGAAGAATGAAATTGGTCGAATGAAGGTATGGAAGAATGGATATAACACGATCTTTTATCAGCTCGAACAGAGGCGAGGACAGAATATGTAAATTTTGATTAAAATGAGACAGTTCAAACCAGGAAATTCTGACAACAGAAAAAGATGTGGGAGAAACTAATTGAGTGAATCAAGTTGTGTGTACAACATTCCTATGTTCTTTGTTAGCTTAATTTTTATTTCTTTGTATTATTAAATATGTACTTAGTATGGAATATCTAATACACTGAATTAAGTCAAACAGAAGTAAAGTATTATAAAAGCAAGCACGATCTCAGACCGTGAGTTCGTTGCAGTTTTATTATGATGGTACTACTGAAACAAACACATCCCGCTACTTATAATTTCAGTAAAACACGTAATCCTGTTCTGACCTGCTGAATGTATCTGAACTATTTTTCCCTGCATTATTCTTACGTCACAAAGGCTGCAGGGCGTTAGAATAAATGTTTGACATTCCGATTAACAGCCGCATTTGTATCTTCATGTGTTTGTTTGGTGAAAGGAAACAGAGAGCTCTGTGCATTGTTAGCGCTCTGTGAAACATTGAGATCAATCACGTGGAGTGCAAAGAATTCATTAATTACTGTGCCGCTGAAAACAATGACTATTGAAAAGAACTCTTATAATATGATAATGGTAAGCTGGAACAACCATTTCGCTTCATTGATCGCTTTTATCTCTTGCATCCAGGCACATCATCCGCCCTGCTGCTACGCGAAATGCTTGTTCTTTACGACCTCTGTTTGTGTGACACTGGTTGGTGTATACTGTGATGAGAGAGGATTGCAAGCTTTGACAAAAAAGCACATACACCACAACAAGGCTAACTTATTATTCCGCATTAGAGTATCAACTTTGACGGAGTCGTTCTTTGTCTCTTTTTCCTTCCTGAGCTAACAACAGTGTTGTAAATCTCTTATACAGAGTGATCAGTAAATTCTTATACAGAGTGATTCAAATATATACCAGGTATGCAGAATTATTTTCCTTTTATTCTTAAACGTATTGAGTTTACCTTCTATAGTTCTCTTTATTTATATTTTAACATACGCAGATGCATCGAATAGAAGGGAAAGTAATGTTGAAATTTTAAGCATAAATTATTCTGTGCAATAAATTTAACAGAATATATATAACCCTGCTTTCGATACAAATTTTCGCCCTAAAAACAATTTATGTGTTTTTTTTTTTCGCATCCTGGATGGCGTTTATAAATTATATGATACACTACTTAATGGCTATAAACTTCATAATAGGAAACATTATTCTTGGCATTTCCATTGAAAATTTAAACCTGTAATATATCTAACATCGCATTTAACGAAAGGGGCGTGTTGTAACGACTGAAACAACCATAATCTTGTTTTAAAGATAGTTTACGGAGAGTTGTATTTAAAGAACTTTAAACGTGTTCACAAGGTCAAGAATACTATTGCAGCTAAACAGCGTTGCCAGATAAACACTTTGTTCTACTTTTCGTTTAGTATGGAATTATCTTTCTTTCTGTATTTTATAATACAGCTACATTATGTTGATCTTACACTGTTGGAGTAACAAGTTATTCTACCTTTATGGTGTTACTGTCATTGAAATGGATACGTTTTATCGTGAAATTAATTTGGAATAATATTTGTGGCCTTATGAGAAAAGAATATCGCATAGTTTGGCATAGTTTGACATGATTAATTATGCAATGTTTAAAAAATATTTTCAGTTTAACGACTATTGACTTAAAATGTTTACATGCATATATTGTATTAATATTACACTATATTTCTTAAAAATAATTACTTTCCGAGATATTATTTTAAAGCTAATTTAACACTTTTCAATATATTATCAATAAAGTTTCTAAAAATAATCCAACTGAAAAAAGGTTAGTCAGTGTAATTAAAATATATAAATAAACATAATTCGAACAATTTAACCTTATAGCTTAAGCACGGTCTCAAAAAAAAAAGTTATTTTATATGAAAAATAAAACATGTAACAAGAACACAGAAGTTTAAAACATGCCAATGTTTAAAACATGTTAAAACCCACAGAAATAGCTCACGCACCATTTCAGAAAAAAGAAACAATCACGTGGTTATAATGTGGTTTTCCATATCTTATTTGAAAGAGAAAGAATCAGGTAATAAATCTGAAAAATTATATATATACTTTTTTGAGCTCAAAAGCGATTCAGATTCCCCATTAGAATGCATTATATAGAAACTTTTTCGGCAGTTTAAAAGTCCAGGAACCAAGCCCATAAAACAGATGATGTATTTAAAGTTTATTAGAACAAATAAAATATATAATGTTTTGAGCTCAATAGTGGTCCCATTTGCCCAGCATTATGCAGAAAAGTTTTGGAACGAAATCTATTAAAAAAAAAAACAGTTGATGCAGAGTATTTCAAGTTGTTAGAACAGGCACGGAAGCCTATAACGGACTTTTCTCACTGCTTGTAAAAATAGCATGCTTTTGTAGATGATCACAATTCTCCGAGATAACGTTTCTCCACAGGGTAGTATCTTTGAGCACAGCCTCTCTCAACAAGTCGATGCCAACGTGCGCGGCTTCCGGGATTACCTCGTTCGTTTTAATGTTATGGCCCATTCTATGGTCTTTTCTTTCCGCAAGCCTGCGTGATAGCCCATTGGGTCAATTCCGGGTTGTAAACTCATTGGGGAAGTATGTTTTGGAGAAAGACGGTGTCGTCGTATATGAAACTGTTCATTAATTCTGCTAAATTGATGTATTGGGCCTTGTAGTTGGATGCATCCAATTTTTGTAGATGATGACGTCGCACTCATTAAACAGTAGATTTGAGCACGAGAGAAATAAATGGTTAAAATGAGAAAATAAATATTATAAGAGAAATTTTGAATTAATAACACAGGCAGTTTATGTTTGTGTTTGAAAGAAACCCTTCAGTTTGCGAGATTTTCGGAAGGCAGTCAGCTTAAAAAATGTTAACGAGGAATGTAAACTAAAGTATTTGATGCGGCATTTATTACAATTTACAGATCTGCTACTTTTACTTCGAAATGGCTTTCTCAGTGTGACAAAAATTTACAGAAATACCTTCCCCAGATAGCTTGACTAAGGCCCGTCAGTCGGCAAGCAATACACTTAGATCATTCAAATTTTGTTAAAATGTTTAACAGTTTAAAGGGAGCACTCCGGTTGAGCTCATCTGTTATAAACCTTTAGAGTTTTGGAGGTAAATCAATAGTTTCAAAAATAATCTAAAATCATATTTATATATTATTTTTGTTGTAGTAATATTTAATTGTTTATTATTTATTCAATAAAGAGTAAAAAAACTGAGGTTGTTAATGAGATAAATGTATCTTTTAGCGAAAAACCTTCTTTTTGTTGCCCTGGAAATGATGCTTAACCCAAAGAAAAAAATTTTAATTCAACCAAAATATATTTTTTATCTTTTTATTCCTTTAGACAGATGCAATTTTTAGAGCGAGAACAAACTTTAGCTAGAAGTACAGACACACTTTTTCAATTCATTGTATTGGAATTAGTCTTTGTATTCTTATATCAGCAATTTGCTTTCCATTCCTTCCGCTATTTCGTAGGTTTTGCAGTATGTATTACTGAAATACTGGCCAAATGAATATCCATACAATGAACCTATTAATACTGTCCTATGCTGAGCTAAGAAACTCGAGTACAGAAGGAAGCGAAAGAAGACAGACAGTAGTATTTTAGGATGAAACTACAAGGCTGTGCAAATAAATGAACAACGGATATGTTTTTGCAGATAAAAAGTCAATTATCACCCATAAAGCGCGAATTATGAAGTGTGGTCATGTACCACATTACACATTTCTATTAAATTGTTGCTGCCACCATTGGACGCAATGTACATATTTTTTGAAAATACTTTTTTTAATTACTGGGGCATTAACCTGATGCCTTACATACGAGAGATACGAATTATAGCTAAATATTCCCATGGGATATGCAAAGAACGAAAGTATGAACACCACTAGCCTAAATGATTGATTATATTTTCTCAAGCTCAGTTTAGTCACATCTAGAATTGCTTAGATCAACACTGGACAGTGTCAAGTTGAAGGATTGCATTTAGTTGGTTTGTGGTTTTAAAATGGATTCACACATAAACGAATATTATCCACGTTCAATGTTTTAATCATAAGTAATATTACAAAGCTCACTACGTCGTGAATTTATCGGCAATCTCAGATCCTTACGAATAAAATAAGAAGTTAAATATAATTCCCGTAAACTTGGCTTATAAAATTGTAATAATTGTATATTTATATTACGAAAACTTTACTTTTTCAAGCCATCTTGCAACAGACGAATGTCGATTGTCAGTAATGCCAATAGAGAAGAGCCAAATACGGGTTTATGCTATTTCACGAATAGAATAAGAATAAAATCAATATATATATATATATATATGAAATTCGCGCACAGAATATTAACAATTGTATAAAACGCTATTACTTACTAAATCTACCTATTCAGAAACCGTGAGACTAAAATAGACGGTAGTCGACTATTACAATCGCTACCGTTCGATTAATTAATACCGACTGAGAAATAAACCGGAGAAAATCTTTTACTATCCTAAACAACGTGTTTATCAAAATGTATGGTTGCTTACGCAGACATTGTTACATAATTCACAAAATGATTTCAGGCTGTTTGGCTGAATACGAAAAAAACAATTGTTTGAGTGAATACGCATTAAGTTAGTTAAATGTATATTTATAGACAATACAGAAAATGGGTCAGTGATGCGTGCTCGGGAATAATAGTGCGGGTATAGAAGACAAATATTTCGCGCGGTAAGGATTTTGTAAAACGATATTGGGCTATGATTGGTCACAATTCAAAATTTTGTTTTATTTCATTGGTTGATTTTATGATAAGTCACATAAGCGAAATCGATTTAATAAATCTAAAACTGTTGTATAAGAATCTTAGATCAATGTAGAGTGCTGAAACTATGAAAATATTAATTGATCATTTAAAAGAAAAGAATAAATGAATCGTTTCACAGTAAAATAATTATAGTGTGACTGTTTACTTCACCATGGCTTACCAGCAGTACCCTTTACGCATTTATTGCAGGTAATTAATACATTTTGCTGATTGGTTCCGCTTGCTTTATGTAACTGGAATACGGGATTACTCAATGGCCAATTTACCAAAACCTACGAGTTTTTATGCAGCAAGTCATGTTGGAAAAGGATGCAATTAAAAAAAAAAAACTATTTTTAGCAAAACCTTTCAGCAACACATAAGAAAAAGTACAAGGAAAGTTCGAAATTTTGTTATTTTATATGACATGCGCTGACAAGAGTTAGTCGATTACGTTAAGGCATGGATTCGTGAACGAGGGATCTGCGGTTCTAGTCCCGCTAGGACTGTCCTCCCCATTGAAGTATTCCCTGGTTTTCTTCAGTACTAATCATTGTCTAATGATAGGGAGGCACCCTAAATTTAGGCCTAGAACGCTTCTCCCCCAAATATCCCAATTTATCATTTCAACTCATGTATTAGCAAAATTATGTATTAGGAAAGGTTTTTTTAAAGGAAAAAAGTGTCTTAGGCATTTGCCATTTATGAGGACTAAGAAAAACCTGCAAAAAACCTCAGTCAGGGAGGACAGTCCTGGTGGGAAACGAATACCTGACCTTCAGCTTACGAGTCCGCACCTTAACGACCTCGGCCACTCATGGCGTTTCTTATATATTGAATTATAAATTATAAAATAAATAACGTAATATTGACATTGAAAGTATTTGGATTCGAAAAAAGACAATCGCGCCAAAATTCCACGAGGAATTATTTGGGGGCTCCTTATTTATAGTGATGTTCTTCTGTCTGCAAAATTCTACAGTCGTCCGTTAGAGGCCTCTGTCTAAGTCATACCGATCTAGCAACCATTCTACCAAAAACTACCAAAATAAGCACAAAATGGATCATGCAATTTTAAGGCAACATATAATCTACGTCAAGATAATATTTCTTTATTAAACTACGTTCCAGTAGTGTGCAGTCAAAATTGTGTCACTCTTTACTTCTATTACATCCGACAAACTTGCGGGTGTTTAGAGACCAGTGCTTTTTTAGACAGCTGACTACAATATGGTATATCTGTGGATAACAACAAATTCTGCGAATGTGCGATTATGCCATGTACCAACTTGCATTTTTGACTGGGCATTTTTGTCACGCTTTGAGTATATTATTTAATGTTTTCACTTGCATTTATAATTAAGATATTTATGCTATGTGTGCCTATTACAATGATCTATAGACAAACGACGTTTACCATCACATTTAGAGGTATGTAACTGGCACAGTTACTGAAGATATATTTGTTCTAACCCAAATATTTCCTTATCAGTAAACTTACTGATAACTCTGTATTGCTAGACCATATAGTCCACTTGTTAAAGTTATTTTCGGAGAAAAAATGAGAGGAGAATCGTTTTTTCTGTTGACAATAGTTATGCTGCATCAAAGTGTATTTCATAATTAATAAAAAGACACATTTTATCGAAACATTTCTGATGATACAGTCAATAAATACATAAAAAGAAACAAATTTTTAAAAACTCTTTCTATTTTCAGTTTTTATGTGACAATGAACAAATTTATCTTTGATGTGTATGTTTAATCTTGTTCTATTTGAAAAGCATTTTGTTTGAATCGTACACCACAGGTACATCTGAGCGCTTCGTCACATTAAAAGTATTTCCATTTCTTTCTTGCTTATGTACCTTCGACGTCATTAAATTGAATACTTGAAAATTAATCACTTAATGTGAATCAGAACAGATATTTTAAAGAAAGAACTGACATACTATAGAGCTCAGGTTTTTTAATATTCCCATTTTTTAATGATTTGTTTATTCTACGTTTTCAGTTCCCTGTCCAGAATGATTAATTTCACCGCCGCAAACAAACGAATTGTGATATTGTAAAGAGTCATCGGGATGGATTCCCACACGGCATGACTCTTGCTTTGTTTATTCCGAGTGATGGATAGATGCGAGTTTCATACTTCGCACGTCAATCCAGCCTGCTCAATCTCAATCAGACTTCATTTGTCATCGTCAGCAACGCCTTGCACTGGTGACGGCAGCAAACACAACAAAACAGCTTGGATGTTTCCTGGATATAACTCTGTATGTATTTGATCTGAAGGTGCTTGATATTAACGCATTGTGTGCTGCTCTGTGATTGATCGGTTGCTTGAAGTTGGTAACTTCTATAGTGTGTACTATTATTGCAGTTGTTCAGAATCTACCGAGGGTCTTGTTCAGCAGCAAATCATTGACCTCCTTTCCTTCTCTGCTTTGTTCATTGTTTAGTCTATGCCGACAGTTGAACTCCGCTGCTTGAAAAATGGACATACCATGAAGAACCGCAAGTCAATATTGGCTCTAAACCTTACAGAACTATACACCAATAACTTAAGAACAAATATAGTTAGATGAAATTATGCAGAGGGAGACATTCCTCTAAGAGGAGTATTGATTTATAGCATTTGGAAATAAATAAACAACATTTTAATATTCCTAATATATGAAGAAACATACGCATTTGCGCAAATCTAATGCGCACATTTTTGTCCAAATGCAGTACTCAAAATTTTGGTGCGTAGATTCGATGGCGTATTAGATTAGAGGGCAATTTTTTTTCAATGATTTATTTATGGACGCTCTTTAACAGCTCAGATCATCAGCGTCCCATTCAACTCAGGGCGACAAATTTTGCTCAGCGGCCTCTCTTTCAGGCTTGAGGTTCTTTTTCGTGCCGTAAATGTACGACACGGGACCCACGACTTTACTTCCCTTCCGAAGGAAGCCATACTTAGGATTTTTACGCCCTGAAAAAATCCATCGGTCCTGGCCGGGTTCGAACCCGCGATCTTGGGTTTAGGAAATTAGAGCGCAAATCCATTCCGCAGTTCGCCGATAACTTCATTCAAATTTATCATTTATTGTGTCATAATACTTTGCTGCATTTCTCGACTTCGTTACATTTATTGTTGGGTTATTATTGCATAGAGCGTGTTAATAGTAGGTAGTCACGAAATGGAGGGCAAATAAGAACATCTTGTGATGCTACTTTCAAGCATAAGTAATTCTTTATGTTAAAAAAATGTTAACAGAAAGGCAGGAAGAGAGTTCAATGTAACTGAGAGCAATATTCGCTTGTGGCGGCAACAGAAATTAACATTATTTGTAACTAAAGCTAGTAGGAAGAAATTCACTGGTGCGCGCAAAGGAAGACATCCAGACATTGATGAAAAAGTTTTGGAATTCGTACAGGAAGGAAGGAAGGAAGGGGAAGGAAGGAAGGAAGGACGGGCAACCTGTGACTAGTGACACCATAAGAAACAACTTTTTCTTTTTGACCTACGTCAACTGTCCATGCAACAGCACGAGTGATGGATTTTGACCTGCGTACTCCAAGATGTAACAAGAGTCCATTTATAAATTCTTTGTTCTGATTGCTGCATACGAGCTTATCTCTAAGACGCCGTACAACAAACAATGTGCTATTTATTATAATTTTAAGTTTCAAATTTAAATGATGATCAATGGCGAATTAGATTCGTAAAAACTGTAATTCAACGCATTTAAAACAATTACAATCAATAATTATGATATGTGAAGATATTAAACGATCATACGCTTTTTTTTAATTGTGTTTAACGCCCATTTTTAATACTCGGGCACCACAGGCGGTGAACACTGGTGATAAATGAAATGAAATGGTATATTGGGAAAGGATTATTTTTTTTAAGGAAGGAAACGTTCCAGGCCTAGGTTTAGGGTACCTCCCCGGCATTTGCCAGTTATGAAGATTGAGGAAAACATGAAAAAAAAACCTCAGTTAGAGACCTCCGCTCACGAATTCGCGCCTTAACGATCTCGGCCACCCGTGGCGGTGTGATCATAAACTGAACATGTATTTGCGTTTCATTTTACTAACGCTGTTAAACATATTTTAAAAACAATTATTTTACCGAGATGAATATTTTATTTATTGACACCAAATTAAGTGATAATGGGATATTTCATTTTTGTACATACTTTCCCGATTTATATTTACATTTTCCCAATGGATATTTAGTTTCCTACTGCTAGTTGCGATGAAGTTCTTCCACACCGTTGTTATCAAATCACCGACTCCAACTTTAACGGACCTAACATATGGTAATCCAAAGGTGTTTAGTCTGGACTATATAGAGTGTGTTCAAATGCTGTCCAGTGATTTATTTAAGTTTTTTCCCCTGTCAAATTATTTGTAATGTGGCTGAACGTTATCTTGGAGAAGAACTTCTCGATCGATTGTTGACGTTTTTTCTTCGACAAGCGTTTTGCCTCAGTCAGAAGTTTTCAGTAATAAGCTGCATTGACACAAAGAATTCAAGGACAAAATTTCACTGGAGTCCCAGAAGGGAATCCTAACGAGCAAGTTTTTGCTGCCAGGGTATAGTAATGCACCGATGTTTTACAGCACGGTACGACTCGATGCAGGAATATTTCTCCTTGATCCCGGAACTGAGCCAAAGTTCTGACACACTCTCACAAATGCAGTCTTTTGATACTTAGAGGGAATTTGGGCAACCCACTTTGCCGAGACATTTCACCTGAAATGATAGATTGAACACTTCCATAACCTATCTGAACCTCAGAAGTGAAATGTCTGTCACACTCGATCAGGTTCCGAAGACTCGAATGTTTTGTTTCCGTTGCGCTCGTCCGAGGTTGATGTAAATGACTTTTGCTTTCTATAGTTTCTCGTCCCTCTGTGAAATTTTATACCACACATACCTTGCGTCTTAAACAACATACCTTATCCTCAAACTTTATGGTTAATATGTGCAAAAGTTAGGTTAAGTTAAGGCTATCCACGCCAAAAATGTAATAATGCGTCGCATAATTGATGAGTGTACCTCTTTTCCGGCCAAGTTGCTACTGACAAATGAAACTAGAGGATCTGTTTCCGTTACTCTCGAAACCCCTCAAATGTGTGTATTACTCCGTACTACCGCAAGCGGAAAACCAAAAGTCCGGTTGATTTGATCGCCATGCCAGTAGCCCTACTGGAGTGACAACATTTCTAATTCCAGGCGCTAAGTATTTTCCCAGTACATGAAAAACTACCGTCATTTTGTACATACAAAATGAAAGGCATAATTAACTGTCTGGTGCTAATGGGGTGCAGACATGGTTAATGTGCATAGAATTAACAGCTTAAAATAAAGAACGTGCTGTGAAATCTTCTTACTAAGCCAAGGGTTCTATTCTTGGCCGGGATAGTTTTATATTTTTTCAGTAGTTTTCCTTCTGTTCTTAAGATGAATGCTGATAAACCAAGATCACAAAATTTCCAATTAGATTCCGCCAAATTATAAACCATCATCTGAGGTTGTTGCACAACATTTAAATTAAGAAATCAGTGACATTGTCATTTTGCTTCCCAGCAAACAGTTCATCTGTCCACGAGATTGTAGACGCCCTCCAGAATGTAAGTAGGTTTTAATGAACTTTGCACCGAGTCCATCATTGTCACATGACAACTCTGATCCCACAGATGTCATTTCAAGAGTCCAAATAAGCGAAACTTTGATAGTGCCATGCCCAAACTATATACCTGAACTTCAAGATCATTTGGTTTATTCATTGTATTCGCAGTGCGTATAGGGACTTTTGAGAGAAGTTACCAGTGTTTAGCTTCAACTTGTTCACCAACGCTGAGAGTGTTTCCCTTATAGTGTAAGTTCCTGATAGACCCCCACCCCCAAAAGTTGTCAGCATATTTATCCAGTGGTAGCCCGTACATTTTTCTTGCTTCCACTGCAACGGTTATCTCTTAATTTATGGTTCAAAATGATATACTGACGACTAATCCTATGTCATAATTCGATAGAGAAATACTCATGACAAGTGAACAAGTGTATTGGGACCCATCTGCTTTGAACTTTCGCCAGTAGGGAAGCTTCGCTTTTCGTATTGAGTAAGCTGATATATGTGTTGTCAAAATTAATGGACAATTTATTTATGCTAAATATATTATGAAAATAAATCTGTAATGTTATCATAATGTTTGTCATGTTCGGAACTACAGCCCTTAAATATAATAAAGTGCTAAAAATAATTTAAATGAAATATTAAATGTTCCATGATTCACTTTCTTAAATTTGTTTGTATATAAACGAAAACCTCTGGTCAGTTTCTGTGCATTAACAACGGTTGAAATTAATTGCTGCGCTTTACTGAACTTTTTACCACAATCCTAATAAGCTACTAGGTTTTGATGAGGTTACAACTACCTATAACAATTCGGAAGCAGTCATAATTAATAATAACTAACCCAATCAATCAGTCCGCAGTCTTAAATAAACATTTCAACATTACAAAGTAATTTAATATAAAAAATAAATAAAACACTTGAACATAGCTCAATGATCTAATCAATTCAAAACAGGTTAAAATAAGTAAAATCCCGGAAGAACCCGCTCCACGAGAAGTTTTCCCAAACTAAAATATGATTATTTGAGTTTAAGAAAGTCATAATAGTATTTACTCTTAAAATAAAATAATTATGTAATTCCATATTACCACAATACAACACAACAACAAAATAATATGTTTTAAAAATAGTGTCTGCATCATGGTTCTTCTGTTGGGCTTCAGGATCTAAAAAGTCCATAAGAGGGAAGACATAATTAGCTGGGATAAGTCCAGGTCATCCTACAGAGTAACAAAAACCTCCATGTAATACACACGTCACCTCTCCTTGACAGTGATTTGAAAAGTATACTAGGCTTGTGTATGACAGGTTGAGCATTCGACCGTATTATTGATAATCGGCTATGTCACGGACAGCGCAAATAAGGAAATGTTTTCGTTTTAATTATTAATGAAGTCATCATGGTTAAGAGTCGTTATTATATGACACTTTTATCAATAATGACTTGCCTATAATCATACTAATCTCCTACTCCAGTGTTCACTGACTTTGTCTTCCTTTTTTATTTTTATTTATTTTTTATTGGTATCTTTCCATCCATTCATACACTCTGCACTTATTCAAGTGTTTCCATAATAAATGTATAGTAAAAGAAAAATAAACGAATCACACTTCAGTTTCGTAGCTGTTCTACGATATAATTCGAAAGCAGAGCTGTCATGTTCTAGGAGCTGTTACGCAGAAATAAAATTCCCGTTAATTAAACACTTTTTGTCTACAATAGCAAATACGTTTCGCTTTCGCGTTTTTTGTAGTTTTATGATACACATTTGTGTTCCAATCTTTTAAATATATGCGGAATCATTTTTTGTCATGATGTTGTGGCATATAGGGAATTAACAATTGGAAAAACGTACTGTTGGGAATTGAAAATGACAGTTGGGAGGAGTACGTAATCAAAATTAGTCTGCGCATGCGCAACAAGCATGCTGTTTAGCGGTCTTAAGAGAGAGACGAGTGTGGTAGCTCGAGGTGAAAGGTTATGTCACCATCCCTCCGGCGAAGATCTCGGTTAAGTCCATTATGAATGTAAGTGTTAACTATTCATTATAAAGACAACTTTATTTGTGTTTTCAGTGAATACCTAAGCCTGACATTTCCTCAATATAATTCCGTTTTAATTCATGATATTTAGGCGTTAGATTAGGGAGTTACACCCCCTGTCCCCAGCCATGGCCCCAGTTAGATAAAAGAGTATTTTAGGAGAATGTAAGCAAAGGGTCAAGATAGACATGCCATATTGTCACATCCTTTTCTTTACTTTTTCCTTTTTATGACGTCGGCCTTTCTATTTCTTTCTCGTTAGCAATGTATATTCGTAATTCAGTATGCTTTTGTTCATTGGTTAGAATAGCCCGATCTGAATGTTTCGCGCATCTCTTCATTGACATCGGAGAGTTAACCGTGAGCTTTCATGGGGTAAACATCTTTCGGCTTCTGGCTTGGAGAGCAGGTGAGAACGGTCCTCTGCTTTGCATTAATTCGCAGAACGAGGAAGGCAGCTCCATGAAATCCTTGTCTCAAAAGTTACTTTTTCTTTTTGACAGCGTCGACTCCTGTCTGTGGTGTAAATTTTTGCTAACTTGGTAATTATTAAAATGTTTGTCAAATCAGGTAATTAAGGGAATTTCTTTAATGTTTTTTCTTATAAACTGGCATTTGTTATAAATGTTTTGCATTATGTTCTCTGGGATGTATTTAATTCCATTTTAACTTGTTTAAGGTGTTATAAGCTTGTTAAGGGAAAATTTCCTGCTCCGTTGCTCATGTGTTTATAACCTGAATATGCGCTTGTATTCATGGCTAATTTAGAGGTGTGCATTGGCTATTTTTTTTAATTTAACGCATTATTCAATAAATTTAAGAACACTGTGTTAAAAATTATGTCTTCTTCCGGTAACAAATCCTGGGAGTTTTGTTATAAAGCAAAAGATATTAAGACTGCACGACATGACGGAAGTGTAGTTAACACCGGAGTATTTATTGTTTCACATTAATAATAATAATAATAATAATAATAATAATAATAAAAGGTTGTAATATATACCCTAGCACAGCTTGCCAGGCTGTTAGGAACAGGGTCAGCTGATACGAACAATATAAATTAGATCTTTATGTACTGGCTGTATCAAGTTTTCAAACACGATGCGCTTTTCTCAAATATTTACTAACGACACGATTGACTGCGTGATGTTTTCGTCACTATATTTGTTATAAAATTAACCATGCTTTCTGCTTGGTGCAGTAAACCACAGACACGATCACGCTCGCTACGCTACTTCAAAGCCGATGCAAACCGCAACTGTATCCCATTAAACCGCCAAAACATTGCCTCCCTATACCGCGAATTCACTGTGTTGGCTGCCATTTAGTTTTCTGCTTCCGTAGGCCTCACAGGGCAAATGGGAAGCATTAATATAAGTAGATGGAAAATATCCGCACGGGACTGTAATAATGCAGCACTTAATAGAAGCGTAATATACAGCCATGCCTTTAATACAAAGCGATGTCCATAGAGAATACGATAAAATATGGATTCTCTTGTAAGATCAGGAGAAGAGAGATTCATGTGTTATTACTTTCTCAATTAACAGCAGCCTGCGTACAGAATTTCTAAAAAATATTGAACTTCCGGGATATTAAAATGTTAATGAGAATGTAATTTGAATAATATCTATAATAGTTGGTATATCAGTTCACGAACATCCATACGATGTAATGACCTTGAAGAATATGTGATGGAATTTCACTTCAAAATAGAAGAAAGCTACATTCAAAGAGTCGTCGACACTGTCCGATAAAGTTTTTAATTGCTAGTGTAGCTAATTCGCCATTGTTTTTGAAAGCAGACATATTTCTTTAAAAGTTCTGGCGGGAATTGGATAATAGAATGACATTCTCACAGAGATTCTCAAGTGGTGTGTACAGGGGATGTCTAGGATGTTGAGCACAGATTAGATTGATGTTGGCACAAGAGCCCTTCTTTAATACCAACCTTACCTTCAGTGAGTTCTAAAAGATTTCCTACAATCTTTTAATATAGAGATACTTTGCCTTTCCAGAGTTTCACTCTCTAGTAAGAACCTCATTAGACTTCACACATAGACGGCATGTGGGAGTCCCATTATCCACAGGTGTTTCAGAAATAGCCAATAGTTTTCCTGATTAACTTACTAATCCTACTCTGTAGGTTTTCACTCAGGGTGCTATCGAATATTTTAATACAATTTGTATTGTGCCATTGACTTTTACGTTCCTTCTTTTGCCTGTTTACTGACATAATGATTTCTTACTATTTTTGGTGCGGTATTACAAGAAGAATTCTTGGCACAGGGAATGGAGTTTAAGGTGCATCTCTACTTTCTTCGTCTTCGTGATAAGGTTCTCCTATGGTGCTGCTAATCGAAGATTGAGAACCCTCAAGTTTATCAACACTCTACAGCCTTAAAGAGAAAAAAATTGGGAGAGGATATCATTTCTAGCTGCAAACTGAACCAAACATTTTTATGATGAAATATATAAATGACTGTAATGGTGTGAGAAATATATTGAAAAGATGCACATATATCTAGAAAAATAATATAAACATCATATTATATATCTAAAATATTTAATTTAGTGTTACTTATTGAAAGGCTCTTGTATTGTGCCCGTAATAGCATGCAAAAAGTACAATAAAATTGTCAAAAATTAACTACTTTTTTTACAAGGGACAATATTGATATTCTTAAAGAATCCCAGAGCACTAAAAACCTATAGGCTTAGTCTATCACCGTTATACTATTTTTATTGTGTTATATCATACTAATAAACTCAACCTCTTTGCTTTTCATCATTGTAACATTATCAAAATCGTTGTCCTATTATATAAATATGACTTGAACTGTAACTCCAACACATGAAAAGGTGTGTAAACTTGAATTAATCGTTAAACGGTGAGACTGAAAGAGGAGCTCTAGCAATAGGTACAGTATGGCGCAGGAAGAAGTAGTAACTTGCTATTCATTTCCTTCGTAATGCCCAAACGTGTATGCAATATAAATTTCTCTGCATTTGAAAAGCCGGGAGCTACGTTTGATAGTGTCTGACGTCATAGTTGTACACAGTCATTTGTTTCGAGTCACCAAACGTAATAACTCTGTGAACTTTAAAGTGTTTCCTGTGTGTATGGTAATACACACAGGAAATGTGTATTTGCAGCATGTGCATGTCTTGTATTTATTTATTTAATGGACAATAGGTCTAGTACACTTGAAAATTAACCATTATCTGGAGAAATATTCGCGCGACAGCCATTGTATCTTTACTATGCATACACAAGATCACTCTCGATTGATAATGAGATGCAGTGGTGAAATCTTGGGTACTGTGCTAGTCGTATTCACTATGACCACAAATTTTACTCTGCTACTGAATCGTACGATAGCAGCCGACCAATCAGCAGAAAGAAGTTTGAATTTTGGAAGCTGGGGATGCTTTTGGGCTTACACGTGTGAACCCCATGGCGTCTAGATTAGCACGTGGCAAGCCACGCTAAGAGCTGATAAATAAGGAAGGTTTTTCAAGCAGTGTTGGGAGACTACATTACTACTCAGTTCAAGTACGTCCAGCAAGATAATAGAAACATTTGTCATTTGATTGTCGGCATAATTAATTACCAGGCATGTGTAATTCATAATTCTCGCGAGATACTCTGGTGATATTCTCATGTGATAATTTAGTGATAAGTGTATGCGAACTTTGTAAATACCTACGCGAAACAAGTACTTATCAAGGTCTTGCTGCCATGCGCCACTTAGACAATAGAGTGATTGTTTTCAGCCACGGAAGCTCATGGTTTTCACAAGTACATTGCTAGCCGGCGCACAGAGTTAATTAACAAGTAGTGCAATGGTAACGGCATTCATTTCCTGAGTTAGACAATCGCCCCTTTGTAACGAAAATCCGTACATCTGTCTATTTACAATTTGTCGTGTATTTATAAGTCGAGCTTACTTCCTGTGCCCCTTCCTGTTGTCTGAATAAGACAACAAAGACTGCGGTAAACCCTGGGATAAAAGGTAACAGAAGAAAGCGCGGTTGCCTTCCACACCCACGCAGCCCGACGAGAGCCGCATCCTTTCTACGCACTTCTACCAGATCTTCACCAAACGCTTTCAAGAGTCATATGATGATGAACCAGAAAGAGAAATTTACAGACTGTTGTCGCGATAAGTTTATGAGATTTCAAGGGTGAACTGCTTTTCTTTTACTAAATACTGCATCTCTAGTGCCTCGTTTAATGTCATGAATATGAGATATCCATGTAAATATTTCAACATCTGTAAGTTTTTAGCATTTTTTCTAACAAAATGTTCATGATAACATTTTATTAATATCTCACAAACATGAAGTGATTAAGTTACCCACGACAATTTTTTTTTAATATTTTAAAATTGTTAATTCCAAAATTTTCAGATACTATGGTTGAAAATTTCAATTAGAAATTCCAGAAAATTAAGGGTCTAAATACATTAAAATCTACCGTAACTTAAAAAAAATACATGTATGGGGAGCTTTCTGAGAAAAAATTAGATAAGAACCATTTTCAATGAAAAAATATATTATATCGCTATAACTTTTAAACCACAATGGCAGATAAACTAATATTTATTTGTCCATCGGCAATATGACATAAAAACAGTTATTTTTTTAAAAAAATAGTCATTCTTGCTTAAAATTTAAAAATGCGTTTCACCGACATTCATCAGTGTTCAAAATATATAAACAATCAATTTACAATTATAGTAGTGCTTCGCTTCTATGACCGAAAGTTACAATTATAAAACAGCTGAAGGGGAAGGTAGATCTGGTAATTTTTCCACAAGATATAACTCTGCGATGTTCTTTCGCCGAGCGAATCTCTTACATAAAATCAGATATTCAATACTGCAGACTTAGCCGTGCGGAAGAGACAGCTTTATACAAATATATTTGGAACAGCAGCTCGCTTTAAATCTGGAGAAGAGAGGTGTTCTGCCGTGACAGACCAATTTCGTTCACGCTGGAACATATGGTTATTGCAGCAGCCAAAGTATTGCACCGGGAAAACCGCCATCATTCTGAAACTTTAGGGTAGTTCAGCCCAACTACAGGTGTAAAGCCTGCAATGGAAGTTGTGTACGCTTTTGCAAGGCCCAGGAGGTACGGCGTCAGTGGCGTGCTGGACACCAGTAAAAGTAATGGACTCTTTTATAATTGAGGATTTTTATAAAAGTAATAAAAAGTCATATTTATATTTTACAATAAGCCTTACGGAATGCAAAGGGCAGAAAATTACAAAACACAAAAGTATCAATAAATAAAGGGCCTAAACAGAGACAGTTTTAACAACAATTAACGTTTTCAAGTTTTCTTAAAAAAAAGTATTTACATTTATTTCACTTTTATTTACATTCTTCATTTAGAGCATTGCATGTTTCTATAACACTGGTAACAGTATGCAATTTGATAACAAAGTACTACAAGATTTTCGCAGCATTTTATTCACCATTAGAGTATTTTTATTGTGTGTGAAGCTAGTTTTGAAAATGTTCTGCATAAATAAATAAATCAATCAAAAATGTTCTGAAGCTAACCATTTGGTGAAGTACAGTTGCACCCGAAAATGAGAAAAGTTATGGGAAATGTTATCATATTGAATCTTATAAACAATTTTACACACTTTCGTAATAATTTGCACAATATCATTTAACATTTGAACAAGATAACTTTGTGCTTATAAAGTTAAAAAAGGATTTTAAAAATAATAAATATCGATATATATGAACATTATATTAGAGGAAAAATTGGGAATATGTTTACTATATACAAGACAACTTCAAAATCCACAAAAAACATTAAGCAGCACTGTCTTCAAATAAAAGCAACTAGAAATCTTAATCAACTCTCTCTGTTTCAATTAACGAAGCTGTTTCATCCCAGTCTTATAGGAGTGGGTTGCAAAATTCCTTCGCAGGTATTTTAGGAAAAATATAGTTCAGTGACCCATGTTAAATGTTGTATGGGGCACGTTTAACTGCTATTTTGAAATGCACAGAACTCTGCCATAAGCAAGGATAACGCGCTATGCCACGCATGCGCAGTTACAGACGGCGCTGCTGAGCGATTTATCACACGTTTTACATAAAGAAGATTCTGTAGAAGAGATCCATTCAGAATTCAGATAACACTTCAACATCAGGAAGCATGGAATGGTTAAATACGTTGCTACTACAGCTATGAGAAGTTGGGAAATAACAGAAGAACTGAGCAAACAGCTACTGAAACCGGCCTCAAACTACACTATGGAGGCACTTAATCTATCGAGACCAGTAGATGGAATGTTTACACTCAGAACTGAACAAACTTATTTTTTGAATGGTACTTAACATCAGTTTTTACTATTGAGACACCACAGGCGGTGAACACTGATGATACATGAAATAAAATGATAAATTGGGATTTTTTATTTAAGGAAGGAAACGTTCCAGGCCTAAGTTTATGGTACCTCTCCGGCATTTGCCATTTATGAAGTCTGAGGAAAACATGGAAAAATCATCAGTCAGGGAGGACACTCAAACCTCAGACCTTCCGCTCATGAGTCCGCGTCTTAACAACCTCGGCCACTCGTGGCGGTGAACAAATTTAAGTTTTACATAAAGCATAGGATCGCGAGAATATTGTTCAGATGTTAATTATCTCATGGTGACCGATGTCTCATGAAGCTCATTGTGAACTCTGTGACGATACAACTTGAGATATAAGAACCCTCAAGAACTCAGAAATCTCTCCATTCAGTATTCGGGATGTTTACTCTTTAGAGGTTTAAAATGATTACGCAGTTATTATAACATCGCACCGAGCTTCTATTTGCAGTACTTCAAAATCACTATCGACCTAACTTCAATCTATTTTTAGCAAAATGGAACAATAGCGCGTACCCCACGTCAACCAGTGAACACAAATGTGTTTGGACAGAGGTTGCTTTCTCACGTTGCCAACATATCGACCCTTTGGCAATTTCTACCTTTGGAAATATTTGCAATCAGCAGACCTTGACACGTTAAAATTGAAAGTGAGGGATGAAAACGATGGCACATCAAAATTAACATGGAAAATGAAATTCAACTAGCGTATGAATGTCTTCTATCTTCTCTCCAAGGAATTTCGTAATGTATTTGAGTGTTTATAGTAAGAGGCGTACTGGAAGATACAACCCCAGAAACGGACCGAGGACGCTTAATTTTTGCAGTATAACAAGTAAAAATATGTAATTAAATTTATTTCGAAGAATAAATAATCCTAGTATACATGAAAAGGCATTCCTTCAAAACAGTTTAAAATGCCTGTTTAATTTGAAATTGAAACAGTTTTATGGCACACCCTTACTGCAATATAAATATAGCATAACATGTATATTGCAAACCTAATTATCATAATATTTCCTGTATTGTAATTAGAAATGTAGATAAATATGTACAATACGGCATAATGCCAATATGTGAATTCAATGTTCACAAAAGAGAAAGCTACTTGGTGTTTGTTACGGTAGCTTGGAAGACCAAGAGGTCATAAAATTCTATTCAATAGGAAGAAAGCCGAGGGTCACGTGTGAAACCCCCCTTTTTTTTAAAAGACGCCGTTGTAGGGTTAATAAACTGAAGGACTTATAAAAATTTCGTTTGGGACTTTGACCCCGGCAGGCGTTGTATTGTTAGCCTTTAAACTAGCCAATGCCAATAAAATGTTTCAAACTTTCAAAAATAGCGAAAGGCGCTTGTGGTAGGTGAAGTTAAACTATCCAATGTGAAATTTATGTTTGAACTTTTAAAGATGGGCTCAACGCCTGCGAGTGCTTTTATGATACTTTTTGGCTTCGCTAAGCCAAGGATTACTTGATTTGAGTTTAATAAATAAGTAACGTTTGATCGGCTGGAGCAGGTGGAAAGCAGTTCACAGTTCTCAGAAGTAGTTATAAGATCTACACGCGGCAAGATATACGCAGTTCGCTGTATTCATTATACGTTCCTCGTTACTGAGGCACGCTGGTATGTTTTACTTCGGACGCGGGCTCGCAGTTCTGATACATCAGTTAGGCAGTTTTCAATGCTCAGCTAAGAAACAGTCTTCAGTTACGCAGTTAAGTAGTTTTCGATTTCAAGGGCCGCGGAACTCATTTGTAAGTTTCGCATGCGGCAATTAATTTCTATTCGACGCAGCTAAGTCATTCGTACGCAAAACACCACAGGACGCGAAAGATTTTTAACTTAATAAAGTACCAATATATTCACCAATTTACCAAACCGCTTCAAAACTGGCATCACAACGCGAGGCCACTCGACGACGATAACAAATCGCTTCAAAATTGGTGTCCAACCTGGGGAACTTAGCCGTAGCCTACTAAACCGCTTCATGATTTGGGGCCCAATGTGCGGCCACTAATATTCTCATAATTTGGCTGTAATTGTTGGGGCTGACTAAATAGCTTCAAAATTGAACAGTATTAAAAAAGGAAAACAAGTAAATGATGCACATATAATTGTAATGAATTGAGCATTTAAAATTGACAACATATCCCCCAAAATTATATTATACAAACGTTAATAGTGAATTATTATTAAGTTAAATATTAAGTAAATAATCTTATAATATTTTCTAAACAGCGATATACAAAAATACAAATTAATAATAAAAATAAATAAATAAATAAAACATTTTAACAACTAAACAACTTAATAATATATTATCAAATAAAAGGCCAAAGTAAGTAAAGCTAACCTTTACATACATTTACAAATTGGATAATACCTGGGTTAATAATAGGGGATATGGCCCTTGCCTGACAACTTTAGTTGGTCACTTTGGTGTACAAGACCCAACCAACAATAGAACCCCTCCGAAAGAAGCCTTAAAAAAATGTTTTCTCAGAACCAACGCTCACTCGCACTGAAAAGGCAGAGGGCTTCATAAGAAACAATAAAGTCAATCTTCCATAACGATAAATTCCGCAGGCATGAGTACTGACCAATAAAAAAAAGTAGCAGGCTAAACATAACTAACTGGAAGTGAATGTATTAGGGACTAGAAAAAAGGGAAGAGAAAGGAATAGTGGCTGTTTTCACTCGTGAGGACACAAAATGCACCAATTCACATTCGAAAGGAACGCCACAGGTGGTCGAGGTCGTTATGGCGCGGACTTGTGATCGGGAGGTCTGGGATTCGAATCCCACCATGACTCCCTGACTGCATTTTTTTTTCCAGGGGAGGGAACTTAAACTTAGGCCTGGAATGTTTCCTTCCTTTAAATTTATCCTTTCCCAATATATCATTTCATTTCATGTATTATCAGTGTTCACCGCCTGTGGTACCTCAGTAGTAAAAACGGGCGTTAAACACCATTAAAAAAATCAAAAGGTACTAACTGAAAATTCTAAACATTTTATTCATGTTGTAAAAAGTATAAAACATTCATACTTCATCTATCAGCTAATTAAGGTATACTGTAAATAAACTTTGAAAACGTTAGATCAAGGCTGAAGTAGCCTTAAAGAAATATAGCTCGCCAAATTCCATTTTCACTGTCGCACTTTTGTAGATGGCAAAATATTACCTTACTATCGCTTTTGACGATTAGTTTAGTTTTCACCGCCAGGGGTGGCTGAGGTCGTTAAGGCGCGGAATCGTGAGCCGGAGGCCCGGGGTTCGAATCAGGATCGTCCTCCCTGACTGAGGAGTTTTCCAGATTTTCCTCAGCCCTCATGACTGGCAAATGCCAGGGAAGTACCCTAAACTTAGGCCTGGAACGTTTCCTTCCTTAAAAAATCCTTTCCCAATTTATCATTTCATTTCATGTATCACCAGTGTTCTAAGCCTGTCGTGCCACAGTAGTAATGGTATTTAACGGGCGTTAAATACCATTAAAAAAAGTTAAGTTTTCGACTGATTCTCTCAGAACGCACCTAATCCTTTTCCGACTAAATATTTTACTCGAGAAACTAAACTGCTTTCTTTTCAAAATTAAAAGCTATATAATGTCTAATTGGTTGATTTAACGGCGATTTAATTGTTTAATTATGTTAACACGAACTATCTGCCATGATACCGCATTCATTGCAGATTATATATATCTTAGTCCCCATTTTTAGGCTTGAATAACTTTTTGATACCAAACATTTTTACAGAAATAACGCTTTTAATATTTTCAATAAAAATGATGCAGAAGTCCATATCTTGAATGTAATAATCCCAACACACGTGGTCCTAAGGAAAAGAAGTCATGTTTACAGTAATTCAAATTGTTTAATTCGAGAAACCATCACTACTATACGGTAGGTTTCACACAGTAAATTAAATTTCTAACTGGGATATTTAAAACTGCCAAATCTTCATTTTTAAATGTTTATACACACTAATTACTGAACAACGCCATATATACACTATTTAACTTTTGTTTATAATATTTTATTTGAGATATAGATATAATTTAACAAATATGTTCCTTTACAAAAGAGAGAAAATAAATAAATAACGAAAGAAAGCTATTGTGGCACGTTAGAGGCTTCAAAAGAATCGTATAAATACGAAATGAAATAAACAGGAAAGTGTTTAAGGCACGACATTGGTTTAAAATGTGGAAGCGATAATTAAAAGAGAACAGATATAACTACACACAAATAAATAAATATACTCGTATATAATTTATGTGAATAAATTTTGTATCGTTTCTATTTCTACACCTATATAGGATGAATCTAAAGTTCTCCCCTGTATAGGGGATCATGGAACATAAACCATAAAGAAATTCCGGGAACGCTTATATCACTGTAAAGAGTATCTCTCCAAATTTGCATTTGTAAAAAGCGACATCGCAAAGTTGTAGATTTAGCCGCTGGAGGCAGTCAAGGCAAAAACATGGCGTTCAATGGTGCACATAAAGCTTTCACTAAATGTTGTGACGGTACAAAACATCAACAAAAGCCACCTACAGTCAAAAAGTTCGTGTATGATACAACAAGTTTGAAGTGACTGGCTTTTTGTGTGACGGACAACGAACAGGCCGGCCAAGAGTGTCAGTTGAGACCGTTGAGTGTGTGGGAGAAGCATTTGTCAGGAGTCCTAAAATGTCGGGAAGTCGCACGAACCAGGAATTGCACATTCCGTCAGCTGTGTACGACTTTAAATGAAACCATACCGAACACAGCTGCTGCAGACGCTGGGTCACAAGGATCACAATCGTCGTCTTCAATTCTGTGTTGATTCTAGACGAAGACGGTTTTGCTGAGAAATTGATATTTAGTGACGAGGCCACGTTTCATATGTTCGGCAAAGTGGACCGTCACAATGTAAGCATTTGGGGCACGAAAAACCTGATGTTGTGATAGAAAAGTCCGTGATTCCCCTAAAGTCAATGCATTTTGTGTTGTTTCTTCGTCTAAATAAAGTGTGACCTTTTTCTTTGCGGAGAAAACTGTCACCGGTTCAGTGTACTTGGAGATGCTTCAATAGCCGCTAATGCCACAATTATAAGATGGCCAGGACCTATCAGTAAGATGGGGCTTCACCTCATTTTCATGATGACGCCACGAGTGCCTCGAAACTGAAATTCCTTGTCGTTGAATTTGACGTTTTGCTCGAGTTGACGCTCCTGTTCTTCTGTGACCTGCACAGTCAACTGGTCTAACTCCATGCGATTTTTATTTGGGATTATGTCAAAGACCCTGTGTTCGTATCGCCTTTACCACATGATTTACAGCTGCGAGAGAGGATCGAGCAGGTATAGACGATAGATTGGGATGTGTGTGACAAGAATTTGATAACAGGACTAGGTCACCAACGGAGAGCATATGAAACATCTTTAAGGTATGTAAAAAACTTGGAGAGATACCCTATCCACGAATATAAGCGTTTCCTCTATATATGTCATGGTTACTGCTTATCGGACCCCAAAATCAGGGAAGGTCTTTAGAATCGTATTTCTAGAGACACCTAAATATAAAGCAAATACTATTAAATCTACCGCATGTAGAAGAATAGAAATTGTTTAAGAAGAATAGGTAAAATCTTCGGAAAACGTTTTAGATTATTAACTGGGGGAAAATATAAGAAAACTCTTCGTAGAGGACTAAACGTACTCCATAAAGAAAGATTATTCAGTGCAGGCTGCAATATACGTCATTAAAAATAAGTTGTTCGGCTTACCTCAACGCTTTGTAGCGATCACTATGCAGAGAGAGAGAGAGAGAGAGAGAGAGAGAGAGAGAGAGAGAGAGAGAGGAACAATTGAATGATGTAGAGAAATATCAAATTGAATTCTTCTGATGGTGCAATATTTGATATATACTATAATGGACGTGATCTAAAACTACGGAGGACTTCTATTCAACCGGTACAATGTTTCCAAATATTATTCAAGACGTGATGTTGATCATTAGTCTTAACGTATACCATGGAATCGCTATGGGGCAGAACTGGCCCACGACTGCTATACACTATATTGATTAGATATGAGTAGAATGCATTATGAAAACTTTGATTAGATGGACTGGGGTGAAGATAATGTTCGATTGATAAATAACTGAGGTAGATATCTGACAGACTGTATTAAATTACATTTCAATTCATAGATTAGGTTAAACGCGGTTGGAATGTGTCAACTCAGTATCATTAGATTAACAGGTAAATAATCTCAGGCTAGATTATATAAATTAAATACCAGAGGTTAAAGTGGAAATGCGAGGTTTATATAGAATGTATTACAATTAAATTATCCTATTACTAGGAGATAGGATATTCCAAGTATATTTTCCAAAACAAATACAATGTTTGCCACTTTTTTGGGATTACGTAATTCATATATTTGAATAGCATGTATCAAAACAAACAGTGTGGACCTTAATCAAAGTTTTACTAAAATTCCACACTTTTCTTTCCTCATAAGGAATTGACTATACGATAAAAGTTTCTAATCAATCCTGTGAGTGAAACATTAGGTAATGCTTTTTAAACACCATCTCGTTTCTACAATACGAGTATACCGTATGTTCAACCTTAAATGGAACTTTCTTTTTAAGTATTACGGAGCAAGTTTAAACCTCGAGACATAGATAAACGACGTAGGCTTGTTTGACATCCAAGACAGTCCTTTTGTTTTGTTATTTTCATCTTGATTAGAAATGACTATTATTAAATTATTTTAAAGGCGTCATGAATGTTAAAAAAGAACATTAAAAGTTTAATTCTTGAAAGTTTCTTCCACACAGGGACTTTGGTTGGTTACGATATTCTTCAATGTGTAAACGATTTCCTGGCCATTATTTCAACGACGTAGTATCATTTACTAATTTAAAAAAAAAAAGTTCTAAACTGCCTAAAAAATGTATTAGCTTAATTTAGTCACATTCATAACTAGCATTAGTAACATACGCTACATCGAGTTAAGTTGAGTTTATTTAATGTCTGTGTGCAGTAATATGTCATGTCACTAATTTAGATCGCTAATTTATATGCGGAATTTTGAATGTATTTTGGTTGACATAATAAAGCGCAAAACTCTTAAATGTTTTGAAACAAAAGAAAACACGCAGAAATTGTTTTACGTAATACTAACATTAAAACACGCCTCTTATGACGCTATAAATCGTGCACAATTAGCCTAATTCTGGTACCGGTTGCCTAGCAACTAGTATTCCATGAAGTCATCACCGCCTTCACAACACAATTTCAAATAGCTACCTGTAAGAAACAGGTAAAATCGCTGCCCTAACAAGCATGCCAACGTTCAAATATGAGAATAATTTTATTAAACAAATGTTTTTAAACTACAACAATATAAGTTATTAATCATCATAAATTAACTTTTATTATCTGGGAAACATTAAAATGCAATTAATTAATTACGTTACAATTTCTTTCATTTCAAAAAGTTAATCATGAACAATTAATAATCTCTATTATACTAACGGAAAGCTTTTTTAACCTTACTACATTAATTTTACTTTGGAATACACACGCCAGAACATCGAGAGCATGCAAATCTTAGATAGGAAAAAATAAACAAATCTAAGAATCTAAATTTTAAATGAATTACCATATTTATAATCAATAAACGTATGTTTACTAGCTCTGAAAAGTATGCCAACAATATTTCTTCATTAGTTGAACTAACATGTTTCTGTTTTCTCCTTGTACAGAACTTGTCATATTCTTTTTCGTATACACTTTTTAATTTTTGAGAAATTAACAAACCCTTAGCTACCTCACTTTCCTTTATACTTTCTTCTGGAATGATATCCTCATTTTCAATATCAAACCTTGCGGAATCAGCATCCGGTTCCGTTTGAATTCTTCAAAACGAAAACAAAATAACATCGTCATAGAAACGAGTATTAAGAAATACAATATGTCATATCTACTAAGTCGTGACAACACATTTTATAAAATGTCAATAGTTTTTCAAAATATTTCAATGCTAAGATCGCATTAAACGTTGTATGCCATACGTGTACTTGCGAAAATTAGAGCGTTCACTTCCGTTAAACATGCACTAGTGTCACATTACCGTATACACTAGTTGCATAAATAGCTATTGTTTCATTATAAGCGAAAGAATTATACTAGCTTCGAATAGGCTAGGCATACAACTGTGACATAAAATCCCACTAAATTTGAACATGCGGTATAAAATATAATTTCCGTTCTTTAATAACATGCCATCCATGATTTATTTAAACCTCATTTTCTGAGACTGGGTGATTCTGACAGCCGGCAATAGAGCGAGCGGCAAAAAAAGGTCCGTTCAAAATTAGTAAGTGCAGGGTAGTATTAGCGAGAGGAATAAATACATAAAATATCTTATAACTTAAGAACACACACAATTATTGGAATTGATGACTAAAGTATAGCGTTTAAGTTAAAATTGTTTGGTGCCTAAAACTCTCATCATTTGAGGGAAAATGTGGTAAATGTTGCAGGTTCTAAATGAATGTTTATGCACATACTGCAATACTTATTTCAGAGGTGCACTTTTTGTTCTTTTATATGCAGCGCTTCAACTTGTGAATGTATCAATATTTGTTTATAGAGGCTTCAGTTTCTTTCTCGCCAGAATGATGAGTTTTCCAAAACCTTTTGGAACTAAGAAATTTATGTGCATTTACAATTTCTGAACTGCTAAAATATTTATCAGTTTCAGCTCTACCGTTCTATTGCTATAAATGTTATACACTTTTCTTGATTTATAGGAGTGAATGTCTCGGCATTGAGCAGGACAGTGTGGCGGATGCCTGTCAACAGAGATCACTGCTGCAAGGCCCAAACAAATGAATCAGAAATTAATAATTCATGTTTCTTAGAATCTTGATTTCCTGGTAGATTTGCATAGACATACAAAGATGCATAGCTATATGTCATGATAGATCGTAGGCAATAGAGCTTTAAAGTATAAACAACGATATTTTAACTTAATTTGCCTTCATGTCTGTTATGGACTTGATGTCGTCCATATTGCGCGCTACTTGCGAGAGGATGTACATCCTAGACGTCCGGTGAAGGCACCGCTTGCCCAGCTTGAGCTCTTCCTGGGTGAAGTCGCTCACAGCGCATGGGCCGGGTCCGTCATACTTGACGGAAAGGTGTCAGTGGTTGGGCCAATACCTGCAAGGTTCCGCTTGAGCAGCTGTACGTGGCCAGGACACGATGGGCAACAACAGTGGAGGAAGCACAGCAGAGAGTATAGCCAAAAATTAGAAGTCTGTGTGCTGTTTAAATTGTTCGCTCGATAGAATGAGTTAATGAGGTTAACTGGTTTCCGGACAGCCTCGGTCGACTTTTATATCTGCGACTACCGGGACCTAGTTTAGTGCATGGCTTCTGTGGTGCTATCTAGTTTTATTGATTCTTAACATATTTACATACTAGCGCCGCTGTGGCGTATGTTCAACTACAAGTATTATTAAGTGTATTTACATGTTAGCGCCGCTGTGGCGTATGTTCAACTACAAGTATTATTAAGCGTATTTACATGTTATCGCCGCTGTGGCGTATGGCGTATGTTCAACTACAAGTATCATTAAGTGTATTTACATGTTATCGCCGCTGTGGCGTATGGCGTATGTTCAACTACAAGTATTATTAAGCGTATTTACATGTTATCGCCGCTGTGGCGTATGGCGTATGTTCAACTACAAGTATCATTAAGTGTATTTACATGTTAGCGCCGCTGTGGCGTATGTTCAACTACAAGTATTATTAAGTGTATTTACATATTAGCGCCGCTGTGGCGTATGTTCAACTACAAGTATCATTAAGTGTATTTACATGTTAGCGCCGCTGTGGCGTATGTTCAACTACAAGCATTATTAAGTGTATTTATATGTTAGCGCTGCTGTGGTGTATGTTCAACTACAAGCATTATTAAGTGTATTTACATGTTAGCGCCGCTGTGGCGTATGTTCAACTACAAGTATCATTAAGTGTATTTACATGTTAGCGCCGCTGTGGCGTATGTTCAACTACAAGCATTATTAAGTGTATTTATATGTTAGCGCTGCTGTGGGGTATGTTCAACTACAAGCATTATTAAGTGTATTTACATGTTAGCATCGCTGTGGCGTATGTTCAGCTACAATCATTATTAAGTGTATTTACATGTTAGCACCGCTGTGGCGTATGTTCAGCTACAAGCATCATTAAGTGTATTTAAATGTTAGCGCCGCTGAGCGTATGTTCAACTACAAGCATTATTAAGTGTATTTATATGTTAGCGCTGCTGTGGCGTATGTTCAACTACAAGCATCATTAAGTGTATTTAAATGTTAGCGCCGCTGTAGCGTATGTTCAACTACAAGCATCATTAAGTGTATTTAAATGTTAGCGCCGCTGTAGCGTATGTTCAACTACAAGCATTATTAAGTGTATTTATATGTTAGCGCTGCTGTGGTGTATGTTCAACTACAAGCATTATTAAGTGTATTTACATGTTAGCGCCGCTGTGGCGTATGTTCAACTACAAGCATTATTAAGTGTATTTATATGTTAGCGCTGCTGTGGGGTATGTTCAACTACAAGCATTATTAAGTGTATTTACATGTTAGCGCTGCTGTGGCGTATGTTTAACTACAAGCATCATTAAGTGTATTTATATGTTAGCGCCGCTGAGCGTATGTTCAACTACAAGCATTATTAAGTGTATTTATATGTTAGCGCTGCTGTGGCGTATGTTCAACTACAAGCATCATTAAGTGTATTTAAATGTTAGCGCCGCTGTAGCGTATGTTCAACTACAAGCATCATTAAATGTATTTAAATGTTAGCGCCGCTGTAGCGTATGTTCAACTACAAGCATTATTAAGTGTATTTACATGTTAGCGCCGCTGCGGCATATGTTCTACTATAAATATTATTAAGTGTATTTACATGTTAGCGTTGTTGTGGCGCGCGTCCCTTCTACTTATTCTTCTCTGTGTTGCTTGGTTGTGGCGCGCTAATCCAAGCAGTAGCGGGTTGACGCTACAATTAGTGAAAAACTGTATATACAAAACACTAACGTGTGATTTGCGACTACAAGCCAGACAAATTGGACCTGAACACTGTAACAATTGCAATAGAGCTATAGCTATACCAGCGAGGCTCCATAAACAGATGTACATTGGGAGAGGAAGTTACTACCAAAGCTACTACTTAGAAGAAGTTACACCAATGTCACCTCTCAAAGTTCTCTTGATTATTTCATTTTATACAGTCACATGTCTCAGGTCAGAATATCTTGGAGTTCATCGCTAATATTTTACATTACGTTATGCTAATTTTGATAACGAACGTTCAAGATTTGCGAAATTTTGTCTAGTTTTTCGTGCGATAAAATTTTACATTTTCACTTGTGTTTGTGCCTGTATACCAATTAATGCAAATTTGGGTACAATATTGTTAATTATAGTATTGAAAGAAAGAAATTAGCGAAAAGTTCTGAATAAGTTCCTCAAAGTTCCGACGAGGAAATCATTCAGAACGTTTATACACAAAACTGTATTGTTATAGAATTCACTGTCTAGCTACTGCCATAAGGCCGTGGGTCCCGTATCGTATATTTACGACACGAAAGAACCTCAAGCCTGAATAAAGAGGGCTCTGAGCAAAATTTGACGGTCATTTCACGCCCTGATTTGAATGGGACGCTGATGGCCTGAGATGTTAAACAGCGTCCGTAAATAAATTTAATAATAATAATAATAATAATAATAATAAACTTAGTAATAATAATAATAATAATAATAATAATAATAATAACCATTACTGTCACGAGACCGATATTGAAAAGGTACAGAATGCGACGTTCAAGGACATTAAAATGAGGGGACTTGATTGATTTGTTTTATTTACGGACACTCTTTAACATCTCAGGTCAGCAGCGTCCCATTCAATTCAGGGCGTGAAGTGGTCGACAAATTTTGCTCAGATGCCTCTTCTTTCAGACTTGAGGTTCTTTATCGTGCCGTAAATGTACAACACGGGACCTACGGCTTTACTTCCCTTCCGAAGGAAGCCTACTTAAGATTTTTACGCCCGAAAAAATCCATCTGCCCTGGCCAGGATTCAATCTGCGATCTTGGGTTTAGAAGACAAGTATGATTACCACTACATCATCAAGACCGACAAAGAAACAAAGGAGGGAACGAAGTAGAAGTACGCGTTGTCAGCTGTGATACTACTAGTAGCCTGAGAGAACAAGATGTTCAACTAAAACCCTTTTTAGAGCAAACTTGCACGGACTCCTTAGATGCTGTGCCGAATCCGTGTTTCTTTTCTTCTTCTTTCATCCGTGTCCTTTCTTTTATTGGTTGGACTGAGTGGATATCCAGTATGATTATGTCAAAGCCTTGATTGAAATTACAGACAGCATGACGTGAATAACACAGAGAGAGAGAAGGTGTATTAGCTTCGAGGTGTGGACTCCTTTTCTGCCAAAATTTCCAAATTGAATTGAACTGAACAAACAACTGAATTGTTACTCCTTCTTCACGCTTCACCCACTGACCAACACATTTCTGTAAGTTATATTAGGAACTATAAATATCTTAAATTTTAAGGGTTTTATTTGCTCTATCGTATTGCGTTTTTTAACGTATATGTTTGTAGCTGAAAGGTAAACGCATTCTTGTGTTGCTGTGTGTGGCTATGCCAGTAAATTTCATATTTAATTTGAAGACAACTACAAAGTGTTACTTACGTTTAATTCATTTTTGTTGTGTTTTTTCTCTAAATTTTTATATTGAATTTGAATGCAATCACGTCATGTTATTGATGTTCAACTCACCCTTTTTATTGTTATGTTGCAATAAAAGTTTGTAATGTTCACATTGGAAGTAGGCACGAGGTAATATTAATGCTTTGTTGTATTTAATGGTGCTTTGACATCAAATGTTTGCATTGTATATGCTTATTGTAATGTTTAATGCACTTGTTGAGTACTTTATGTTTCGATATATTACAAAAAATGCATATTTGTTATAATTATTCTCCTATAAATGAGACTACCTTCCCGAGTACGATTCCTAATGGTCTTAGTGCGCAAGTATCATCGTGAGAATGCGGTATAAATGCAAAAGAATTAAAGAAAACATAACGCATGTTTCATTATAATAAAACAAAATATTTCAAAACACAGGGCAGTTTAAGCATTTCCCATATACATGTATACATTTATATCATTGGGATTCTTAAGCGATCAACATCAAGTTAGGTACACTTAAACTACTATTTCAATACAATTTAAGCACAGACACAAGTTATTATGAGCCACGTTTGGCAGACAAACAAGATACGATAGTGATAGGTTTAAGGGAGGGTGGTGGTTTGTAGCTCGTAACCAACTGTACGCCTCCCACTTGTCTACCGTTCAGTAACAACATTAATTCATTCCGCTTAATTTTGGTTCAGTGCTCAGAGCTTAGCTCTTTATAACAAAAATAGCAAGCGCAAACATTTTAGTATTATTTAGCATTCCTATAATATGTATGCAACTTTAAAATTTTCTATTTAACATTAAAATACAATGAAATTTACTTTCCGGTTTATAAAGCATGAACTCATGAATGATTCAAATTTATCTCCCTTAAGATCTCAGTACTTGGCTAATACGTAAACATTTTCTGTATGAAATTGCAACAAACTTAAAATTGAACATGTTTGCCAATAAGCATTCACGTTAGAAAACAACACAAATGTTTCAGCAGTGCAACGGGAGCCGAGGTATACGGAAGCTTTGCCTTGCCCATGGACTGGAAACTTGATCAATTAAAGTTAATAGCAGTTGAACGAAAGGCACGAAGACCAGTACTAATCAGTGTGAGACAAAGACTTTCCCTCGCATTATCGAAATTTCCCCATTTTCCAGTTCCGAGTGTACTGTTTAATTTTTGTTTTGCTTTGCCCTGCCGTTAGTGACCGTTTTCTTTAACGTATTTAGTATCGAAATGAACTCCATTAAACAATAAAATCGAATGGGTCGCAGGAAAGTTGATATAGCTTTATTTGTATGTGGTATTCGTTTGTTTATTTTATTGCATATTAAAGAACTCCAGCTAAGTTAATATTATGATTTACTCCATATTATGAGTGAAAATAATGATAGGAATAATGTTCAGGGCAGAGGTATTTTCGGTTAAAGAATATTTGAATATTAAATTTATGACTCGAGCTATAAGTATTGCGTTTATTTTTTTAAACGCATTCCTACCATGTACTAGTTCCTCTCACTTTTCTACTCGCACACAATGTTAGTCTATAACTACTAAGTACTAACGTGTGCTATAAAAGCTGTTCGAGTGCTGTTCGTCTGCAACCACACATATCTAACATATTTTAACGCACTTGGCATTCATTTGCTGTATTTTTATAATTTCTGCCTGTATATCTTTTAAGGTCTTTTATAGTACTCCTATAAATTTAGTTTTATCTCTTTTTATCATTGATCTATAATCGCAAACTAAGTTATAATATAAAAATACAAAAATAAATCATACTCTCGTAACAGCAAACTGAGATTTACTGTCGTGCAGTCATTAACGCGAAAAGCCAATGCTGTTATAATAGGCTAATGACTTGGTAAAGCGCGCGCTATGATTAGCAGCAGTAGTGTATTTGTTACAGTGACACCAACACAATAAAAAACAACTTCAACAGGCGCATGGGTCCAACGTGCTTTTATGGTACACTTGATGTGGTTGATTTAGATATTTACAAGATATAATACATACATATTCAGCAATAAAAACAGACAAATAAATAACTAAAATAAACAAAGAATAAAAGTAAAAATAGAATACGAAATAACAAATAATTGCTTTTGAAAATAGTAAAAATATATACAAAAATATAGAGAAAACCCCATTATATATGACACACTACTACATTCAATCAATTTGTTTCCGGGTATAAGCCTTTTCGGACCTGAGCTGTTTCACTTTTGTCCGAAATTATCTAATCCATCCTCTCATTCCTTGCCTGCCAGCAAAGCCCAGCATGACCATCTTCTCTGTTCGATCCTGTAAAGGAATGCGGTAGACACTTTACCTTCCACTCTTCCGTACCTTTACATTCTACTGAATATTTGGCCATGATTTCCCTTCTGGCAAATCGGATAAATTCTCTGCTCATATTCGTCATAATAGATGCTCCACACCCATTCCGATTTTAGCCCCGATTGTACTATTGCCAAATCATTTCTCTGCATTTCGCAATTGTCTGCTGCCTATCCGTGTCCCCCAAGCAGTTCCTAACCTTCCTCCATGCGCTCTTTCTATTCCCCTCACCTGCCATCTAAATGGAGCCCATCCCTCTTGTTTACAGTCTCTTCCTTAATTTGGATACGCATATCTTGTTGCTCCCATCCCCAGCTGTTAATGAGAGCACAATGCCTTAATTAAAGTTTGATTTGCGCTGTGATTAACTGTGAAAGTGGTCTTAAAATATTTCTGTATAGAATATTTTTAATTAAAAAAGTGTCTTTAAATTACGCAAGCAACGTGGTATTTCAGAATTGCACGTGTAGTTTTCCGGAATAGGCCGACATGTCATTAAAGTACAGAGGGAATAATTTCAGGGGATTATGTAACCTTCAACTGTGGGTGGTACAGCAACCTTGTTTTATACCACAATATCCCACTTCTACTTCAAATACTGAAATTCATAATCGTGGCACCAAACAAAATAATAATAATAATAATAATAATAATAATAATAATAATAATAATAATAATAATAATAATAACGATAATAATACGTGCTTTTATAATTATAGAAAAGCAAGATACATAAAATGGCTTATTTTTACCCGTATTTCATTAAATAACAGTAAAAAATGTTACATTTTAATAATTCAGTATTTTAAAACTAAATTTCTGTAGTATTTGTCAAATAAAATATCTCATACGTTAGATAAAATTCTGTAATGGTGAAAATTTTGCTGTTGTATTTACCTCATTATTATTAGTTAAAATATTTTTACTTTTATAATTTCTAAACTCTTCATGTCAATGACCGCAGATAGGTTATTATTAATATTGTTTTAATATTGCATTATTATTCCAGTTTTTATTTTAAACTATGTTAAATCAAGAGTAAGTAAATTCAAAGTCTGCCGAATCAGTTACCACTTAATCAGCTAAAAATCATCTTAAACTTAAATCTTCGCTTTCCAGACCCGATTTTGCTACTTTTTGAATCAGATACCTTTCCAATATCTCAAGAGGTTCAGCGAATCCAATTATAAACTTATCTTATGGAAAATTACTCCTCCGTATAGTTGAGAATCAAAACAGACATCCTCCTCAGCAAGTGACAATAGCTATGAAGTGTTCTGCTTACGTTTTTGCCATTTCCATTATATTGTCACCATATTCATATTCTGATACAGAAAAGGAATCTTGTAGTTCGCAAAACGCAGTTCTGCACTATATAGCAGTCTCACGTGAGTCAGTTACTGTATTTTGGTTTGCATGTTAACAGAGGAGCGTAATTAGAGGGAAAGTTTCACAGTTCACCACGAGATATCTATAGCAATTAACCAAAGCACAGAACAAAACAATTGGCAAGGGAATTTTCTCCTAATGAGAAGCATATTTAGACGGTCCTCTATGTACGGGAATTATACGGCAGCCATGTTCTCCAGGGACAGGCACGGCAGGCTGAGAATGTTGCAACTAAGTTGGACAAAGGGATGCAGGAACAGGATTAAAATAAAAAGAGACGAGCGCATCACACACATACACGCAAGTACCATCCACTTTAGCCCTTGCAGAAAGCACTCGGAAAAAGAGGAACGCAGACCGCTTAAGAAAAGTATTTCTTTTAGCTCTTCTTCCCATGTTTGTTCCATATATAATTTCTTTTTAACATTTGCTCAGTATTAGAAAAATACGGCGACAAACGCTGCACTAGAACTTTGATGTAAAAGTTTAAAAAGCGATTTTCAAAATGCATTCAATGTCAATACAAAGATGGGTGTGAAAAAAATGTGATTTTTGCATGTTGGAGCGCCTGCTCATTTTATGCAAAACCTTCGACGCCTCCAGGATTGTCAGTTTTGTGGAATATTATTACACATTGTCAAACTTTTACTTAAGAGTCCCGTATATCAGCTTTGCAATAATGTAATAAACCAACTAATTACCGACCTTCTGGGCTATAAACTTATCGACTGTCAACAGAGCTTATATTTACAAATATACACTTTCCAGATTTCTACGAACTCTATATGGAAGATCAATTGAATCCTGTAATTTAAAATATATTCGGTATCTATAAATGATGTATACAATGTCCTCGTCCTATAAAATAAACACGATGATATATATTATTTCTCTGTTGCAGGAAATATAATAGTAACTGTCAAAGATAGTTTGAAACTTCGGCGAGTTGTGGCGCTAAAGGGGGCACATAAACATAGATGGCGTCTCCACCGGAGAATGTTTTATCATTTTCTTGCTTTTTTCTATGAGCATTATAAGAATATTATCTACAAGATCTTGCGCTGATCTCCGAGTACACACTTATGCCCCATTCACGCTGGTTATGGGTGGAAATGGACTATCCTTTGGATGTCTTAAGAGCTATCAACGGTGCTCATGTCGACACCACTGACAGTGACAAACGTTCACCATATCCTGTTTCTGCAATAAGATGTATGCGGTTTATATCATGGTTTTCACTCTATAGGGAAAGGAAGTTGTACACCTCATTTATAGACATCCTGTATGTTCCACTTAAAGTTTCTAGGAAATTGGATTTTAAGTGAATTGCTCCGGACCAACTTTGTTTGAATTTCACATTCACTTTTTTTATTGGAAAATCAAAATTTCCCTTAACGTACTCCAATAAGAGCTCCAAATTGGACTTTAATTGGTTAATGCCTGCAACACAGTCGTCATAATTTAATGACAATGAAACATTTTTCCACTTTTTCTTCTAGGAGATAATTAACTACATTAAAAAGAAATATGGCATTTCACTGCATTTAAACTATTTCAATTTATGAGTCTTCTACTTATTTATTATTTGGGTACCTTACAGTATTGTCAATATTCCTCGGATTGATAGTCATAGTAGGCAAAGAAACACATTTAAAGTCACGAGAGGAAAAGCTTTAGAATATCTAAGGTGTCTGTCCTGTTATTGTTAAAAAAAGGAGGCAAAGGAAACCGCTTGACTCTGTGAATGTCTCTAGGGACGCCCGGTCTCTTTCGCACTCTTTCACTTAAACGCAGCAGACTGGTAAAGGATATCACGCCAGTGCAATGCATTCAAAGGCGTTCTCTCCGATACAGAATGAAACTATCTGTCCCCCCCTAATCTCTGAATATAAGTATTTGAAAATGAACCAGTCACTTCATACAGAGAGTTTGAATGAATTTATTAAATGATATTTTATGACCAATTTTATTGCTGAAGCACCGTAGGCGCTTGATGATACATGAGATGAAATGGTATACTGGGCAAGAATTTTTTTTAAGGAAGAAAACGTTCCAGGCGTAAGTTTAGGGTACCTCCCCGGCATTTGCCATTTATGAGAACCGAGGAAAACCTGGAAAAAACCTCAGTCAGGGAGGTAGGTCCTAGCTCATGCTAGCCTTAACAACTTTGGCCACCCGTGGCGGTATAATGATATGAAGGTCATACCAACATTATTTTATGCTTCTAAACTATTAGAGGTAATTTTTATTTAATTTTCCACTCTTAGCTGAACAGTATTGCATTTGTTTATGCTGATAATTGCACTTTTGCATTGTTAAGATTAATGTGCTGTTTATAAGCTAAATGTTTGCTTTTTTATTGTACATCTTACTTTTTATTCTTCGTTATTTACTCCTTAGTCATAATTGGGAATTTGTTTTATAATTTCACTATTGCATTTTCCTGCAGGCCGATAATTGCAAGTCAAAGAAACAGAAAAATAGCCAGTAATATGAGTAAAATACAGTTTTATTAAACGTGAAAACAGAGAGTAATATCACTCTTTAATAATGAAAATAGATATTTAAGATACTTAATAATTTATTTATTACACAATTAAAGTACTTGAGGTTACTTTTCTTGGTTACAAGCAACAACAAGATGTTTTTTCAAGGTATCAACTTCATAGTCAGTCGCTTGCCAGAGAGAACAATTTTCATCATGGAATAAGAACGTTCTACTTCCACTGAAGTGATTGGAGCATATTTAAAACAAGTTATTTCGGAAGGACCAAAACCAACTACAACAGAACATTCATCTTTTAATACATCAGTGAAACATTGATCAAGACAAAGTAAAGTTGTTTTTGACAAATGATCAAAATATTCGTAGTAGTTTATGGTCAAGTTCATTTTCTGTTTATGCGTTTATAGGGAATAAGGTTAGTATCTCTCTTACTTCCGTACTGAACACATTGTAGGGGCGGTTTATTGCACAGCTGTACCTCTGTCATGTTTCTCGCTTGCAATTGTTTGTTACATTTATGCAGCTGAGATGTTACACCGGCCACAAATTTTCTAGAATATTCTCGCGCAGATATATAAGGTCATTCGCCAGGACTGTTCAACACTACTCTCATCCTCTCTATTTCCTGGTATTCGTATGCCCGAGGTAACCGTGCGTTCCTTTCACTAATGTAGATTGTGCTATTTAGATAGATTAAGTGAATGGATTGAGGAAAGATTTTTGACTGAAAAGAGATAAATTTATAATACGATTTTCAATAGATGTTTATGTGATGTGAACATGTTAATTAATTTGTATAAATTTTCTCACCTAAATATATTGAAATTCTTTGTGTTTTTAAAAATGCATAAATAAACGCAGAAAAAATCCATAAAGATCCAAAACAGGCAAAAAAATGTTTTAACTCTTAAAATGGGCACCAAAAGCCAATATAGCCCCCCTCCCAAGGCACAATAAAACTGGTCCTTCCAACCCCATAAGTACGGAAATATGTTCATTTCTATCTGACTTAAATATATCCACCCATATAGAAAAGGCATTTAGCGTAAATTACGGGCTCTGGTTATCAATCTATGAATTTCATGCATATAATTATAGCCTTTCCAATGAAACAAGGAAAGGAACATTCATGTCCGGAACAAGATGGACTTTCACTATCAACATCATTTTTCACTCACACTCATTTCAATTTCAACGTCAGATTTTTATTCAACAATCGAAAAGATACAATTCTGATTCAACTTCAGTGATATAAACCTGTCTTCTGTACGCGCAAGAGCTGTCATTCCAGATTATTCCGGTGTGCATTTCTTCCACATGGTGAACCGGTCAGTTTTATAAACATTTCTGCAAAGATTGGACATCAAAAGTCCAAAGCATACAACGAAAGGGGGGGGGGGTGCTGAAAGAGACGGAGCTATGTCACACTGATTTTCATTTTTACTGCCAGGGATAAGGGTGCTAAGCTGTCAGCCACTACATGCATCTTGCACATATGGAAGTTTCTCCAGCTTGTTTGTCTAATATTCCGTACTTTCTTTTTATTGCCCATTGAGGACTAAGATCAGAAATAAAGCGTTTAACAAAAGAAGCTAATAACAAACTTACAAATATGCCTAACGAACTGTTCTTGGAAGTGAAAAAGCACGGCTGAATTGTTTCAACAGATGATATGTCTTTCTTTTGGCACTGTGCATTCAGTAGCCACCCGTTTTCGTACATAACAGAAACTCAAGGTACAGCTAAAGTTTTCGAATTTACAGCAAAAAGCATGCACTTTGCTGCGTTTTAATGCCACAATGAAGACGAACTCTCTCAGCGACGAGAGAGCTAAACGGACATAATTCTTTAACCTTGAAGCGTACATGAGCCGCTTCTACCTCCATTAGCTTTCACAGTCGGGCAATGTTGCCAACAAAATATTAAGTTCCTAAAAATATAACAAAAGTTTTTTTTCTTGCTCAGAAAAATTTAATTATCAAATACAATTTACATAATAATGAAATGTTCATATTTCAGTATTTTCAGAACTTATTTCAGTATGATTGGATCATTGGAAATGAAATTATTTGTCACAAAAGAGCTGGAGACCTATCTCAAAGTCATGGATATTCCCTGTAGTAAAGGGAATGTGTGCAGTATACGAGCTCTGCTAGCTCCTTGATCAGGGTTTTGCTATTATACTAAGCTGTTTCAACCTAAATAAAAACACCTTAAATATTAGGAATTCAAATCAGCACATTAAAATACCGTAAAAATTATTGAAATCCAGTGTTATTTACAATTTCATTTTAATTATTTTTCTCTCATTTTCTGCTCAAAAATTCCCATGAGTTGGCAACATGGCGCGAGAACTGAAGCTCACCCTGTTGAGTCACACTGAGTACATGATGGAACTTTGGCAATACAAAAAGAATTTGAATGCAGAAAAATGTCATTCTTCTTTAGTGTGACTGACCCTTCTAGGCAACCATTAGACAGTTATTCGTCAGTTTTCAACAGGTCGACAGTCTGTCAAAGAAGAATCCATTCTGAAAGCCCTGCAACTCAAGAAAAAGTTGTTGTTGTTGGGAAAATTGTGGAAAAATATCTTACACGACATTCTGCAATAGTAGGGACTCTTATGTCTCACCAAGAAATGTGCTTTTTAAGAAATTTTATGGAGGACGTCCAAAGACACGTGTAACAGCTTGAAACTTGCGTCCTAAACTATGATTGCAAAACGAAGAGACATTCTTCCGTATGATGCTTAGCTTGCAAGTGATCACCAATGAAAGTCCGAATGATTCTGAGCTTTGGTAAGAAGCTCCTTCTCCAGAATGGGTCATCTCAACTCAGAGATCTTGGACACAGGTGATGCTGAGTGGTGTGTAAAAGAATGCCTTCCAAAAGTCATCGCTCAAAATCGATTAGTGCATATCTTCTGCTGCCTCAGCGTAAAGGTCACAACATTACAGATTTTCGAGAGGGAAATGATGAGAGTATTACCAATCCAGTCACGTCTTGCTCCTGAAGGTCAAGAAACAAATTCTTGAGAGCAATTTGTAAGATGAAGAGGCCATACAGCATACAAGATTGCACTAAGTGACGTTCCCAATGCCGTTTGGACTAAAGAATTTTTAAATGATTTCAGAAACCAAATACGTCAATAGGGAGTGTTTTGTTAATATGGTCTGCAAATAAAATTATATTTTAACATGTTGCTAAAACTTTCGACATAATTATCTGCAGACATCTTTCACTAATATCAAGCTTGATCAAACAAAAGATGCATATTGCTGTGCGAAAGTGAACAAAATACTCTCTAGAGCGGTTCCAGAAAACGACATTGACATTTTCAGGTAATTAATTCATCCCATAGACATTTCACTTCATTATCCCATACACATTAGGAAGTCTTTCTATGAGATTCTCTCAGTCAGGTGCAGGTCCGCTCTGTTGAAATTACATATCAAGGAAAAGTTTTGACAAGAACTGCAGTCAAGTCGCGTTAAGGGTGAAGACATTTTCCACTGTGTGATCATGCCAAGGCCTTCCCTTTTGGGGAGAGCGAGAAGATTGGGAAACTTAACGTCGGATGAAGAGGAAGAAGCCCTCTATCTTTCTCTCTCGCACGCACAGAAGTCGAGAACTTCGCATCCTTACAGACGTGACCCAATTAGATTTAATGTCGACTCAGGTAAGGCCGAGTTCAAAAGCACGCGGTAGGATTGCAGACAACCTACTTACGCTACATCAATCTGCTCTCTCAAGCATAAAACTAACATATTGCCGTTTAGCGCACTCGTGTTTGTAAATCATATGCTATTAATAATTGGGGTTACAATTTATATGCATTGAAAAAGTTAAAATATATGCAAATATATGCAAACATTACCTCTGCGTTTGTTAAGCCCAATGCCAGTCTTTTTGTAAATTAAAATTTAAAGACTCATTTGGGTTTCAAAGGGAAGGAAATAAACATATAATATAGCCTTTTAAATTTTCGCAATACAGCGATTAATATTGCAACTTTAAAGTTAGTTTGTTTTCAATATACGGTGACTGCAAAAAGTAACATCCAAATGCACTCATATTAAAAACGTAACGATATAATTATTCAAAATAGCATTCGCTTTCAGTCAACTGTTATTCATAAAATTTGCTTGTGGTGTTCCCTCGCTAGAACTCTTGCAGAACAGAATTTTGGAGAGCGAAGCTTAAACGTAAAGACCACAAACTACTCTAAAAAGGGTTCAGGAAGCTAGGCAAAATGGATAATTATAATATTTTAAATATATTTAATATACATTTATCATGTATTTTATACCTGTCATATAAATGATAATGAAACAGCAGTGCAATATATAACCTTTTAAAGAACTAACGATTTCCCAAATTTAAACTAAAACGTTTTCTTTTTCTTTTTTCTTTTTAATTACTAGTTTTGCATTAACATAAAGAAACTTCCGCAAGTAACCATTTTATTTGTCCCTGCAGGCAACTACTCCCAATTATAATTTTAAATACAATATCTTCAGATAATATAAATGACGAAAAAGTGAACCAATTCTTAAAACAAACATAAGAGGTAAAAGCATTATATAAGCTAATACAGAGGGTGACAAAAATGTATGCCCACTTCAAGCAAAATAAAAACTGTGTTAACACAACAAAACTGAATTCACACAAATAGAAAATGATGAGCACTAATCATCTTAGACTTTTACAGTTACAACAGTTGCTCAAAATGCCCACCATCGGCGTCGATACACTTCTGAGTACGTTGAACTACTGATTGAACAACGTTTGCGAAAGTGTCCTCAGCAATTGCAGCATATGCCATTTCAATTTCTTCCCGAAGTGCTGCCAGTGTAGCTGGTTTTCTACGGTACACAGCATCCTTAAGAGTTCCCCATAGGTAGAAATCCAACGGAGTTATATCTGGAGAACACGGTGGAAACTCAATGACCTCTTCGTCCTATCCAGTGCTTTGGAAGATTATCATCAAGGTACGCTCGTACATCTCGGTGGTAATGTGGTGGTGCACCATCCTGTTGCATATGGTACCTGAGTCTCAAATTTGTCTCGAATGCATGCAATTGTTGCTCGAGTTGGCGGTTCTATTCTGTACACACATCTCCATTGCCTTTGAGCTTCAATATTTTCGGTTTTCCAATAGACTTCAAAATTGCTTTCCACTGTTCAAACGATAATCTTGGCTCAATTTTGTTGTAGCAACGCTAGCATAACGTAATGTGGGTCACATCTGTTTACAGAACATCATACGATAATCTTGGCTTCATTTATTGATTAACGATAATCTTGTATTCATTTGTTCATTATTGATTTACCAGTTACTTTAGCAACGCTAGCATAATGTTTATAGATCATCATACTATATGTTTTTTTTTCGGTCCAACTTTTAAATATATTAAATATATTTCATATTTAATATTTAAATATATTAAATAGATATCTACTGTGAAAGTGTGTATTCATTTTGGCACCCTCCTTATATGGTAAATAATTAAGTGGATTGGTCAAGAAATATATACTTTTTTGGTTTTCTCAGGTCAGGTCCCATTAAATAACTGTATACATAAAACAGTTGGTCCAGAGTCAACTGCCTATTCATATTCGCAACCAGCAGGAAATAGGTTAGGAAAACAACGTTGAAGGATGTGCCAAATAATATGCAAAACATCCCGTGAGTTTCTACATAAAACATTTCTATTTATTAATAGAAACAAATTTCAACACAAGCGCCAATTAGTTTATCATGTCCTATATTAGCAATTTGGTTTCATAAAAGAGAATGCATTCATAAAAATTTAACCTCATAGTAATTTTTAAAATAAACATTTTCTGATTAACTTGTGGGCTTGCAAAAAAGTTATGCTCAGGAATTGTTAAAAATCGTAGATACCATATATAAATAGCTTATACAATTAAATTTTGTCTGCTACATTTTTGAATAAGCAAATAAAAACATTAATTGGCACGAAATGGCAAAATTATACCGAATTGGTAGCCAAAATGTCGTTAGAATACGAGTAGCTGATGTTTCTAGATTCATACTCTTTCCTACCTTTCAGGACACATTTTATAATCCGTATCTGACAATTTTATTATTACCTAATCGCAAATTCATTCTACGAGTAAAAATCCTTTTATCAAGACTGCTTGCTGTTGCTTTGTTTAATTCCTTATGACATCTGCTGTTTTGGGAGCAACTATGTTGCATGGACTACTCATTTACTATTTGTTACTGCTCTTTTACTTAAATTTTATCTTTACATGATATCGAAGCATTTTTGTTTTGCCGTTATATTTTTATTTTTTATTTAATAAACTACTGAGATGAATGAACGTTCCTTTTACAGCATCTTTTCATTTGAAAATAATGTAAATGCTAAATTTCTATCTAGTACAAATATTACTATAAGCCCTTCGGAAAATTGTGTATTCTCGTAAATGTCTACCTTTCTTTCCGCCTCTGGTTAGAAAACGCAAAGCGAATATACAAAACACAAGCGATGCGAAGAATTTGTATTTTCCGCAAATTAGGCAATCAGCTAAATCAAATGAGCAGAATGGGGAAACAGCAAATTGAAATGGTCGATTTGTTTTGATTATACAACATACGTAATTTAGAGTTAAAAGGATTTAATGTTAAAATCCTAATTCTCTTTTTACTAGACACAATTCGAAATAAATGAATGACCCTTTAATGGAAGAGAAATTAACAAATTACTTAAAAATTAATCATACAAACGCCTGTAATATTAACTGCTAAATGTTGAAAATAAATTCAATATGCATAAAAACTTTTCACAGTTTGGGAAAAGTAATCAAGATGTACAAAAAAGATTTTCTGCTTTTGGTTGCGTTTTTTGTTAATCTGTTGGACTAAGTTGAAATAAACAAATTTCAATTTTTGTTGTGTAATTTTGTTACAGCTGCATATTTGAATATTCATTATCTAATTTTAGCATTAACAGGGTCTAGAGGAAAAACTTATATGTTACAATTCTGTATATTTGCAGTAAATAAAATTTAGATTTTCAATTCATTTTATTCGTTTTCATTTAGTTTGATAAAATACAAGGAAATACTTTACTCAAGTTGTATGGATTATATTAAGGAATAAAAAAATACGCTAACATTTGTATCAGCAAATTGCGAGCGGTGAATCGTGGGACAAGGAGTTGTTGTAGGCCCCACTTTGCGGGCGTATGAATTTATGGCCTTGGCTGGTAATTATTGCTCGTAATCGTGTTTATTTGTTGTTTGCGTCCTAAAGAAGCAACAAATCCTCAGGGTACTTGCACTTATTTTGTTTATACTAAACCAATGGGGTATATGAAGAGATTTTTGCGTTGTAAATGAACACTCTGTGTTATTTCTAAGAATGATTTATTCAGCGTCACTTTCTTACAAACGCCAGTGCTTTGCCGTTGATGGAGTCCAATCATTTTCTACATATGTTTTGCGATGTTTAGATTATTGAACTGTTTTTCTCGATGAATTATGTGACTGAACCGAAGCAAACGCTTCCTATGCAGGCATAAGCTTCGCGAACTCCGGCTGCCTTGGTGCGCGTGTCGAGCAGAAAGTCGAATGCTGAATAACAAGGAACCAGAAACGAATATCTAATAAAGTAGTAATGAAAAACGGAGCTCAATCTAGTCCTTATACACCTAATTAAAAAAAGAATAGGGCAAGCTAGCTCATAGGAGTTTTAAAACATCTGTCTTACGATACGCTACTTCGAACTGTAACTGTTTTCTGCTGGAGTGAGGTCAACTGCCTCCAGCGGCATTTAACAATCTTTCCTACCTATATTTAAAAGGAAAGAAGCTGGCAAAAAATCTTCGTTTACGAGATCAGAGCTCACTTTCCTTAACGCACAAAATATCGCACTCTCACAATGTTTAAGGTTCGACGTACTCTCAACGTAGTTGCGGACAAAGCTCAGAAGTTTTTCTGTTTTACAAAGACGTCAAACTACGGATAATGTGACGATTTAGAATCACACAGTGAAAAACATACATTATTAAATATTATTAAATTATAAATAAGGAAATTATACATAAATAATAACGTCATTAGGGGTAAAACCGTAGGAACAAAGTTTATAGAGCAAGAAACTCACTAGCTATTGATATACGGCCTGATTCAGTCTTCTGCTATAGATTACTGGCATTTGTCATTTAACAGTATTTTAATAATTATTGAAAAGTATTCTAATTGCCCCCTTTTCATTAGGTCTAACTTTTGCAATAGGCTTTACACTCTGGTAAAATATTTTCACTTCTCACATATTCGTATAGTTTTCAACAATTATTTTAAGAACACGAGTAAAATTAAAAAAAGTAATAATAAACTAAAATATCAAATTACGAAACAGAATAAATATTAAGAAATATCAAATGTACATTTTTGAAATAATAAACATGGCATAAGTAATATTACAATTAGAAAATGTATATGACTATCAGAATTATTATATAACCGCCACGGGTAGCCGAGGTCGTTAAGGCGCGGACTTGTGAGGGGGAGGTCTGGGGTTCGATTACAGCCAGAAACGTCCTCCCTGACTGAAGTTTTTTTCCAGATTTTTCTCAGTCATAAATGGCAGATGCCGGGGAGGTACCCTAAACTTATGCCTGGAACGCTTCCTTCCTTAAAACG
>CM060831.1:132325000-132432500 GCA_030762175.1 Metallyticus violacea
TCACACAGAGAGCGAAATGTAACTTAATAGCAGTGAGGCCGGGAAAACTTTCTAAGTGCACACAGGAAACGGTTAGGGTTGGTAATTACCGTTCTGCTAGTTCCGCCCTGTAATCGTTCTAATTGCCCGTCCGCTACAGTAAGCGTGCGCAACCACTGAGGGATCGGCCACTCACTTATCGGCATCATCGGGGCTTCTGGTCGCTAGAAAGATGTAGCGGGAAGCAAGCGGCCGTCTACCGGAAGTTCTGTCGGAATCCGCTGCAGCATCATTACTGCAAAATCTTGCCTCAAAAGTAAAGCACTGTAACCTATGTGATCATTACGAAACAGAAAATTCAAGAAAGTTGAGCCATTGGTTTGAATAAGTGAATGCTGTCACCTCTAAAAATATTTCCAAATTCCACGGCAATGTGATCTTTCAAGTGTTTCCATGCTACATACATGCTTTGATTAATGAATCTATTTTTATTCTTCATTGAAACGTACGTTTAAAAAATCACATACAATTAAATGTAATGGGTTGGAACGTCAACTTCCCAGATTTCTTTCTTATACTCTCATACATTGCGACCATTTTAGGGATACTAGTAGTACTAAAATACATTCGAAATGTACAAGAAGGTAAAACAAAATAGCTTGCTTAACTGGAAACATATTACATAAACTTGCATTTTTTCGTGATTTTTGTGGTAGTGAGTTGCAAATTATGAAATTATTTGAGAGCTTGCAGTTCTCTCACAACAGCCTTTGACCTATTGCATTACCCTAGGAATTCTAGCTCAGCGGTCTTAAAGTTCCGGAACCTTCAAACCTATACTGTTCAGTACCGAGACTACAAAGTGTTGAAATCCGCTTTTTCCTAAAGTTGGGTAGAAATTATTTTGTGATTGACGCTTAAGCCGGTGACTCAGCAGGCGAGAGGCTCATCCCAACGCGGACTTATCAGGTAGCAAAAACACATTATGGTCAGATGCATGACATCATCGGCGTTGCAACAGTTATGGGATCAGTAATAACACGTTTTCAAGAGTGCATAAAATGATATAATTTTTCTTATGCAAGCATTTTATTAGGCGTAGTGAAGTGGAGCAATTAAAGAAAATGGAGCTGATAGAGCTGGTTTAACATCATAAGCCTCAATTCTCGAGATACGTCACAGATGAGCTTGCGAAGAAGTAAAGTCATGGCGTAATTCGCCTGTCCCTTGTCATTGTCATTTTAACCCTATGAACTGACACGCGTAAAAGTAAAGGGTTATGTTAGCGAAATAATAAACAAGTTACTGCAGAACCGGCCTAGGTTTTGAAACGAACAGATGATGTGAGAAGTGGTAAAAGATAGTGAAGAGAGGTGTGGTAGAGGATACGTGGAAAGTGTAAGGCGTCCTAGAAGAGGAGTGGAACATTTTTTTATAAACTTGGATAGCTCCAGTGATTCCAGTGACTGTGATATGAACATAATGAAATGAAAATCAATAGTGAACAGGAACAGGAAGAAGAAGTTGATGATGATCTTGGAGTGCAGCCACTGGAGACGGGCAACGAGTAATGGAATATGGCAACAGCGTGCAGGCGCGGCTATGTGCCAATAGAAACATCAATCACAAGGCCATTTCTCCCGTAGTATAGAGCCTGACATTTAAATTCATTATTCAGTACATTGGATCCCGTTGAAAGAGCCCCATAATCCGCAGAAGTTTCATGAATGGCATATGTTCGGTATTTATGCAACCTCTCTCCTTTCAAGAGGATGAATGATATAATGTGAGCTGGATTGGAATCTTTAACAAGAAGATGTAACATTCAGCATATGGTTGTGGTGTTCTGCCACAATCAATGCGTTTAAAGAGAACCGGGTGGTTCAGGTACTCCAGTCACTGCAGTGAACGAGACCAGATTAACAGGAATAACAGTCGATAGACTGGCGGCAACGTTACACATTTCCCGTGGTAGTGCGTTTACTATTCTGAATGACCGCTTACACATGAAAGTGTTTGTGCCGAGATTCTTGACGCCTGAACAAAGGCGGTGCGAGTGAATGATGTCGGCAGCTTCAGCACCTGGTAGCGGGGTATGTGAGGCACAGCTGAATTAAAGGCGAGGAGACTTGGCATTACCATTACGTTCCGAAAGCAAACAGACGAGCTCAGTTCAGAAGTCACCTCTTTCTCCGACACTAAAGAAGGCCAAGGTTGTTTGATCGGCAGTAAAGCTATGTTCAATTATCACGGAATGGCTTATCAACATGAAGTCCCTCGCAAACAACGGATAATGACTAGTATTATAAAACTGTTTTATGCACATCGACGAAAACGCCCTGAGCTGCATGCATCTGGTTGGCACCTTCAAAGTGATAAAACACGCGCTCACGTTGCAAGGTTTTTGCTGAACATTTGGTGTAAAAAAATGTATTCTCACTCTCCATATAGTGACTTTTTCTGTTTCCTAGTGTCAAAAAGGAGTTTTGGGGCGAGACTTTTGGTATTATGGATGGTTGTGGTGTAGAAAACGAAAGCGGTTCTGAAGATGGTGGCAAAAAACTGTCTTCCAGAGGTAAATGCATACAACCCAATTAGGAAAAAAATATTGTATCAACCTTGACCCTGCCTAGTTTCGTATGTGTAGTAAAAATAGTATTTTAACTGTTTATTGACTAGCCCTCGAATTGATTGGTAACAGTCAGATAGGTCCTGATGGTTACGTTGAAGGGTATAGATGACAAAGGGAACAAATTTAATCACTTGATTTAATTGTTACAATTAGCATTTATTTAATCAAGAAACATTATAAGTTATATTTTCCCCCCTCGACATGACCTTGAAAAGTGACTCGGCAGTACCGGGGAAGAGAGATGATAATTCACAAAATTGAACAATAATTTTTTCAATATAATTTGCTTAACAATAAACGCATGTGCATAATGCACATAAAACTAATTTCAATTTAATATAAAGAGTTGTGAAAAACATACGATTTAGAAAAACGTAGAACAGAAATTCTTTATTCATATCTTTATAACGCGGTTAAAACATTTAAATGCAAACTTTAAATTGTTAAATATCAAGTTGTAAATCCTGCAACGTTGCACCATTCAACATTAAATAATTAATAATTGCCAAAGCACATTACACTTACAAGCATATGGTAAATTCTCTCGGGTGGTGATTAGGCGATGTTTTCTTACAAGTTTGTCTACGGCTGCAATTTATTTTCGATGATGGTTAAGATGAGCGACCAGGTGCAGGTATGTCCTTAGTGCTCACTCGTCCGTTACGTAATTCACACACCATCTGAACACTGCTGAGTGACAGACATGCATTCCTTACACATTGTTCATCCACTTACCCGGTTCAACGTCATTCTGCACATGTAAATAACACACTGCGCCGTCAGACCATACCAGTCTGCTTTCTTACACACAATGCCACCTACTAGGGCAAACACAAATCCCTTGAGCTACGAAAAACATGTTTGTTTTGTTTGGGCAACCCTTACACATTCGACCCCTTGCCGCTTCTTGTAGGAAGAGAGGACAAGAAATACTGCATAGCAGGAACCCTTCGGCCCCATTCACAATGAAAGTTTAAACGTAACGTAAACGTAAAAATTAGGTGTTATATATTATAAGGAACCATTCACAATAAACAATGTAAACATAAAAATTAGACGTAAACTTAGAAGCTTGCAAGGTTCAAGGTTTTGCGTCTACGTTTAACTTATTTAAGCCGCTCTGGAAGATCTGTGGCTCCGTAGACAGAATGGCGTCAATGGACAAAATATTAATTGCATTATAAGAAAGCTATCCTTGCTTATATTACCCCAAGCAAATTAGTTACTGCACTTTGCATATGCATAAACGCTACCACCGTGTGCTCAGAAGCAGCCATTTTCGATCAGCTGTTAGCTGAACTTCGCTTGTTCTATTTTTGATTGGACCAATACGTACGTTTGCGTCTTTCATTGTGAATAACTACATACTAATTGGTTTACGTGTTATGTCTTAATTTATAATGTTTACGTTTAATTTTCATTGTGAATGAGGCCTTAATTATAACACACGATCTATTGCAATCAGGCCAAGCATACGTAGCGACATAAGGAAAAGGAAAAATTTCATACTTCGATCGAGGAGAAAGGAATGCCCACCAACAGCACAATGTTTATCCTGTATAGAGCACTTTGCAGCAACTAAAACTCTCACAGGCAGACCTTCCTTTCACAAATATGGTGAACAATTGTGCACGATTTAGAAACTTAGTTTATAAACTATAAACATTTAAAATGTTCCAGATAGCTTAGAAAGGAAACCTTCTACAGCATATCTTGAAAGCACCCACCACAATCATAACTGTGAGACTACAGTTAAGGCTATTCTAGAAATAGCTGCATTTTCTCTCCCTACTCTTTGCTGGCGTAATGAATTCAGTTCATCAGCTCCCCTTGCCTGACTTCCGCCATTCTCACTTCCGTAATGCGCAGCTTGGGTGCCAAGACTAAATGAAAGAGAGTTACATATTAATCTTAAAGCTAAATTTCTAAGTGTCTTAGCATTGCATGGTGCTAAGACTGTGTGACGAAACAGATCTTCGTAACTAATTTCTACTACGCTCTAAGAAACAATATTTGTAATTCCAATAAAGTTCAAGCATTCTACATTCTCACAGCTGTCATTGGGTTATAATTATATGCTTTGCTAAATATATTAAAACATTGCATTTGTATAGCTGTTTTATGCATGTAAATATTGCTTACGTATAAATACGCACATTTCTAACAGATTCACGCTACATAGAATTCAATTAGCAAGTGACTACAAAACAGTAACAACAAAAATTACCTGCCGTCATATTAACAATTTTCAAATAAAGAATGAAAACTAAATCACCATTTATTAAAACTTTAAAAGGCATATTTCTATTTGAATATGAGACAATTTCACTCTGCGTTGGGAATGGGAAGGTATTCAAATTCAATTATAGAATGGTGCAGCCCAGCTCTCTTCAAAGCCAACTCACTCGCATCGGGAACAAGCTGGTTTTGTATCCCGAAATGAAAAGATGTAATCTACATCTGGCTGATTGATCACGTATTAAAAACTCGACATATTGTGTGCTGCTACTAAATGAATTAGCTTCACAGAATTCTCTCGTCACGTATTTTACTGAACAGGATATCAACCACATTTAATTTAGCTTTCACCGTTGTATCGTTCTTGGAACGAGTGGTTTCATCACGCGTTGCTTAGCAACTGATAGGGGGATGCACTGAAGCTACATTTAGTTTTTATTGGTGACAAAATTAAGAGAAATTCAGCGCAATCACATAGGACTCGTTAAACCTATACGGACTGTTCAACGTATAACCGAGCATTCCTATACAAGAAGCGCCGAATTTCGACCAACAAAACAATTTATCACGGCTGAACGTTTAACTTTTATTATCACCTTCAAACTTTTTAATCATCCGCAATTGTTTTCTGCTTCGCTCTAGACATTTAGAAGACAAGGGCGGAAGCACCATAACCTGCTTATTAATAAACTTAGAAAAAATTAACAAAAGTTTATTTGCATAAACCACATTCAAAATAATTCCATGAATGCCAATGCCATAATTGCAGCTATAATTATACTTCCATTTGTTAAAATATTGTTGCTTTTAATATATATATTGATTCAGTATTTGTACATATGGCTCAGTGGCATTTGGAAATAAATTTATTTCAATTATATATTAATACATATAGTACTGTTAAAGTACGAAAACTATATTGTTACAGGTCGGGAATGTTGTATGTTCTAGAACTGAAGTTATGAATTTAAAAGGGTTAAGATATGATAAAGATATAGAAAAATACTCAATATGAGGAGAAACTGATATGGATTTTCATTGTTTATTATACTGCAAGTAAACGTAATTATGGAGAGAACAGGCATGCCAACAAAAATAAAAGAGCTTAGATGGGGAAATATTAATTAGAAAGATTTGAACTGTAAAAGGAGAGAAGACTATAAACATGTTAGGAGACACTGGGCAAAATTAGAGAGAAAGAGGAAGGTGGAGGGAAACGCAACTTTAGAAGCACTATAGGTCAGATAAGTATAAACAAGGATAGGATAATAATGCAATATGATAATCGTCAATACACTAATAACCTGTGTATTGGGATCAGACTGTAAACAAGCAACTCTGGAAAGAAAATATTGAGAGGAGATAAATGAGATTAGTATTATTTTATTTTTAGATCTGATTTTGTAATGACTTGATAAATTATTTACTTTGAATGTATGCATTATGTAGTCTGTTGGGACATATTTTCAATAAATTTCAAATTAAATATTGTCGTTATTTATTGTTTAAATCTGAATAGAATAAAACTACAAAAAATTGAGTATTTAATGTAGCAGCTGCGTTTCATTGCATCAAATGGGGGTGTACCCTGCAAGAAGGAAGAAAATGTAAGTGGATTAGCCATGGATTCTGAAATAGATTGTATTATTTAATTATCAATTGTTAAATCACCCAAATTAAATTATGTTTAACTATACAAATAACAAGACTTATTTTTATTTTTTTAATTTTTTATTCTGTCCAAATGGAAGAAACAATAACAATAATCTAAGTGCCCAGACAATGATAGAAGTGATAGCTACATTTTCTTTAAAATTTAAGCATAAAATAGGAATGGCATTTAAACATTTAAAGTGTGGTGGATGTGATGAATTAGTGAAACCTAAAATCAATCAAAATGAACTTTCAACTTCCCTCTCATTTTACAAATTGACTATTTAAAAAAATTAATTTACACTATATAGGTAGCTTTTTAGACTGGCAAGTTTTCTAATGACATTTCTGTATGATATGAAATATAAACAAAATATTTTGCTTAAGAATACCTTTATTCTATTATTTATTTATCCCTCTGTTCGCGAAATAGTTCTATCAAATATCACAATATTTTTTTTAAAAAAACTTTTAATAATTCACGAATGTTTAGCTTTATGAGCTCCATAGATGACTGTCACTGTTAATTCTTAAGTCTTCAATGGTAAACACTAACACAGATGCAGCACTTATTGGCATACAATCATGTGTAATCTCCGCTCTGCTGTGTTGCCAGTTATGTGCACACTTTGTTACCTGTAAAATTCGAGGGCAACATTTCCAATTTCCAATTACTTTACAAACAATTTTACAATCAGAAGGACATAACATTTTAAATGTTTGTACAAGTCCCTGCTTATTGTGAGATGGGATTCTCGCTACCCAGCAGTAAACACAAGCGGGAGAGGTAACACGCATCCAGTTCTGTAGTCCTGCAAATAAGCGTGTGTAGTGTGTGCCTTTGTTTGCTTGTACTTAAAATGTCTCAGGCTAATAATACAAGTGGCTTTAAAGAGTCAAAGTAAGAAAATTATAAACTTTATGAAAAAGCATCTTATCCCGAGTAACTACTTCACAGAAACTCAAGAATTGGTCACTGAGGCTCGTTCTGTTGTGCAGAATTCCCTTCCACTAACACCCATTAAGTTTAGAGCGTCTGGCTGGTCTCCAGGTGCTATTACGTTTTTCGTAATACATCTGTAGCACCAGCTGAGATTCTGAGCGGAATATTTGACCTTTTTAATATTTTGAAACCTTTTTATTGGTGATGTTTTGTTATAAAAATAAAAGTGCTCTTGTGTTCTACTGTAGAAGGATTCCAAACTATTCGTACTCTAAATACCAGTCCGGATATACGAGCCATGTAGAACCCGCAGTAGATTTAACAATCTTTTCACTGCATTTAGCAGGTATTAATGAAATGTGAACAGGTTGTATTATTTAATATTAAGAATTGTGTTTCATTCCAAAAATAACTGGCTTATTTCTTATTTTGTCTAAATTCAAGGAACAATAACAACAATCCAGATTACCAGCCTTTAACAAGTACCTGTGAAAGATGAATATTCATAGCTTCAATATCATTGATGATCAATAGTACTAAGCGTTTAATTAATATAACTAAATAACAATATTGGCAAATTGTTCTTTCACTGTTATTTTATATTCGTTACCTTGAACATTTTAATATTTTATTTAGGTTTAAAAAGTTAAATATATTACTAAATGGATTAAAATTATAAAGGGTTTAAATCCTCCTTTACTTTAAGGAAGTCAGTTCTACAGCTCTGAGGTAATTTAATATGACAATATGGCATGATGAACAACGTAAAAGTGCTGAAAAATTAGCTTCAACATTAAGGTATAATTCCAATTACTAATATCTTCAGGAATGTAGAAGATTAATGAAAGGGATGAAATTTGTTGGATCGAGTAAGGGGCAGGTAAAAACCTATACAAATTCAGATATGACTGTAACCGAATCCTATACTAGTTATTCCGGCTGTGTGAGTAAGCTGGAAGCAGGACCAGATGGCTAATTCCCCGTCCATATTACTGTTGAGTCAGTTAAATTATAGATCCTAAGATATAAGGGATAAATTTTCTATAAATTTTTTATGGTCACCAAACCCATTTGACCCCCTCCCCCAAAATGAGGAATGTGTTAGTTTTCATTTACATTTATTTTCGATACGTTAAATTAATCATCCCAAATCCACCTAATAAATAGGGAAAATGTGTTATTTCATTGATAAAGTGATAAAACAACCCTTTCCAATCTCACCAGGTTCCAAGTGTTTAGTGTTATTACTTTCGTCTACAAGTCATGAGATGCCGTATTTCTCCAGCGTTGTTATTCTTTTCTTCATATATCAAAGGTTGAACAGAAACTATGAATATTTCCTGTTTTTAATATTATTAACACTATCTTAGAGTCCCTTAATAATAACACTCTCACTTCCTCACGTGGTCCCTGTTAGTAGTAAACATGTACTGAAATAGGTTGCAGCAACGTTACAACGTTGCTTTGCTGGTCGAATTCTGATACATTTCATTCCTCGCGCCGAGCATGTCAGCATAACATAAATAAACAGTTCAACGACTATAATCTCAGTTCCAGAATAATTGGTCATCAAGATTGACCCTTAATTTAACACCGTAATTTGCCGTAAAGTCCTTTAAGCTGAAAGCATCACCTAACGCTCACCGTGTTAAATAGTGTACTAACCTGAAGATGTGAGATTTTCCTTCGACTAAAAATTTGGGCAGGACCAGGAGCAAAGGTGAAGCAGACATCTCACGATATGTGTACATGTCAAGGTTTTGGAAATATCCTGTGGCTTTAATAATGCCAGAAACTTGTGGAGCTCCCTATGGTTTTAATTACATAGCAGCGAGGGGGGGAGACAAAGGGGCGCAGGGCTTTGTGGGTCTTCCCCGTGACGTCACAAAGAGGTACAGCTGTTATTATAGGCAAGATAATGTGCCGAGAGGGCGTCGTTTTTGGGACGAGATGAAGAGTAGAGGATCTGAGACATCATTAGTTGTGCGTGCGTGAGGTGTATAGAGATTCGTTTCTGTCTCCCCAGCAAGCCTTTGAATTCGCTGAAGACAGTGGTTGGTCTTAGCTCTGCGGCGTAAACACTTTGTTCAGCGATTGTCAAGCCCAGACTTCTGATTTTGAAGACTTTGCGGTCCCTACTTCTGTCATATTTAAACATTGATATCTACTAATCGTTGCCTTAACCCTACTGATAAATATTTTCTCTCAAGCTTATGAGTTTATGTGTTTTTTACTATATGAAAAGAGTGTCAGGAGAATAAACAAATAAAACAATTTGCTTTAGGCGCTCGGGCCACATATGTTCACGGATAAATTTATCTGGCTCTCGAAGGGAATAGTTTTTTAAAACATAAGTTTATAAGCAAATCTAGTACCTTGTGCTAAGTTAAACAAATAAGCAAAAAACAAAACCTGGACTAGGCTCAAATTCTTTCCTTCGTCTCTTCTGGCTGCATCGTTTCCGATTCCAAGAAAAATGCGGAACTTTGCATTCTATAAACAACAAAGTAACCCAAGTGCAAGGTCGCTTCAGCATCAGTGAATATCCGCAGAGGTGGAAAACTTGACAATAACAGGACTAAGGATTACAACTACTTCAAACATTTTTCTTTTTAAAAACATTCATAATAATATCCATTTAAAAGTTCTACTAATGTATATACTTTGTTCCATATTCGGAACCGTGCCTTACTAAAATGTTGACTAACTTTCTTACTTTACTATATTCCGTGTAAAATAAAACAAAAACACTTGAGTGTCACGTGGCTTAACCCCTTAGTTTGTCACTTTTAACTACCATTACCTTTGGTATTATAAATTTGTTTGTATGCCTTAGAGAATTGCGAGTTATTTATCTCTGCTGCTCTAAGCAAAGACAAGTATGTAGAGCTATGGTGCAGAAACGTAGGGATGGGAGCCAGCAGAAAATCTACGATCAATTCAGACTAATTTTCTGAAAAGAATTTTAAGAATTGATAGGAGCGCAGCAAATTGTGAGGCGAGTTTTTGTGACACAATATTTTTTTTAGTTAGACTTAATAAGGGGTTCAGACACAAATTTAAAACTCATTTGATATCAGAAACAATAGAAAAACCTGGACATGGGAACTGGGCATCTACTATAAATAGGAATTTGAAAAGAGTAGATATGGGGTGCGGTGTAGAAGATGGAAGTTAGTAATAGAAGAAATATTTGGAAGAGAGTTAAAAGGAGAGTGATTGATATTGATAGGCAGACAGTGGAAGTTGAGTGTTTGGAATTACAATCAGAACTAAAAGGAGCACGGGGGAGGGAAGCATATATAAATGTAGTGACAGGAGAAGACAGAAGCAATGGCCTGGCTGCGCCTCGCGAGATGGAAAGCGAAGAAAATGACGGATGACACAGAAGAAAGAATGTGTCCTATGTGTGGCAAAAAAGGAAAATTGGGTTAATATTCTTGCAGAATGTTAAGGTACAGAATATTGGAAACCTCAGACTCTCTCGAAGTCGTTGTGAGATCGATAAGGAGTAGGGCGGCATATCTAAATTTTGTATTGAATAGAAACGATTGACAAAGGTTATGTAAATTTATTAAGAAGATGGGTAAAAGAAAATATTTGGCTAAAGAGAACAAAGCATATAATGTATTTATATATTTTAAATGTATTTTATTCGTTTGTTTTATATTTTGGTGTTTACATGTGTGTATATATATATATATATATATATATATATATATATATATATGTACGAAATTATGTATTTCCCTTGTTTAGTGCTCTGTGATGATAAATTTAAGATGCTTATTCATTTCATCGTTTTTACGTCATGATTGGGGGAAGGGAGTTATTTCCTAAAGATTTTAGTACACCGCTTAGTGTGTAGTGTGTGACTCATATAATTCTGTGTGATGTTTCTACGTTGCTTATGTGTAAAAAGGAGCAGAACGGTCTGCCTAACCTACAGATAGAGTTGGCAAAGGCGATAAATGACTCGGGGTGAACAATCTTTCACCCCACCAGTTTCGCGACGCTTTTTCTAACATACCTAACATAAACACTTAAAAGAAAAGTAAATTACTCACGTAAATTAAGCAAGGAAATGCTGAAACTGTCTCCTTTCGTTGTTCAAGTACCCTCTGAGAAATGGCAGCAATTTCTTGACCAATGTTAGTTTTAAGTTCATCTAAAGTGTGTGGATTTTTTGTACACTTTCTCTTTTAATGTCCTCAGAGATAAAAATCGCAGGGGGTTAAATCGGGGGAACGAGGAGGCCATATGTACCTAGTGATAATTCTATCGTGAAACACGTCATGCATTTCCTATAATGAGAATACTCTTTGGGGAATAGAATACTTCAATTGCCCCATTTTCTTGATACACTTTCACTCAATACAGTGGTACTGCGTCGCCTAACAAACACGTGCTAATTGCGCAAGATTTCAGCTCACATTGAAGCCTCGAGCAGGGCAGGGGAAATATACTCCCGCTTCCGCCGACATAGCGCTGTCGGTGGGTCACGCGGTTGCTTCAAGCATTGCTCACCCAGTACTTATAGACAGTTTCGCTGCACGGGCCATTGACTTCAAATGCCACATAAAGACAGAATTTAATAACAAATCAAAACTGCTAATGATTTAAGTCTTGCAGATTTTTAATGGTAAGCGCCCTTCAGCCAGTGTGTATGTTTTGTTTGTTCTACAAACAATTCCCAGATGTAACTATGCCTGTTCGACATTACAAACAACCTTTTCACATCCTATAAATAGGCCAAAAATAGCACAAATTGTTCATTTCCATCACGAAATGGGAATTCGCATAGAATTAGTATGAAAGTAGAACAAATTTTTATAATTACAGCGTTTGTAGTATAAAAATAGCTACCGAACATACCTTAGTTTTATAATTATCGTAAATGACAAATCTCTGATGAATGCATATTGTTTTTTCCCAGCTTTACCATATGATACCCATTTCTCGATAATCTAGGGGAGGGAATAAGAAGTATATCGTAAAGAAATATGGATGAAGTTCTGCAAAATTACGGTATAAAATAAACAATTATCCGAGAGCAAATTTTACAGCACAAATAACACCTAGATTTGTTAATTTTTCTGTATTAATTTTTGACAGCATTTTACTACATAATAACAACCTAACATAACCTGAAATAATAATAATAATAATAATAATAATAATAAAGGATCAAGCAATATGTTTTAGTATATTATTATTATTATTATTATTATTATTATTATTATTATTATTCGATGAAAAACTTCTTACTGTTTTAAGATTTTCCTGTAGTGAAAAAGTGTGAATTTGGAACTTATAGGGTCATTTGGTCAGAATAATTCCGAAGAATTTGATTCAATATAAATTGTTGTATTATTGTCACAACTTGTGCATTTAGAAAATTGCAGGCTTTAATTCTCAAGAACGGTAGTGACAATCAGGAGACAAATGCCTGAGGGAGCAAATAAAATATGGGATATGGGTTGAGCATAAAATAAGGAAAGGCTTAGACCAAATTGGACTGGGGTATAGTTGGTTAAGGGAGAAGATGTGCCCCGATGTTATCAGATAATGCACTAAATCTGGAACATGTATATATAAAAGAAAAAGAAAAATTTAGTAACATTATTAACAATGTAACAAATTAACAGTATTAATAAAAGTAGAATAAGATAAACACTTAGATAAAGACACACTTAAAATTGCTTGTATTAGATGTATTAAACAATGAAGTCTATTAGAAAACACAGAGAAAGTAAGAAATAAAATTAAAAGAATAATAGATAAATAGTAAAGATGTCAAAGGAAAAACACGCAAAAGCAAATTAAAATTAATAAGCCAAGTTAAAAGCAACACCAGAGGTGCAAACAATATAAAAGAAAAATAAAAATAAAGTAACATATTAACAATGTAACAAATTAACAGTAATAATAAAAGTAGATAAGGATAAAACACTGAGAAAAAGTCACACTTGAAATGCAAGTGTGACTTTATCTAAGTGTTTATCCTATTCTACTTTTATTATTACTGTTAATTTGTTACATTATATATGTGTGTGTGTGCGTGTGTGTCTTAGGGGGTAGCTCTCTGCCATTAAACCGGATACCTATTAACTCCATTAGAAGAGAACTAAAACCTACAGCTATAATAATAATAATAATAATAATAATAATAATAATAATAATACCAAACACGTACCATTTTATATTGTATTACATTGCCATATATGGCAATATATATACACGTGTGTGTTTGTGTTTGTGTTTGTGTGTGTGTGTGTGTGTGTGTGTGTGTGTTAAACTTATATATTGTCTTTTCTTATAAAACTCCCTTTCCATCAGTTTATATTTCAGAAGTTATTTCAAACTCCAAATAGAAATTTTCTCCGTTCCCTCCACCATAGCTTTTCTATTCATAATTTCTTTCTAATCCCTTCGCCTCTCTCCTCATTACTCAGAAAATAACTTCTCATGTAGAAATCTCATTTCTGTGAATGTCATATTCTCTCATTTGTTCAAATTAAACTTTGAAACCATGCACGATAAATGAATATGTACAGAAATGCTGGAAAGCGTCTCCTACTATATTTCATTGGAAATAAAATCCAAATAAAGTTCCCTGGCTTGAATCATCAAAAGATCTCTAACCTTTAAAGTTAAAACGATGAGAAATTCGAAGCATAACGTCAAACGTTGACTTTCTTTGCAATTTCAGAAGCATATCTTCAAAGCCCTGGGACTTTTCCTCCTTTCTTTATTGGTTTTTCATTCATTCTCTTCATTATCATCTCTAGTCTCTTCTTGGCGTCCTGTCCCAGACGTACATTATTACGTTCTCTGCACCAGCTGCCAGTGTTTTCGTCTTTTTATGGTCTCAAATAAAGCTCATACATTACTCTAGAGATTTCTATCTGATTCAACATAATCTCAACTTTCATTACATTTCAGCGTGCAAATATTTTATAACATAGATTTTTAAGGGAAATGTTTCATCGGAGAAGAGTATGGCAAACTCAGCAAATTGACTTGCTATTCAAACGCTTGGTTTTAAAGTAGTCTAAAGTTTCCATGTCAGTTTGTCTTTAGTGAATAGAAACTTAAGAAAAAGAGAGACAGACAGCTTTTGTTTCTTTGTATAAACACAAAGACGACTCGAACTTATGAATTTACCACGTTTATATACACAAAATGAAACAGCAAATGATTCTTAAAATTCGTATGTTGATTTATGGCTTAAGATTTAAGGGGCCCAGAGCATCCCTTAGATTAAAGGCCACTTACGTCAAGTTTTAACAAACCGGTTAACCGCTCCAAAAAGATAAGCATAATTTAATTATTATTGTTTTGTAAATAGTTCTCCTGCTCCTTTTTGACTTTGGCTTAGTAGATCATGGGCTTCCAAAGATCTTCAGTTCGTCTGCCTACCTTCTAAGTTGATATATATATTCTATGCCCTGTCTTAGGGGTCCCAAGCTGCCAGTCTGTGAATCCATCTATTGGAATCTCGTCGTAACTTTTAAGATTTCTTGCATTGGTCTCTACTTTTTCTTATCCTTACTTATCCTTATCTTATCCTTACTTTGGCAAAGGAGGAGGAGGGAGTAGGTACTTTTTAAACAGTGCGAAAGCTCAGATAGGAAGAGGTAGACAACCGGAAAGAGGGGGTAGGGGAACACTAGTCCCAATATTTTTGGGGGGGGGGAATATTAGTACACATGTATATTTGAGGAAGTGTAAATTATTTACTTTTTTAATTATCTGGTTAAAACCGTTTTTATATTATATGTATTTTTCTTTTTCTATTTATTCATTTATTTCGTTCATAAATTGTAATTTAAGAGTTAAAATTGACTTGTGCAATTTCATGTATTCCCTAGTGTGTTGAAAAAGCACGTATGACTCCAGAACCCGTGCGATATGGATGAGTTGGATTTTAACACATATATTTTGTAAATAAATACCACTACAGTACTACTACTTTGTCGTTCTTTAATTTTATATTTTCCTATGGCTTATTGCTAACAGTTCTCCATCTCTTTTTGTTAAACTTGTCTCTGGGGCTGGTACAATATATACGTTCATGGCTGTACCTTTTAGCTTCAAGTTAAAAAGCACGGGTAAATGAATATATGTTAAACCATATGTTAAACCATAAACCATAGACCAATGGTTTTAATACTTAGGTAATGGTTAATGTTTTAATCTATTAAGTATAAAATTCTCCAAACTCTTTGCCATGCAATTTTCACATAGCACCTCGTTTTCTCTCATATTTTTAAATGACACATTTTGACTATTATGTATAAAATAATTTACGCATTTCAAAAAGTCCTTATTTATCATTTTGTCTACTTCTACCTCGTGTAGTTCTCGTTTTTCTGTAAATCCACTTTATTTCCACTAAGACACACCTTGCTCACAGGGTTCACCCAGGGGGGACTCGCATTCGAGAGATCAGGGTTCAAATCCCACGGGGCCATCTATCTTTATCATTGATTATTTTGTGTTTTCCCCTTGTCGCTTAGGCGAATGCTGCCATGCAGTTTTCTTTTCCACGAATTTTCCGCTCTGCATTTCCTTCTGTTGCCTTTGTTACACAGTTGAAAGTGCCAGGACGAGGTGAACTGCTGTGCTGTGACGGTGACTCGCATTTGGGAAATATTTCTGCTCTGGCGTCTGGTATGAAAGCGTCCCTTCTGAAGATTTCGACCTCGTGTACGTCCGTGCCTCATCGCCCGTGAATCCTGGCCGACCTGTATCTCCCTCACCTCATCCCTTCCTCTCGGAGGTGCCACTGAGAGCATAGTCACAAACGACAAGCTATTGAGCAAGGTTATCTTTTGAATTACCTACAGGCTCAGAAATGTTTAACACTTTAACTCCCCAGTCATCTAACACCAATCATCTAATACCAATCATCTAACGCTGGTGATGTTGCTGGACGTCGTTTATTGGAGTGGTATGGCCATTTTTAAATTAAGCGCGAAGTTTTAATCTTTGAAAATGGAGAAGCTACTCTATAATGTAATAAATCTCCATACGTGTTAAATCATGTTTTACAGATAACTTTATTACTACACAACACTCATTTTATCTATTTTACGGTTTAACTCAAAACAAACCTGCTTTGGAAACCTATATTAAACAAATAAGTTCAAATAATGATTTCATATTTTAAATGGATGCTTGAGACATGTGTACCAATGTGAAATTAATTGTTTTGACAATTACATGGACACATGTTGTCCGACTGATCAATCTCGTATATTAGATACATTTTGACATATATCAAAATTTTGGATAGATTATCTTCAGAAATTTGCAATAAGCGCGTACAATAATCTGTAAGCGATATTATGTTGCAGAGTTTTACATTATATTTAGAATATTAGATGGTGAAATAGTTTTGAAAACAATGCACTAAACTAAAAAAAAAAAAAAAAAAAAAATCATGTACATTTTTTTCAGAAATGTCTGTTTAGAGCATTATTCTAAATATAAGGTTAAATTTATAGCATAACTTTTTATTAAACCTGTAAATGAACAAACTTTAATTTTTTGCATTATTTTTCACCACAGAAGAAATTTCTGCGCAACCTATTAAAACATACCTTCATAATAATAATAATAATAATAATAATAATAATAATAATAATATCCCTTAATGAGGATCTTAAAAATCATAAAAAAGTTAACTGTGCACTCAACATAGTTTTAGAAAAAAACTTACATAAACTTTTTCTATTATCGTTTAAAATTATCTAATATATTACCAAAATCTTATAATAAGACAATGCCCACCCATTGTTCTATATATGCTAAAAATGCATTTTTACCTATTTTCAAGTGAAATATTTAATTTGATTACATGGGCCCCTTAAACATTATTTTAATTATACTACAGTTATTAAGAAAATGTTTTAGATGTGGAAGTTTGTCTTCTAATGACATGACTTCCGATTGTTACATAATATTTGGAAATTATATCATTTAATGCTCAATTTGAAGCTCATTTTCAGGGACTTAGGGTATGCTATCGATCGTTTGTACATAAAATGCGAATTTGGAACGTCATTAATTAATTCAGTCAATCCACTTATTGTTGGTTCCTTAACCCTTTAACCCTTCAATGCGCTATTGTTAGTTGCGTTAGTTTTCGAACACATGTTATCACATTACAGTATATCGTTTATTATATCGTATCTGGGACATATGTATCAAGTCGCAAATAAGTTGTATCCCTGTATAATATACACCCTTGTGTAAATTCATATGAATAAATAGTAGAATTTCTTTATTTCAAGTACGTACTTTCGCTATCTGTGTTGTTTTATTTTTCTCCCCTCCATAGTTACTGAACAATTGAAATTGAGGGATAAGGCTGCTTTTATTGTTGCATCGCTTGAATTTTGTTGAAAATATTGGCAGTATAATTATTCATTGCAAGGTTAAAATTAAAGATTTTTTTTTCCTGCTGCACTTGACACATCAGGTATTATAGCCCTAAATGAGAACACTTCTTTAACACACATTGCAGAAAGGTGTAAAGTTTGTGTTGGTGGAATAATTCAAATTAAGACAGTACCCCGAAAGGAAAGAATAGTGTGGAAGAAAGAGAAATGCATCTGCTAAAGAATATGCCTAGGTCACCGCAAAAGTAAGATTAGATCTTCGCAAAAACAGTTTGAGCTTGCAAAAGATGCCAACTTGAAGCTGAAATTAAAGTACATGGCTCGACAGCAATACAGGGTGTTAGAAATTAATCTACATCTGTAAAATGAAAAATAATACAATACATACATAAAATGAAAAATAAACAAACGAAAGGAACAATAAAATTCCCAAATAGGATGTTGAGGAATTATGGAAGGTCGCATGGTTTTACGTTCAGGATATTACGGTAGAGCGTATGCGGACTTGAACGATGAAAAGTTCTCTCTCCAGCGCTTTCATCAGACACAAAACATCCAGCTAAGAAAATGTTATGTCATCATTGGTTCCTTTGCACTATTTGAAACAATAATGAACAGTATTTTTTTTTTCTTTTTTGGTTTATTTTATTTACGAACGCTCTTTAACATCTCAGGTCATCAGCGTCCCATTCAACTCAGGGCGTGAAACGGCTGACAAATTTTGCTCAGAGGCCTCTTCTTTCAGGCTTGAGGTTCATTTTCGTGCCGTAAATGTACGACACGGGACCCACGGCTTTAGTTCCCTTCCGAAGGAAGCCATACTTACTCCCGAAAAAATTCATAGGTCCTGCCCGGGTTTAAACCTGTGACCTTGGGTTTAGAAGGCAAGTGTGGTTACCACTACACCACCAGGACCATAATGAACAATGAGAAATATTTACAAATACTGTAGAGAAGGTGCTGTCTGGGCTACGAAGGAGGGACCGTTTTACAGCTAGTGGCGAGATCCACGTTATGTTCAGGCGTTCAGGTTTTGCATTGGCCAGGTAATTTCGCCGACACGAATCCTATGGATGATTTATGGTCTGTGTGTAAAGAGTGGTTCAGGAAAATTCATTGCTCTATCACGGAGAAATTGTAATATTATCCATGTGTGTTTGACAAATAAATTCCACAAAATTGAATATGTCTGGTGGATTAACTGCCAAGCAGGCTAAAATAAGGACATAGAAAATACTAACAATTCTTACACTGTATAAAACGATAAAATTAAATCAATTTCCATATAAAATACATTTGTGCACTTCAATTTCCACAAGAGCTATATAATTAAGGCTTGCTTTTAGGACTTGCTTTCTCTGTACTTTAAATTATTGAAATAATGCATAAGAAAAACTTTTCTATTTTCTTATTCTGCATTGGACTGTAAGAAAACATTAATGATAAGACAGAAGTGCCCGCAATGACCAAGTTCGGCATAGACTCGTGAGTGGGATTTTGCGGGTCGTTCCTGTTGGGTTTTTTCCCGGTTTTTCCTTAGGCCTCATCAATGGTAAATGCCGTGGAGATTAAACTAACCGATTGAAATGCTTCCTTAAGGAAAATCCTTATGTACCATTTCATCATCACCACGGATGACCAATACCATACTTGCCTCCTAAACCCAAGATCGCGGGTTCGAACCCGACCAGGACCGATGGATTTTTTCTGGCGTAAAAATCCTAAGTATGGCTTCCTTGGAAGGGAAGTAAAGCCGTGGGTCCCGTGTCGTACATTTACGGCACGAAAAAGAACCTCAAGCCTGAAAGAAGAGGCCTATGAGCAAAATTTGTCGGCCGTTTCACGCCCGGAATTGAATGGGACGCTGATGACCTGAGCTGTTAAAGAGCGTCCTTAAATAAAACGAATCAAAAAAAAAAAAAAAAAAACACGGGTGACCGAGGTCAATACGAAACTGACTTGTGAGCGGTTCCCACCAGGATAGTGCTGCCTGACCTAATTTTTCCCATATAAACTTGATCATTTCCTTTATTTACAAAAATCATTAAGGCTATTAAAGAATAATAATATTAATAATCATCATCAGTAGCAGCAACAACCACCACCTGTACGAACCCGCTAGTTCAGACAGAAGTTATTAAAAGAAGTCTTCTCATGTAATGTTCCGTTGTACATTGAAGCTCACCATGGGAAATAAATGTAAGCTGCCAGTTCTTTTTGTCGCAATTTAAGAAATATGTTCCATTTCAGTAAGAGTCTTCTATAGAAATTTCATTCATTGTCACCCGCTGTACAAGGCGAAATTTTGCTAAGGATATGATTCCAGTAGGTGTAGTATTTACACCTCAATATGAAACAAATAATGAAATACTGATATTCTCCAACTCTGCAATGCGGCTGTTTAAATGATTAAGTCTACAAAGTTGATTCAAGTGCTTCAGACAACCAGAACCAATGCAACAGTTTACCATTATTTTTTGTTTATTCAGGTTAGTTTAAAGCAAAGTCATATATAAAATGTAAAAATTCATAAAGGTTAGCTAGACAAAATTAAGTTATACTTAATTACTATATATATTACATTATAGTTTGAAATTTAAACAAATGCCTAATTTTTGTTTCGCTCACAAAATTTAAATAATTACAATATATTTCAGCGTACGCATATTTAAATCAATTTGAATTTAAATAAATGTTGGCTGACGTCTGAGAGTATCGCGGCACAATTAAAATAGCTGGTGGCAAAATGCTATTACATATTTCTTTATATTCCTACATAATTCTGCAAGTATGCCATGGAATCAACCAAAAAGGGATTATTTTGATTACAGTTATATGTTCCCAAAACCAAGATTTTCCTTACATAGTCTCGATAACTCGATAAAGAAGAAACAGACATACGAAAACCAAGTTTTGCACAAAATTCCTATCACACGTGCACACAAAGGATTCCAGAGGCTTTGCCAGACATTATACATGAGCCAGAGCACGGTCCAACATCTATTCGTGTCGGTTCGGAACATACCTGCTACCTATAAAATTATTATTTCTATGGCTATAAAGAAGAGAGAGGAGTTGGGGAGGAGGGTTAGTAAAAGGAAGGGAGATCAGGAATAAGGGTTCTATTGTTGTACTTAAAACTGCTACAATAACAGTCTACTACTACGGGGTATATGGTAATGTGGTCTCAGGCTAGCATGGTCTTGAAATGTAAGTACACTAGCACCAGTAAGTTCTCCAGATTCGACAGTTTTTGCCAAAGTACTTAAAACTCGTGTACCTGACATTCGAGAAAAATAATTACTAGACAATTGAGTTAGATATTATTAGCGATATGCCAGATAAAACCCCTCATATCCCTGGTGAAACCACCAGCTGTGTTTCGAAGTGTGTAGTATTAGTTTTTAGGTGCTTTATGAGTAAATTATTTCCCTTGAGCATTTACATAAATACTATTAAAGAGCAGTTCACTAATAGATCTTTACATGAAATATATTAACTAAATGTTAGGTAATAGTTGCGACATACATATTCCATGATTCCAGTGGGACATCAAATAATATGCCCGCAGCATATAAACTACATGTCAGTACATGTGTATTCCCCATTTCAAAGTACAAGAACGTTCTAAACTGTATTGAGTATTAATTAGATTAATTATGTATATTATGTGCTCTATGCTTACAATACTGGCTTCGGCTGAGCTTGCATATGACGGTTCTTGAACTTACCTGAAATAGAGAGAAAATTAAAGAAATTAGTCAGGACTATAATACTGTATAGACACATCAAAATATGTTTAAGAAATACACGTTTTAAATCAAATGTTTGGTGTAGGTGAAACATATGATAAACGGTGAGTAATTATTGGTGTCTTGTTCATTTTCCTACTTGCTAGTCACCATAGTAACAAACTATTATACTTGTTATTTTAATTAAATATTATGTAGTGAATAAGCAAATAGGTTACTTTTGGATATAGGAGCCTAGTAACATTTTATGTTACAATATTGAGAGAACAACGAAGTCACTTTAATAAATGGAATTAATGCTCTACGTCGTTTGATTTGCTTGAATTGTTCAACCCTGGCTCTTCATTTTCATATCCTATACACGGCTAGTGTAAAAGAACAATTTCTACATATAAAGTAACCCCCTCTTTAGAAGGTGGTTAAACTAGAAACCTGCGTCATAAGTACTCGTAGAACAAACAACTTTCTCACAGTAAAAGAATTAAGGAGGATCACCAGGGCATCTAAAGTCCGATGAGAGAGGTTCCTGATTGCGTACTTGGAGGAGCACACGGTAGCTCAGTTGGTAGATCGTCAGCACGGAAGGCTGGATATCCGTGGTCCCGGCCAAGACCCGAATTTTTCAAATATGATTCTTCATTTCGAACATAATTACATATTGCTTACACATGCAAACAACTTCTAATTTTCAGCACTTTACAAAGAACTGGGTAGCTTTGGCCATATTCTCTTCCTGCGCAAGCAGATCCCAACATGCTAACCTGCCCTTATTCCAGTTTGTGCACTTATTTCCTAAATTCACTCGCCTTTCTCCGTGTTTGGCAAATGTGCCAACATATGTTGCCAGTCTTTCGGGCCTCCACATAGAACATAGACCCTATCGCCTGTTTTGCTAGTAACTTTGTGTGCTTTCCAAGCACTCAGCCTTGCATATGAAGGTAATTCAGAAAGATTGAGGCGTATAAAGGAAGCTTACAAATTTAAATAAGGTACAATCGTGCTCTGGGGAGGTATGATGGAAATAAAAAAATAGACCTCGTTTTAATCAATGGAACATGAATGCTAATAGGTACATTCAACATGTAATTCTTCCTAATGCTGAAGCGTCTGGCCCTGAATACATACATGATAATACCAAATGTGTGTCCAGGTAGTTAGAAAGACGCAGAGTGGTCTATCAGTCTCCAGATCTATATGCGATTGAGCATAAAGTTTTAGAGTATTCTGGACCATATGTCATCACATCGACCAAATCCTTCATCACAAGGTGGTGTCGGGCAGCACTTAATACTTGTGAGAGTGTGTCAGTATTTTAAAATTAGAAACTTGTTTTTTATATATAAGCTTCATTAAATTTTCTTCCGTGATATATTGTATTATTAGTGAAAGTATTGAAAATAATTGTAACTTGCATAATGAGATTATATTCAAAAGATTTAGATAATCGAAGCAAAATATTGCATTCTTTAATCAATTTTTATGTGTATATAAAATTCTAGAATGAAAGGAAAATTTATACCATAAATTAAAAAAAAATGCAACAAATGGAATGCAATTTGTTAATGGAAAATTGTTATATTCTAACTGCTGTTTCGTTAATCGAAGCACATATTTTCATGTCTATGCTCCCATAATTTATACATTGAATCATTGACATAATGGACGTATTGAGCTTGTCACTAATTAAACGTTAATATAGTCTTGAAATATAGCACCGTACTGTTTAGAGAAATTTTTCTCTTTTTTCTTCCATTTTTGTGTTTTTTAAGGACGCTCTTTAATATCTCAGCCCATCAGCGTCCCATTCAAACCAGGGCTTGAAACGGCCGACAACTTTTGCTCAGAGGCCTCTTTTTTCAGGCTTGAGGTTCCTTTACATGCCGTAAATCTACGAAACGGGACCCAAGCCTTTACTTCTCTTTCGAAGGAAGCCATTTGTCCGAAAAATCCATCGGTTCTGGCCAGGATCGAACCGTGTCTTGAGTTTAAAAGGCAAGTATGGCTACCACTACACCACCAGGACCGACGGGAAAGGTTTTGGCAGACTGTACGTTATCAGAGGTCTAGAGTTGGGGAGGGAGTATATTATAAAAAGGGTACAAATAAACAGGGTTGCCAGAATTCTTAGATAAAATACTTTTTTCTCTCCATAGACGTATGCCATGGTCCCCTTGAACCCTTTAATATTACCAATCTCCTTATGGAAAATAATGTTCTTTAATTTAGTATTTAATGTGGAAAGAAAATTAATTTAGAGCAATAATGAAAAATTACTACTGCTTGCAAACTTATGAAATATTAATAAACGAATCATTATTTTATGGAAAAGTTTAACAATGCGTTTATTACAAAAGTCATATACAATTATTTATATACAAATGCATTTAATTCATACATAATTAGAAAAAAACTATGCTGAAAATAAATAAGAAAAGATAAGACATATCGTTCAATTTTCCATACGTCCAAACTATTTTATGTAATTCATTATCAAATTATATCAGACAAAGGTATTAGAGCACTTTGCTGCTGTGCTTAGGGTATCGAGTTCGATTGCCTCCTGTATCCAAAAACTTCTTTGATGAGAAGACACCTTGTCATTTCCAGAGTCTGGTGTATGGTGTAAATTGTGTTTGTGTATTGGTATCGCTTATTTAATAATCTGTGTGTCCGTGAGTGATCAAGAAAACAAACTTTACCCGGCACCGACGATCCACTAAGGTAACTTCTCTGCCTTGGGCTAATGATAAACTGTCGCTGGCGCTATTTAATTAGTTGTGGTAACGCAACAAATACAGTAAGGTACATTTCCAATAAAGAAATTGGATACTCTTTTTTATGCAATGCGATGAAAAAAGCCTCATTTGTGTCAAGGAAAGACGTGGGTTCTGGCTCAGGATAACAGATCAGCAAACCGATCGCTTTCTAAACGTAACATGCTTTATATTCTCCAGAGTTTGCTCCAGCTGATTATCTGTTTACGAAAGTCAAAAACTTTCTCTAGTGGAAATGGTTCGCTTCGACCGCGTCTCTGCGGGAACGACTGTTTAACGTTGCTGGCAAAGTATGACATTGCCCAAAGGACTACTTTAAAATGAAGTTGTGCAAAAGGTCCTCTTTATAAAATATTCGGTTTCTTTCTGACTGCACTAGTATATCAATAAAATAATTACAACTGCTTGGCGAGTGACAAAAACTGGGCAATGCTGCTGAAATGTGCATTCTTTTTGACATTACACACATTGAAAAGGACTTTTAAAATTTGTTTTTTTTTGTCATAATATTAAATTACCACGATATCCACCATTATAGACTAGTTATTTGCTGTCTTTTAATTACATAAAAATCTATTTGCCATTTAATAGCACGACTTTTGCAGAAAAATACTTTGTATGAAAATGTGTTCCATTAAGTTTTATTTCGAACACTCATGGCAAAATTTTTCACATTACAACTTCATATTTAGTAATGCTTTAAATATTTAAAACATTTTGTGCATGTAAAGACTAATTGCGCAATTACTTAATGAATATTTAAATTATGAATTTTGGTTATTAGAGAAATAAGACAAATCTTTGCCTCACAGTGATTGTTCATGGTAATAGTTTTGTAGGTTTTAAGGCTCTAAAGCAATGTTATATAATGTCGGATTCCGTAGGCAATCGGCCCTACTCGTTATGCCATTGTTACTCAAATTAAGAACGGAAAAATAAACTGCAACATGATGGAGAGGGGACTTGAATTAATGATATATTTAATATTAAACCTGGATATTCTAAAACATTTTTCTGTTTTAGATGAAATGAGAGAATTTTGGGGCATTTCTGATTAAGCAAAAACAGGTTTAAATGTATATTTTGCACTATTTTTCTAAGTAGAGAAAAGTATTACTTTCCACTCAATTTGTAGGCGCCAAAATTGTTACAAATTTTGAAGAGTTTTCAAAATATTGCCAGCCCATTATTCTCATGAATTTGTAGGCATTCTCCATGGTATGGCGGTGTTCTAGAGGACTTCTGACGCCGGGACGCCAATAAGACGCCGCTATTATGTCGCAATAGAGATTTTAATAGTGTTTAACGCCAGTTTTAACTACTGTGGCCCCAAGGCGTTGAACACTGATGATACATAAGATGAAATGATAAACTGGGAGAGGATTTTTGTAAGGAAGGAAACGTTCCAGGCCTAAGTTTAGGTACTTCCTCGGCATTTGTCAGTTACAAAGACTGGGGAAAACCCGAAAAAAAAACCTGTTAGGGAGAATGGTTTTGATGGGAATCGAACCCTTGATCTCCCGCTCACGGCCTTGGCCACTCGTGGCGGTCCGAGAGGAGATGATGTTGATAAGACCAAAGATAATCAATGGATATGTAAACGTAGTCTATCGGGAGGAATGAAATTAAATGGTTTAATAATGTCGCAAACGAGCTCGGAGTCCTTGGCAGCTCAAAGCTATTTACTACTTACCTTTTCAGGGTAAGAACAAACTCCTAAAAAAGTCTTACCAGATTGACCTACTTGGAATATAACCCAGGACCTCTGGATAAGAAGTCGTAAACGCTACCACTAGACCAATGATTTTAAAGTTAAGCACAGAATTTAGCATCTAAATCTTGACACTTTCGTACCTCGAACCATTTCCAGACCTCATAGTTGATGTTGCTTCTTAGAGCCTGTCTCTGAAAACTGCAGCATCCTCGAAGACACCAGAATAAAGTATCTAATTTCAGTGCCGGTTGAGAAATTGGTGCCTTGGGAAGCGCAGAACGCGCCGTTATTTTTCAATGCCTGCTCTCAAGTCCGTCTTTTTGTCGAGATTTGTGATACCAGAACCTCGAGAAGCTTCTTGGCATTATCGCAAGAAAATAATCACCTGCAGTTTACTGGCGAGTATGTTTGGCACTTTCTTCAGTTGAAGTATTTAATAGAAGCAACGTAATTTGTGGCGTAAATATTTTAATAATAATAATAATAATAATAATAATAATAATAATAATAATAATAATGATGATGATGATGTTTAAGTGTCGGCGTAATTATATGGGATTTAAATATTATTTCCAAAATTAAGTTTTTTCTTAATGTAGTCTTTTTCAACATAACTGCATTTTTTTACAGCGGTTGTGTGCTACTGTTACCCCAACTCTGTTTTTAGAAGTTTGCCAAAAAACAATTGACCGCTTTTAAATAAGACGAAAAGCATTATCAGCTTTAGAAACACATTAAAGTTATATGCGATCCATGAAGCTCGTCAGAATACACGGGGAGTGTTCTAAAAGTTCTCGTCTTGAAGCAAGAGATATCGTGAAGAAGGCCAAACTACTTGGTTAGTTTTTAAGTATCATCCTTTGGATGGTGCGTTGTAAAATTTCAGACGCGTCAGTGTAGTCATTTGTTTGTAACGATCGTGTAAACAAACTAGTGTTAACATTTTCTACAAAATGAAACAACTAAAATTACGAGCTGTGATAAAGCTGTGATTTGAAGGGTTTATCCCTAATAGAAATACAAAATGAGTTAAGATTCCACATTACAGAGTTATTTTCCTTCATTTTCGACGTTTAAAAAGTGAACTTCTGAATTTAATCATGGCTGTAGATCCATTCAAGATGAAGAGCGCTCAGGACGTCCCAAAACTACCATGATCGATGAGATTGTCATAAATATTCACAATGCCGTACTCAATGATCGCCGATTGAAGGTACGCGAGTTGGTTGACATTTCAAAAACCTCGATAAGCTGTGTCCATTACATTTTACACGAAGTATGAGAAAGTTTTCCGCTCCATAGTTGCCGCGTTTGTTAACCATAAACCAAAAATGCATTCCAACGAACATTTTGCAAGAAAGTTTAAACTTGTTTAAATTAATTCCAATGAATTTCTCCCGACGTTTCATAACAGTTTCACCACTACACGCCAGAGATGAAGAAGCAGTCCAAGTAGGTCGTGGCAACAGGTGAAAGGACACAAAAGAAAGTAAAGCAGGAAGTTATGATACAGTATTCTGGGATTCTCATGGTGTGGTGCTCGTAGACTACCTCCAGAAGGGCAGAATCATCACCGGGGAGTATTACGCTTCAATTCAAGGATGCTATTCATGCTAAATGTCCACACCTTGCGAAAAAGAAAGTTCTCTTTCATCACGATATTGTGCCTTCACACACATCTGGGATTGCTGCTACAAAAATGCATGACCTTCGCTTCCAAGTGCTTCCACATCCACCATATTCGCCATATTTGGCTCCCGGCGATTACTTTTTGTTTCCAAACCTGAAGAAATGGCTGGGTGAACGAAGATTCACATCAAATGAAGGTTGAAGCTGAAACATCCGCTTATTTTTCACAGTTGAACAAATTTATTTTACGGAGGGCATTAAAAAGTCGAAAAATCGTTGCAGTAAATGTAATGATTTACAAATTGCCTATGTTGAAAAAATGTTTTCTTGGTCAGGCCGATAACTTTTAGAATGCCTTTCGTAGGTTCGCTCTCTTGTGAGGATGAACGAATCCTGCGATATCACAAGATTCATCCGCCATGTTTCTCTAGTGCAGTGAACTCGTGTGTTTCGGAAACCAGTGAAAGAATGAGATGAACTCTGTGGGAACAGATGACTCTCGCTCAGTTCAGAGCTTGTGATGAAGCGCTCCTGTTATCACTCCCGAGTTCAGAGACTAGAAGCCCTAGGGTCTTAAGGTGCAGTAAAAACCTGAGGGTTGCACAGAAAAAAAAAAAACCGAAATGGCATTTAATCAGTAAGGGGAAAAGAATGCAGGAATGAAATCGACAAGATGCCCCGACTCAGCTTAATAAGGTCAACATTTAACAATTCATTACATTTGCCCTTTCCAGGGTCCCTTAAAGATAGTGACTAGAGATTTATATAAACAATTATATTTGTAGGAGATCAATTCTCATTTATAACTGTAAAAATAATCTCCAAAAATACTCTTTATCGCTAAATTAAGTCATAAAATTCTATAAATTTATCAACGCTATAAAATACTAAAATTGTGATTTTCAGAGAGCAATGAAAGGAAAGTCAAAATTGGAATCGGAAAGTAAAATAATAAAAGAATACGGAACAATTATTTTGAGATCCCATATATAGTAGTAGTAGTAGTAGTAGTAGTAGTAATAGTAATAGTAGTAGTAGTAATAGTAATAGTAGTAGTAATAGTAGTAGTAATAGTAATAGTATAGTAGTAATAGTAATAGTAGTAGTAATAGTAATAGTAATAGTAGTAGTAGTAATAGTAATAGTAGTAGTAGTAGTAATAGTAGTAGTAATAGTAATAGTAGTAGTAATAGTAATAGTAGTAGTAATAGTAATAGTAGTAGTAATAGTAATAGTAGTAGTAATAGTAATAGTAGTAGTAATAGTAATAGTAGTAGTAGTAGTAATAGTAATAGTAGTAGTAATAGTAATAGTAATAGTAGTAGTAGTAATAGTAATAGTAGTAGTAATAGTAATAGTAATAGTAGTAATAGTAATAGTAGTAGTAATAGTAATAGTAGTAGTAGTAGTAGTAATAGTAATAGTAGTAGTAGTAATAGTAATAGTAGTAGTAATAGTAGTAGTAATAGTAATAGTAATAGTAGTAATAGTAATAGTAGTAGTAATAGTAATAGTAATAGTAGTAGTAATAGTAATAGTAGTAGTAGTAGTAATAGTAGTAGTAATAGTAATAGTAGTAGTAATAGTAATAGTAGTAGTAATAGTAATAGTAGTAGTAGTAATAGTAGTAGTAGTAGTAGTAGTAGTAATAGTAATAGTAGTAGTAGTAGTAGTAGTAGTAGTAATAAATAGCAGTAGTAGTAGTAGTAATAGTAATAGTAGTAGTAGTAGTAGTAATAATAATAATAATAATAATAATAATAATAATAAATAGCAGTAGTAGTAGTAGTAATAATAGTAGTAGTATAAGTAATAATAGTAGTAGTATAAATAATAATAGTAGTAATAGTAATAGTAGTAATATTATTAATAGTAGTAGTACATGCTAATACCGTCCTTGTAACAATCGAAACATACACACATACACACCCCTACATGTATACATAATTATACACACATTGATATGCTTACATCAGTTTTCTATGAGCTAAATATATACAGACATGATTAGAACCCTTACCTCTGAGCCATATATATCATATTTGGAAGATATACTGAACGTAAAATACAAAACATTAATTAGATTTATTGTACCGTTAGCAGACACAATGAAACCTACAATTGACACCCAGCTCAAATGTTGCAAAGTAAAGACTATGATATAATACCGCTGTAGAAAGATATAATTATTTTATGAGTACACATACATCCGTAAACATTTAAGAGAAATTATCCATTAATTAGACAAAAGTACAAACTTTTCATATGCAAAGTCTAGATACGTCCGGTGGCAAACAGGAAAATTTTAAATTAGGTTTTATAATGAAGATTTTTCATGGGCATAACGTTTTCATACAAAAATAAAGTATAAGATAGAAGTCACATGAACTAGATAAAAACTAGAAAATGTCATATTTTAAAAATATAAATCTGTATACAGCGATCTCCAGTGGCACGCTGTTGAATACATTACAAAAACTTACACGAGCAGAACAAATATAAACTAACTCTTTGAGTTACTAGTGAATGCAAATAGTCTTAATGGAATATCCATTAGGCATTTTGTTCTAATAAATTATTATACAAACTTTAAACGTCCCATTCGAATCCCAAATGAAATGCCGTCCATTAGCATCTAAAGCTAGTGTGTTTTTCAGATCGAAGAAAAGTATCCCTTAAAGCTCTCAACTATAGCTGTACTTTAACCCTCTGGCGAAAGAAACACGATGCATGCAGATAATGGACCAGCACGTGGATATGGAAAATAAGTGTACATCAATAAGCAGTTCTAAATGTAATAAAAACAGGGGATTGAGGTTAACTTCTTCAGTATAGTACAGGGTGGGAGAAACAATGGTTGGAAAGATTGAAAAAAAATTATTGCGTATATAATAAAAGTAATATATACAACTACTAGGTACTGTGAATTTCATGGACAAGTGCTTTTTAAACACTACTAATAGACGGGTAAGCATACACGCATTAATTTCAGAACTACATAAATGAAACTATATAACTATGTTTACATAAATACAGTGCTATTCATTTGCTTGGGCCTCGCTTTACGCAACCGAGAGATCCCGGCAATCGGCATGTGCATGCCCCGTATTTGCCCCTTAAAGCCGGTAACACGGTGCTACAGGCGATCGGCAAAACAAAACAGACACACATTCTCATTAACCAAGGACAAATACAGTAAATCTCAGCGTTTGGAGATGAATTAGTAGAATATGTTTACAAACGGCTTAATAACATAATAATTCAAATAATCATTTCTGCGAGACAGGTGTAACTTGTAAACAAATTCCGTTCAAATTAAAAAGCTCATTGCAAAAGGTTATTCTATTCAAGGCAATGACATTTGACAATTTATAGTCATATCAACTGTAAACATTTTAGCAACATTCCATTCAGAATGGCTCAGAAATAAAGTGCGTTTCTAACTTTGAAGAAATATATAAGATTGATGATAAGAACAACGTTTAATCACGGGTTAATAAAATTCATCCGTGTAAAAGTAACCATTATTAGTTTACAGCTTTGCTGTTAGTGTTTAATACAGCGTTATATTAAAATCACCTCATGTTTTTAACATGTTCATAGGCTGAAATGAATACAGTTGTAATTGGTGCGAATTAAATCAAATTAATAAAATTATACGTTTATTAGATGTTTTTCTAAGATAATGTTCAGTTTTATCTAAGATTCATTTTCATGATTCTCATTTAAGTCCTAGCACAGCAAGCAACTTGTTGACAAAAAGAACTTGATATCTTAAACCAATACGGTTTGAATTATGGTTTAATACACAGAAATGGCAGCATCCAAGTGCCAGATTTTATGCCATGGTTATAAAATGTCAACGATCAAAAGTAGTGATGCTAGGGGCTCTAAGTCGTCAAACGATCATCTCAAAGATCAGGCAGTTATACCAGACAAGAAGTATTAGCGGTTGTGGGATCGATTTTATTCACTAATTACTATTAGATACCCCGTACATAATATGGGCATCGATCATAATGCAATAATAATTCATTTAGAACGTACATATTTTGACACATTACTGCATTGAAAATAAAGTTAAATACAGGGCTTTTGCAAATTAAAAGTGAATTTGTTAACTTACGTACTATCTATTTAAAAATATTGTAATCCAGTAACCCGCTGAACGGAACATATAGTGAGTAGGTTACATTCTGTTTTCGTGATGTAATCCGCTACGTTATAGCTCTTTTCATAGAACCTGTTAAAGAATCTATCTCTCAGGTTACTTTAAGTAAAATCACGAAATTATTTTCTGAAGGAGAGAGACTTTACTAATAGATTAAGTTTGATGAGCGAACGAGCTTGGTGTTAGTTTTAAAGATAAAAAGTGCCAATGTAATATATTAATTCAACTTTTCCTTCAAAATTAGATGCTGTGAAGTTAACCTTTAAGTAATTTGCACCTCAGGGCTCTTATAGTTGAAACTGACTCAGTTCATCAGGATGGTACACGATCTAGAAAGTTACTGAATATTTTGCAGAGTGTGAAGTTTGGACTCTCCCGGATTCAGGCAGAGAGCATATGGTGTTTTATAATCTAAGCGATGTAAAGCACATTATAATGGTGCCAATTTCGGTGAGGCATTTTACTAGTTGAGTAAAATTCGTTTTTGGTTAAAGCGTGTGCTCCTTGCAAATATTTAGCGGAGAGCTCGTTGCAAATAAAGATTTCTGTAAGCTTATAAACACAAATCTGTGGGTTTTGGGTAGTACTAAGTTTCTGATTTGGTTTAATTACTCTTTAACATCTCAGTCCCATTCAATTCAGGGCGTGAAACGGCCGATAAATTTTGCTAAGGAGCCTCTTCTTTCAGGCTTGAGTTTCTTTATCGTGCCGTAAATGTGCGACACGGGACCCACAGCTTTATTTCCCTTCCAAAGGAAGTCACACTTAGGATTTTTACTTCCAAAAAATCCATCGGCCCTGGCCGGGATTGAACCCTATCTTGGCTTTAGGAGGCATATATGGTTACCACTACACCACCAGCGCTGGCTTCGTCGATCCAAATTCGGGTGTGTACACAGAGAATATAGACCGTGCTAGGGTTAATACAATGCGAAACTTTAATAATTAATAAAATACAATTTTGCGACATTCATTTGTTCAGATTATGCCTTTTGAAGGACTTTCCTCTATTTTAGGTTATAACAATGACGCCATCAATGACGGATTTATTAAATACAACTTTCGTTTAATGAATTAATAGTAAAATAACCTAATTATCGTTTAACTATTTCCAAGCAAATATTTTACAAGCCTCCGCTGACTTTTCACGATGTTTAAGCAAGGTAAAGTTACTTACTGACCCCACTTTCCACAACACTCTGCCCTTTTGATATCTTCCCAATAATCCTTCACCGGGCAAATGTTGATCCGAACATCGCCGTTATTTGCCAGCTAATAGAATTTTAAGTAGAGGAGAATCTCCGGCTTGGAAAACCGCTGCGGTTAAGGCAATCTAAGGCCCTGGGAGTATATTCATTCACGTGAAAACGGCTTAGTAACTTTTCCTCTTCAGAGTAATTAACACCCCTTCCCCCATCCAACGTCGTGAGGTTAACAGACTCCGAGATGCTGTGTCGAGTTCAAGACCTTCCCCATCAGCCAAAAGTGATGCGTTCAAAGCAGTGTTTAATAATCTTCATCCCCTAGGAACATAAGAGGATAACCGTAACAATCCTAGCTCAAAAATGTCGGTCTTGGTGGTGTAGTGGTAACCATACTTGCCTTCTAAACGCAAGGTCGCGGGTTCGAACCCGGCCAGGACCGATGGATTTTTTCGGGCATAAAAATCGTAAGTATGGCTTCCTTCGGAAGAGAAATAAAGCCGTGGGTCCCGTGTCGTACATTACGGCACGATAAAGAACCTCAAGCCTGAAAGAAGAGGCCTCTGAGTAAAATTTATCAGCCGTTTCACACCCTGAGTTGAATGGGACGCTGATGACCTGAGATGTTAAAGAGCGTCCGTAAACAAACCAAATCAAAAATATTTAAAAAATTATATTTTTAGCAAGATAATTTTGAAAACAAGCTTGTCTAAATCAAAATAATAAAGAAAGGTCACTGAAATGGTTGAAAATTTTCAAAATAATTGTAAGATTATAAATTATTGCAGAAAATTAAACATATCACTTGGGTAAGAATATTACACAAAGCTAAGCAAGATAATTCAACAACAATAACAACAACAGCTACACAGAATGTTCATATATGGATGTTATACGTTGTAGGATGATGGAGAAGAACAAAACCGCCCATTTGAGATAATGAACTCCCGTCTGGAAACGCTCAGTCATAAGCCAAAATCTAGTAGCAGTCTATTAAGTTCTGATTATATTTGTTTCGTTTTTCCATGTTTTTCATGCACACAGTTACCGAAAAAGGCGGTTACAGTTTAGAGATAGCGCTTGTGCGTTACTTGCTAACTATATATTCCTCAGCATACGGAAACCAGGAAGACCGCGGAGGAAGAAGGACTCAGGACTTCGAGGCAGCAGTGTTTGAATGCATGGTTGAGGACCTTCAATAATAATTGTTCATAATACTTAAGCAGTAGCTCGTGAAAAGATATCGCTCAAAGTTATGTTCGGAAAGTACAACAGTTGCACTCTTACCATCCACACAGACACTTCATGCCTTGATTCCTGCTGACGCCCGTTTCTGTCAATGGTTACTGCAACACTGAATGGCCAAATCTCACTTTCTTCCTCATGATCTTTTCATCGATGAAACATCCGTACGGTACAGTTTCGAGGAGCCATCAGTGAATTTGTGGGTGGGCGTAACCAATTATTTCTAAATACGTTCACATTTTCTTCCACCCGGTTTAACTTGAGCAGTATGCATTGTGTTTTTAAGAAAAACGTTTCTCAAGCTATTGGAGCAATCCCATTTGATATTCGTTAATGCATGTGGTTTCATCATGATGCGACCCCAGTTCATTTTAGAAACGGTACTAATGAAATCTTCAGCATGATGTGACCCCAGTTCATTTTACAAACGGTACTCATGAAATCTTCAGCATGATGTGACTGCAGTTCATTTTACAAACAGTACTCATGATACCCTCAGCATCATGTGACTCCAGTTCATTTTACAAACAGTACTCATGAAATCCTCAACATGATGAGACCCCAGTTCATTTTACAAACGGTACTCATGAAATCTTCAGCATGATGTCACCCCAGTTCATTTTACAAACGGTACTCATGAAATCCTCAGCATGGTGTGACCCCAGTTCGTTTTACAAACAGTACTCATGAAATCTTCAGCATTATGTCACCCCAGTTCGTTTTACAAACGGTACTCATGAAATCCTCAGCATGGTGTGACCCCAGTTCGTTTTAGAAACGGTACTAATGAAATATTCAGCCTCATATGACCCCAGTTCATTTTACAAACAGTACTCATGAAATCCTCAGCATGATGCGACTCCAGTTCATTTTACAAACAGTACTCATGAAATCCTCAGCATCATGCGACTCCAGTTCATTTTACAAACGGTACTCATGAAACCCTCAGCATCATGCGACTGCAGTTCATTTTACAAACAGTACTCATGAAATCCTCAGCATGATGAGACCCCAGTTCGTTTTAGAAACGGTACTAATGAAATATTCAGCCTCATATGACACCAGTTCATTTTACAATTGGTACACATGAAATCTTCAGCATTATGTGACCCTAGTTCGTTTTACAAACGGTACTCATGAAATATTCAGCCTCATATGACCCCAGTTCATTTTACAAACGGTACTCATGAAACCCTCAGCATCATGCGACTGCAGTTCATTTTACAAACAGTACTCATGAAATCCTTAGCATGATGAGACCCCAGTTCATTTTACAAAAGGTACTCATGAAATCCTCAGCATGATGTGACACCAGTTCATTTTACAATTGGTACTCATGAAATCTTCAGCATTATGTGACCCTAGTTCGTTTTACAAACGGTACTCGTGAAATATTCAGCATGACGTGATCCCAATTCATTTTACATAGATATTCATGAAAACCTCCATCAGAATTTCCCTGAAAAATGAATACGGAGAGAGGTCCCGCTTTTCGGCCAGTTCGTTCTCCTGACATAACCTGGTTTTTTCTCTGGGGTCATGTAAAATGTATTATCTACGAGACATCTGTAGAGAATGAAAAAAACTTCCTGGCTGATTGTTGCATCATTAGAATGGCAAATTAGTGACAGAGTTTATTAACGTTGTCATTCTTGCTTTGAATTGGGGGTGATCTCTTGAACACCTTATGTCAATATTGCAATGCATTGTTTTTTTAACTTTTAAAGTGTTATATATTATTATAATTATTACTATTTAATATACAAATAAATATATTTAAATTTTGTTAGTATTACTAAAAGATATTATTACATTTACAAACCAAGATCCTAAAATCTTAAATTTTCTTCTTCCGCATTAATAGGCATCCCAAAATCGTTTCGTCTTGTGCCTTTTGACTGAGGCACTTCCAGACAGGAGTATTTTTTAAATTTCAGATTAATACTTTTGTCCTTTATTATCTCTAACATTTTGAAAATATGCTTATATGCACCAAAAGATCAGCTTACGTCGTATTTTAAATGAAGGTAGATTTCCTGCAGTATATTTATACAAATCCTTGTTTTATCCTTTGATGTAATACTTCAACTTGAAAAACCATGTACTGCAAGGGAGATTACAATCCTTTATGATGCAGTCCAACAACTTCGTCAATCGGTAAGCCTACGTAGGCGGGCAGTAAGTTTTTGAAGACGTTGAGATCATGTATTAAATCAAATTACAGAGCATTTAACTGTAGATACAGATTTTGCCTTGTCTTATGCTAAGTTTCTGAGAAAAACATTAATCAAATAAATTCGTCACATTTTCCTCATTAACAACGGGAGAGCCTTTCAGTGTTATCATATGTTTACTTGCCTAGAGATAGGGCTCTCTGCCTGATTACACCAACAATATTCTAGAGTAGTGAAGTGATATTGAATAACATGTTACTTACAGGTGCGAGCTATTTTATCGTATTATTGCTGGACCTTTCTTTGACTTACGATAATATATTTATATGTATCAATAATACCTGCCATTTCTAAAGACATCACTAATAGATTCAACAAGGTTTGATTCTGCAGCGCACATTCCTGCTCTTCGACTAATTAAAACTGGAATTCTAGATTAATTCTTACCACTTTTCATGAATATTTCAATAAAAACGTAAACCCTTTCTCCTTCATAACTTATCAAAAAATGTATCGTTAAACATTTGGAATTTTCACCAGTTTATGAAGGCTACACATATTAACAACGTATCCTTTAAAGGCTAGCAGATTGACACTACACAAGTGAAAACTAACATCTCATAAGAATGTCATAGTTAACATATTTTGCATACCAGGACACAGAATTTTATTTTTGTTATTATGATATTCTGTTATTTGTAACTAGTTAGTTTATTTTCATTTTTAATTCCCAATGTTCGTATGGCTTACTGCAATTACTTTCAACCGGTAACAATTTTGGAGATCTAACGTCCTTGCTACAGATCGACCTTTTTGCTCCCCACCCTCTGTTGCTACCGCCTTAGAGCGGGCCACGTACATCAAACATTGATGTGAAATTTCTGCCAAATAATTCAAGCACATATGGAGGGTAAGGGAAGAAGAGCGGAAGATAAGCAGGAAAGCCTTGCTAAGTAAATAAATAAAACCGAAGAAGATGGGGTAACATATCCCTGCGGCGAACCTCGCAGAAATCAACGATGTTGCCGGCCCATTGGTGTAATCTTTTTATGTGTATTTTCTAAACACATAGGAACTGTAAGTCACTAAGCTCATAAAAAAAAAAAAATAAATAGGCAGTTTCGTATGGACAAACCTGAAATAGCCCATATTTCTACAGCGACGTATTTTATTCATTCTTCACTCTCTAATTTAACCAGTAAAAATATATCAAGATAACACGAAGGTATTCAGAACATTTCCTTAACTAAATAATCTGTTTGATACCGTTATAGTTCTGGGAAACTCCCAAAAATAGTGTACGGGTTAAAGCTAGAAAATAACCGGAATTTTGTTTTAAAAAGTTATCCAAATTTTTAAACATTATCACTTTTAAATACCCACTCCCCAATTGTCTGGATGAGGAATCCATGAGAGGTTTTCTTTTACAGTCCAGCTCTCCTTCTCACCAGCTCACCAATGTTATTAAAAGCTGCTTATAGCAGACTTAGTTTAAAATTTGACATTCAGACACTCGGTCCATTGAATAATCCCTCGGATATGGAAAAAGCAAATATAATTGCTTTAAATTTTTACTTGCTCTTCGTGTTTTCTTCTTTCTTGGGGAAGTGGGAATCTTGGATCTTGTTAAAAACACTTTGATAGATGTTATCAATTTAATAAAACAGTAGAATCATTTTCAAAGTGTTCAAGACTTCAGTACAAATATTTCTGCTGCACAGTTCCGAACACATTGTTTTCATATTAAAATTGGCACATAATCAACACTAGCTAACCGAGTAATTGATCGAATTCTCAGGTGACGATTATTTCTTATGATTTCTTTGATTTTTTTGGATGTAGTTATCATTTTTGACCTGTAAGATTGGCCCGTGAGCATATAACCTTCCCTCTTTATTTTGAATAACCAGTCATAAGTTCATAACACACTCAGTACCCATAAGTTTTCATCAACATATGTAGCTCATTTTCAAGTTACGCGGTCCGCTTTAAACAAAGCTTACCACAGAACTGTTCGCTACACGACTGTGAATATTTCAGCCTTGAATGAAGATAAAATGCAAGGATCTCTAAATATCACTGAGAACAGACAGAACAACTTTATTGGCGCACTTCATATAACCAAACGTTTATCTTGTCTGTCTGTTTCCGGTTTACAACGCATTATTCCATCTTCCAGTTCCTAAACTCTATTTATATTTTTCATGTCTTGGCCACTCCTCATTCCATGATTTTCCCTAGCATTAGTCGCTCTTTCACGCCAGGATTCTCTAGGTCGACCTCTTCTTCTGCTCTCAAACGAATTGTTGATTCAGGAAGTTTTTCTACCTTCTTACGTTGGACTTACCCATGCTATATCAGCTGTTTCTTTTCCATATATGCAACAATATCTAGATCTTCGCCCACCTTTATTGTTTCTCTTAGTCTATTGTTAGACAAATGCCGCTGATATATGCAGGAAATCCATCTCTAAAACCCCCAACTTCTGCATAGATTCAGGGAACTGCCACATCTGACAACCAAGTGTCAAAATGGTTTTTACATGTTATATACAATAATTTTAACTTTGTAATACACTTACTTTAAAAAACTGCGTTTGAAGCACCAGTCTATTTTCGTGCCTAACCTGTGCTTCATAGGCACCTTTCTGGCTAATTATTGTTTCTAGATATTGACATTCCAATTAAGTTTTATGACAGTTTCAATTAACAACATTTATCTTCGTATGTGGTAATATTTCCCAATAACAGTGTAAATTTTTGATACACAGGGATTTTATATATGTTATCAAACTTCAGTGTTTCACAAAGGCAATTGGTACAACTGTTAGCATTTTATTATTAGATTTAAGTGTTGCAAACATTGATAATAAATGTTAGTTTTTGAGACTTGTGGTTGACTGTTTAGGATAGTAATGGGTAATGGGTAAAGGGCGTGGCGAGCAGTTCCAAGTCAATAACAAGTGTTTGTGATTCACCTCGTGACACTGGAATGACTGTCTAATAAAATAATATTTGCAATGACAGTCAAACACGAACAGGGACAGTCAAACAGGGACACAAACTACGAATGTACTTCTATCTGAGGTACCGCGTCTTCTCTGACCACCGCCGCCAATTTCCTCCATCTTATTCCACTATACGCTGAAACACTTTAAGTTTTCTCTCCCCTAATTAATCATAATAATGCTATTAATTATGAATCTTTAAGCGGAAAAATATCTTTTAGCCAGCAATGTTGAAATAAACGGATAGGTCGTGACGGACCGACATCTTGACTTACTCGTTTTCCTGACAATTCATTTGATTACTACAAAATGAGTTAATTTAAAGACCAAACTTATAACATGGAATTTCCTCAGCAGAATGTTGAACTAGAAAGCAAACAGATATGGCAGACCCTGGGGTATGCACGATGAGGCGCTTGGAAGTCTATAATAAGCCCATTCGAGTACTCTACATATTATTAAAACAAGGTGATGTTATAACTTGCTTGCTAGCTCTTAGATCTTTGTACGATTCCCTAGAGCTTTCTTAAATGTTTCTGTATACATATATGGGCGATATTCTATGCAGGCGAAAAAAGTACCACAGAAAACCAAAATTAGTAGTAAATATCTTAACATATGCTGAGGACTTGATTATTATTGGAGTTTCAGAGAAAGGATGCTTTGTCAGAATGGGAAATAGTTGCATATCCACAATAACGGATGTAAATTTCAGGGGTGGTGCGTATTTTGGGTACTTAAATCTCAACTGTATGAAACTGACATCTCCAGAAAACTTCAGGAACTGAAAGAGAAGAGAGACAAGAATACGTTTGAGGTCAGCTAACCGCTTTCCTGTGTAAGGTTGTGCTACAATAAACGTAGAAAGAAGTTGTCTTTAGGAATATTTTAGCTTTTTTGACGTCTGTGTACGCAAATATTGTAGATTTTGGTTTTTCTGTAAAACTTATGCTCGAATAGTAGTATAAAATTAAGCTATCTTCCAACAAGCAGTTGTTGTTAACTCCATTATAAAAAGAGGTATGCAAATTAACAAACCAAGGAGGGGTGTTATCTATTATAGGGTAGTATAGAGAGCCCAAAAGATGATACCCCATATATTAGGACATAATTTAATTTAGATATGCATGTTAAATTCAAAAGAAGCTCAAATATTATAATGTTTATAATATTGTTTCTGCTAAGTCGTATCTTTTCCTGAAAAACAACAATAATAATTAAAATTAAGCTTTTTTTAATGGTGTTTAACGCCCATTTTTACTACTCGGGCACCAAAGGCAGTGACACTGATGATACATGAGATGAAATGAAAATTGGGAAAGGATATTTTTATTTTAGGAAGGAAACGTTCCAGGCCTAAGTTTAGGGTACCTCCCTGGCATTTGCCATTTATGAGGAGTGAAGAAAACCTGGAAAAATCTCAGTCATGGATGACGGTCCTGGTGGGGTTCGAACCGCAGACCTCCCGCTCACGAGTCCGCGCCTTAATGACCTCGGCCACCAGTGGGGGTATAATGAAGGTGATGATAGTAGTAATATAATTAATAATAATAATAATAATAATAATAATAATAATAATAATAATAAAAACCCAAAGTACTTTTCTCTTTTTGTATGCCTGTTCCTAAACAAACAAAAAACTGGAATGAAGAAATCATGTAGTAACTGTCAGAAACAAAGAATCTAAACGTTTGATGCACCTCAAGCAACTAGAGCGATATGCTAATGCCAATGGCAAAACTCCAGCTGAAGTGAGTTGGGCAGGAAATATGTATCGCCACCTGAACTTAAAGATGATTTCACTCAATATTGCTTGATGATGGCTGACCGATTCTGTGGTATAACTTTGAGCTGACATAAGGCATATAGCCTATTGGTTTGCTAAAGAAAATGACATTCCTAACCCATTTAATAACGACAATGAAATAACAGGAAAAAATGGTTATGGAAATTCCTAAACCGGCATATGGTTTTGTCTCTTAGAACCCCGCAAAGGATATCTACTGCTCGAATCAAATCCTTCACTCGTGGAAAGATTATTTTGGTATCCTGAAACCTTAGATGAAGAAAGTTCATTTTAATCAAAATCGGATTTATAACTGTGATGAGACTGGTGTCACAATAGTTCAGCACTAGATAACTGTGAAAGGCAAGAAGAAAGTGGCTTCTGGGCCGTTGAAGGACTGCCGGAAGATCAAACATTGTTGAAAAATAATGTTGATCGAGCAGCTACGTGTATTAGATAGGGATGCCCTTTGCTATTAACGTGCAGAAACAGCAAGTAATGGCTTCCGAAAAAGAAGACATATCCATTCAACCGCATGGTTTCTCAGTCCATGAAGATAGCTGCTTGAGAAACAAAACATTTGACGAAGATCAGAAGCTCCTGAACTGTGTAATCTGGCAGCAGTTATCAGCCCAGTTCCAGCACTGCAACGACTTCTTCTGGACAAGCCAAGTTCATCCTACAAGGCATGACTCGTTTTACATCACTCTACCGAAAGCAAAACTGTTCCTAGCATTGAACAAATCGAAAAAGTTGCATGGAAAAATGACGACAACAGTCTTCCTCATTCTCCTCAGCAATAGTCGAAGTTATGCCTCTGGAGTCAGAACAGGTGTTGGGAAGCGAAAGCGACGGAAACGATGATGTTGTGTTAGAGAGTTGAGAGGGAAAAACTTGGATTCGGTGCCGCAAATGCTTCAATTATCACATGTGCAGGTGTTAACTGTACTAGCTGTTGTGAAATGTGATTGCGCAAAGGTAATAAGAAATAAAAATTGTGAAACTTTGAACTCAAAAAAATAGGATGAGGTATCCCGGTATGAATCTTGCACATGCCGTTCATATTCAATAAATATGTTGATTAATGTAATTATTTGGACTTCTAATTATTTATGCTTTTACCTTAGAATTTCCTCCCATCCTATATTAAGAATCGCATTACTGTGTTATAAAAATATGAAGATGTATTATAAAAGAATATGCTTCTATACGAGCATTGTCCTCAACAATATAAGTAAATGGAGAATAAATCTGCATTATGCATTAATATAAACCTTTGTTACTCTTGAAAACACAACAAAAGCAATCAAGGCCCCCATATAAAGCTGCTTTCCTCTACTCTGTGAGAGATAACGTGTTTTATTAAACAAATGTTTGGAAGTTTTGATTATCTGGGTTGTAATACGTCTTTATCTGGAACAATGACATAGAAAATAAATTCACAGAATGTGTGCTGTATTGTAACTCATGGCTTGTAGTATCCTGCATCTGGAGACAGATTGGTTATACTCGTACTCAGGCACCGCCACGGGTGGCCGAGGTCGTTAAGGCACGGACTCGTGAGCGGGAGGTCTGCGGTTCGAATCCCGCCAGGACCATCCTCCCTGACTGGGGTTTTTTCCAGGTTTTCCTCAGTCTTCATAACTGGCAAATGCCGAGGAGGTACCTAAACTTAGGCCTGGAACGCTTCCTTCCTTAAAAAAAAAATCCTTTCCCAATTTATCATTTCATCTCATGTATCATCAGTGTACACCACCTGTGGTGCCTCAGTAGTGAAAACGGGCGTTAAACACTACTCAAAAAAAAAAAAAAAAACTCGTACTCAGGGAACAGTACAGAAGTTTCTCAAATCACTTTTAGAATACACAAAACTAAATAAAATTAGAAATTAAGACATAAGAAATGTACTAATATTTTTATAATAAAAATTAATATAAAAGAGCGGAATGAATAGAATTTCTCAACCAAGAGACTGGAGAAACCTAAAACAAGGATGCAATAAAGCTGGAACTGCCAGATGGCCTAATTCATGAAAGGAATAAGAAATAAAGAGTACAAGCGCTTCTATTTTTTATGTGCTCTGATTCTGTCTGGTTGTTAAGCTCGATATCTATGTTTATGCGATGTGGACATTTTTTTCTTAATTTCCCCTCTCACACAATAATAAATTAAACATACGTATACGGCCTAGGATATAAGTATAACAATTACATTTATTGCGGGCGTATATTGTTTTATTTAGCACTTTCTAGAAATATTTTGAATGAATTATGTATGACACATATTGAAAATATTTTGAATTTAATGCCAAGTAAATATTTCCTAATGCTACATGTTATGTTACAAATTATTTCATTTATAGCAATTAATATTAATGTCACAAATGAAATTGTTAATTCGCAATATTTTATGATGGTAATAAATAACTCAATATTTACTAATACATATTATTCATAAATTTAATTTCTGCAACAAATCAACATTTATTATTAAATTTTATTTGTACAAAAAGTTAATGACAGTTTAATGTAAGTCTTTATTATTACCTTATATAATAAAGTAGCAATATCTCACTTAATTAATGTTTAATGTAAAATATCATCTTTATGAACTAGCCCAATATATCCAGTCATATATAAAAAATGCTATAGAAACACTTTTTAAACAAATTAAAATAAATAAAAGAATGATGATTATAAAATATGTTAGACTAAATATTACAAACTTTCAATAATTAAGGAAATGTGTATAAATGAATACTATTTTTATAATGCAATATGTGTAACCCTAGAATGTAATGTAAGAAATATATCCACAAAACTTAAACGGTATACAAACTATTGTAAATAAATCACCATAGTGGAAAACAAGTATAGTTACCTTTACAACAGCAGTAAGTACAGTTTTGGGAAAATTAACTACCGCAGTAAATAGGAAAAACAATACAATTGAAAACTGCAATAATTGTTGCAGACCCAAATTAAAGTAACTTGTACCATACTCGGTATATAAGAAACGTATTTCTTTATATGCATGCAAAACTTTTGACTTTGAGGGTGTCAAACTAAGAGTATCTGGATCTGCCTTTATTGTTGGTCCATGGTAATCACACGCCATTGGAAAAATATTTCAACAAATACAAACTACCATAAATGTATGAGTCACTGACGCACACATACTCAACCTTCTGCCTCGATTCTGCCGCCTGATGCGCTTGCGCTGCGAGCAATGCCCGGCAGGTGAAATCATGCCCTTACGTCATTATTTTGTGAGTTATTGGACACAGGTGTATTTTTTTTTTTTTTTTGATTGATTTATTTATGGACGCTCTTTAACATCTCAGGTCATCAGCGTCCCATTCAACTCAGGGCGTGAAACGGCCGACAAATTTTGCTCAGAGGCCTCTCTTTCAGGCTTGAGGATCTTTTTCGTGCCGTAAATGTACGACACGGGACCCACGACTTTACTTCCCTTCCGAAGGAAGCCATACTTAGAATTTTTACGCCAGAAAAAATCCATCGGTCCTGGCCGGGTTCGAACCCGCTTTCTTGTGTGTAGGAGGCAAGTATGGTAACCACTACACCACCAGGACCGACCACAGGTGTATAAGAAACAAAAAACTTTTTATTGAAACTTTGTGCAGATGTATTATAAGTGTCCATAATCAGTATGGAGAAATAAAGTCTGCCTATAAACACTTCATATAAAACAGTGCATTATTCTATAGAAATGTGATAAACCTGTTTCAAGATGAGAAGAAAGTACAGACTCAAAACACTTTGTGAAACTAGATAACTAGAGAATGTTGCCATTGTCATTTTCCCTATTTCTGCTGCCTCTCTTATTCTCCTACTCAAGGGTTACTTAGCGCTGCAATGCATAAGGGTAGGGAACCTCAATTTAAACTAAGATTCCTTACAAAATTATAGCTTGCAGCCATCTTCATACATTTTTATTGACTTTGTATGCATATTTAGCGACGTCAGTAACTCCTGTAAGCACTGTATAATCATAATAAGAAAGTGAAGTGAATTAAAAAGCTTTCGGTGGAAACCAGAGGAAAAACGCAACCCACTTAATAACAAAATGAAGTAACAGCTGAAGGTTACGCGGCAATGGATTCAGCAAGTGCACGGTGAGGGGGTGCCGAACAAGAGAGGCAATAATATATTTATGAACCCTGGGAATGAGATCTTGTATCTCTGATCCAGATCTCTAGCGAAATTCGCCCGTTCTTATAAAAAGAAGGATAGAGGGAAAGCACGCGGTTCGGGAGTGTCCCGGGAGAATTCGACTGCAGTCTCCAGCAAGACAAATTCGCGTCCCAAGGAAGGAGTTGCGATAGGAAGTCTAACACACAAACGGAGCCGGCCGGAGGAAAAAAAGGAAAGAAAAAATCAAAGTCAGCCTTTGAATAAATCGCGGGCTTCCGGACATCTCGAATTTACTTTCCGACTCTCTCTCTCTGCTCTTACCGCCTCGTTTTTACCCCCTGCCCTTCTCTTCTTCATTCTCTTTCCATTTCTTCTGTACCCTTTCCATTCAACTCCACCTCATGGATATCACATGCTGCTCGTCCTAGCCTTTCGCTCTTGTTTTTCGTTCTACCTAAGCGATTCTCTTTTTACCTCTTTTCTTTTAAATGTTCTATTTCCTGAGATTATTTTTCAGCATTCAATGCAATTTCCTCCGCCCCTTTTTGAATGCGACTTAAGGGGACTAATATAATGGCCCTTTAGTGTCAATTCTGCTCTAAATCCGAAGGAAGCTCCAAGATCTCTCCGTTGCTACCTTCAAAGATAAAATTTTAGCCTGTGTTCAGTTTATTTCAGTTAATGTCATGGAGTTTCTAAACTTATTATATGGAGCATGTAGTTGAAAGAATGCTTTATTGTCATTGAACATCTGGAAGATGTATTCTGTAATCTTTCACTATTTACCGACATGATATTCTCAATACCCTGCCTTTTCCACCACATACTGTTAATATGGTGTAATGCTTTCATGCATTTGTATTAAAATCTCCTTTTTAGTATATTATTTAATGTACAACACTCTGATAAAGTATAAGTTTTCACCGAGTTAAAATGTATATAATTCAAATAAAAACTTTAAAACAGTAATTCGTTTAAATAATTTGTTACTAACTAAAACACTTATTATAAACCTAGGTGATGTGACGAATGTAGGCATAATGCATTGACAATGCTATATAGTATTGTGTAAGTAGTAGAAAGGCATTGTCGATGCATTATTGCTATATGTGTTTGTTTAGCGGTTGGGTAGGAAAGTCAAGAGTCCGCCTGATAAGATAGTAAAGGGATAGAGGAGAGAAGCATGGCAGCATGGCGGTTGACTCATTGAAGTTTGGCTCGGGCCAGTGAGGGAAAAGTAGTGAGACAGGAAGCATGAAGCCCAACAACAGCTCTGAAAAGTCAAGAACAAAGAAGTATTATTACCTTGACTGTGAAATATTTGAAAATAATAAATACTTATAATATATCTTACATATGACAATATGAGGTTGTATTGTATTTGATCCCAGAATTCCCTCTCTGGTTAGGATGTATTAAGAAAGTTGGTGATTTAATTAGGGACTTAGGTTACAAAACCTCCACTAAGGTCGTTAGGAAGTTTCAAGAACTTACCTGGAATGCGACAATATGACATAGTTTTTCTACGTTAAAATTAATAATAGGAAAATTTCCATAAACCAAATAACTTTTTGGGCATAACCTGTGAATAAAATCAAAGTAATGGTGCAAATTAGTTAGCTTCGTTGTGTCACATATTTGTTGAGGTCTCTAAAGTAGCATAAGACATAATTTCAACATTTCAAGCAATAATGCACAAAATAACACATTAATAAAAATAATTATCGAACGTTTTCATTTAAGAAAACGTAAAACATTTAAGAAGTAACTTTTATTCAAGTTGAGGTTTCTATTTACCTTCTATATGAGAATTGGTCGCTACACTCTACCTCTGAATTTTTGTAGTTTATGGCACAAGATTGAATAAAATATACAAATGTCATATGCGCGGTGTCAAGTTCACATATTATATCATTACGTCATAGCATCTATTGAATAGCGGAGCTTATTAAGAAATACATGTGACTGAATACTTGCACATTTAGGAAATTGAAAAGATATGTCAGCAGCTTATGGGAATGTCCGGTGATGCAGAATTGACGTCTAACTCTCAGAGATATATTTGAACAAAGAGGCATCTTATACAATAGTGTATATAATATTTTAACTAGAGAATTAGACATTAAACAATAACTGCAAAACGGGTACGTCGAATTTTGACACGAAAATATGTATTTTAAGAAATGTGCTGAAATTTCAAGATCTGTGACTATGAATGAATCCATGGAACCATCATCATCATCATCATCATCATCATCATTATTATTATTATTATTATTATTATTATTATTATTATCCTGAATTGAAATTGCAAGATGAGGAATGCAAACATTAGAGATCAGAGCAGGAGCCATAATAACAGATTACTATTGTGCAATTGATTTCAAAATGACGAAATGCAATCGAAGAGAAACGTCGGGGTATGTTGAAGCGAGATGATCCATTTCTTCAGCACAGTGCTTGTATTGCAATGACAAATCGGTTTGACCTACTCTATGGTTCTACCCCCAGCGACTTTAGGCTGCTGCAAGAAGCTATGAAGGCTATAATCCACTGATTTATAGGAATCTGTGGAAACTGGGAGAACTGCATAAACCTGTAAGAAGAGTATATTATAAAAACACGTATTTTAAATCAACTATAAGATTGTCAAGGTTGCAGCATAGTAATCATTTTGATATAAACAACCACGGGTGGCGGAGTTCCTTAAGTTGTGGACTCGTGAGAGAGGTCTGGAGTTCGATACCCACCAAGGACCGCCCAGCTTGACTGAGGTATTTTTTCAGGTTTTCTTCATTCCTAATAGTCAGCAAATGCCGGGGAGGTGCTGTAACTTGAGCCTTCCTCAAAAATATTCTTTCCCAATTTATCATTTCGTCGCATGTCTCATTAGTACCCATCGCTTGTGATGCCTACAGAGTAAAAACAGTCATTAAACACCATTAAAAACTCTGGTATAGTATCGTAGCAGGTCAGCGGCAACAGAGAGTGACCAACTAGCATTTTCAAACATTTTGTAATCTGGTTAGGTTATTGCAGCATACTTCTTTCGTTCTCCAGATCGTGCAAAACTTCTGGAAGGAAGTTAAAATTTTAGATAGAACATTAGCCAATGATGAGAGACGTTCTAACATTTTTTAATCAATCATCTCCTACCACAGTCTTCAGGCAGAAAAACTCAAGCCAATTATCCACACTATATCAGCTGGTAATGAAAGTTTTTCTTCCGATAAGTTCATTTTGAATATTTAGAGATCTTGTCTAACAAAGTTAACAATTGAAACTCAACTAACGCTTATTTTTAACCAACAAACTAATGCATGTGAGATCGAAAAAGGAACTGGAAATTAGAATGTACAACAGGACATCAAAATGTAAACCTGAAGATTTATTATTTAAAAATGTTGCTTGGAAAGTGTACCCTTATATTTTATTTTTCAGTACTAAAATTAAAGCATTTTATTTAAATTTATACCTTTGCAATATATATGAATTAGTTTAAAACCAAGAATAAGTCAGTAATATTAGCAAAGCATTATTAATATTATTACTGAAAGTGTGTTAAGCATTCATTTATAAAGTACAATTTACGAAATGATAATGCATAAATAAAAATAGCAACCTTAATATGGCTTGCGTTAGTTAAACAACATAATTATAAAAAATGGCAAAGGAAAAACATTTTAAGAATTTTCTTTGATCATTTTAGGTTAATGTAGTTAACAACAACGTGTACATTTTTAATAATAGCATAGCTATGATACTTAAGAGTATCAATGGAGTAATTGCTAATGTTATACGGCAATACCGTATGTCTTAGTCATAAATCTTCCGCCATGCACGCTAATCACAAGCACAAACATCTTATTTTTATGTTACAATGAGTATTAACAGTGTCAGAGCATGCGTTTTAAAGAGATGTACTATGCGATACTCTCTGGTACACATAAAAACCATCATCCTCTAGGAGTTATTGTCATCAAAAATCTGCCTTGGAGCCTGCAAGAATCGCGGGGCAATGTCGGTACTATCAACATCTTGTGAAAATATCCATTATGCCTTGCATTATTGAACAATTTAAAAAAAAATAAGAAGTAGAAGTATCAACAAGTATCGGTTTAAGATATCTTCTTAAACGTAGCTTAACACAAAACAAGTTTAGTTTATCAAAACCAGAGCCCGGAGGCTCAGGTATCTATTTAGAATGAAATAGATAGGCAAAAATCATTTAAAATACTGAAAATAAGTAGTGATATAATTAAAATATGCATTTATTAAAAGTGAAAAAAGTGAATAACTATTACCAATTACTAACGAAAATTGATATTTGAAATACTTCATAAATTCTTTATCGCATAACTATTCATAATTTTATCACATACTTAAAGTACGTAGCTCACTTTTCTTGGTTATAAGCAGCAAGATGTTTTTTCAAGATATTAATTGTCATAGTCACTTGCCAGAGAGAACATTTCTCGCCATGAAAAAAGAACGTTCTACTTCCATTGAAATTATTGGAGCATATTTAAAAAAAAAAAAAAAAAAAAAAAAAAAAAAAAAAAAACAGGCTTATACTAGTTACAACAGAACATTCATCTTCCAAAACATTAAGGAAACGTTGATCAAGACAAAGTAAAGTAGTTTTGAATAGTTCTGGCGAATGAGTAAAAGATGCGCAAACGTTTCCGGTCGAGTCCATTTTCTGTTCATGCGTTTATAGGGGAATCACTCTTACTTCCTTACTGAGCACATTGTAGGAACTATTTATTGCACAGTTGTACCGCTCTCATCTTTCTCGCTTGCAATTGTTTATTACATTTATGCAGATGAAAAGTTCCCCTACCACTAATTTTTAAGAATTTTCTCGCGCAGATTGGTACAAGGTCATTCTCGAGGACTATTCAAAACTACAGTACTTCCTTCATCCTCTCTATTTCCTATTATTCGTATGCCAGAGGTAACCGCGTGTTCCTTTCATTAATAAAGATTTTGCTATTTAAGGAACTTAATGGATTAAGGAAAAATATTTTTGACTGCTTGAAAAGAAATAAATGTATAATAAGATTCTCAATATATATTTTTGTAAAGTGAACATGTCATTTACTTTCTATAACTTTTTCACTTAGATATAGTGAAAATCTGTTTGCTTTATATAACGCGTAAATTATCGCAATAAACTATAACGATCCAAAAGAGGATTAAAAAAGGGGAGGTTTTAAATTTTAAAATAGACAACAGAAGGCAAAAAAGGCAAAATAAAAATTGGCCCTACCGACTCCAACTGTACGGAAACGTGTTCATTTCTTTCCGACTCTGAAGTATAATCACCCAGATAGAAAAGGCCTTTTTGCCGAACTTCTGGGCTCTGGTCGTAACTATTTATTTTATAACTTCTTTTTATTTAGTTTCTGTTTTTCAAACTTATCTTCCGCGTAATGTGTAAATGTATTAAGAACAAATGATCTACACTTTACAAGCAATAATAAATTATAGTAGATCTTGTTTTATTGGCTACCCCTGTACTTGAAGTAAAACGTGAAAGATACCAAACTAACAAGCCGACACTCGAGAACTTTGCTCTCGGAAGAATAATCCCTTCAGCGGGAGCGATCTCCCCGGCATCCATATTTCACTTAAACCCAGAGTTTCTGAATCATAAAATAAACAAGCGTAATATCTTTCGGTATGCCCTTACTCGGCCATCCCTAGCGGCGCGGGAGGGCGTACCACATCGAGAGCTGGTATATTAATGTCCGCTGAGGGAAGTTTAGCGTTTAAGGTAAGAGGCTTATAGAGCCGCCATGTTTCATCTATCCTTACGTGAGAAGGCTTGTGGTATTGCCTTATGAACAATGGCTCTATAAGCCGTAACGAGGTTAGTTAAAACGATCCTAATGGGCTCTATAATTTATCGTTCTGCACAGGTAATATATTAAAATAAACCCGTATTAATGGAACAAAAATCATGAGCAGGGTTGTTCTGTTTTAACACGATGTCCATTGTGGTTGTGAATGAATTTTTGCGTATTACCGCGTAAGCAATAAACTTCGGAAACGCCTAAAAGGAAATGAAATATTATTTTTCACATAGTAAATAACTATTAAATTTTAAAATATACTAAAAACCGTTTTAAATCTTCTCTGATATATTATGCTCTTGTATATATAATCATACGTTTCTAGAAGAGCTAAAACTGTGTCATTAACCGCAGTACGGAAAAGACGCAGCGGAAAACGATGACGCGAATATCCAGTAGAATAAAAATTAAAAATCTGATGAGAGACCACTATAGAATTTAAAGCAGAAAAATGTTATTTTTTAAAAATCGGGTGTATAACATTTCTTAGCACGTAATACATCATAAGAATTTTGAGTGTGTAATTCTTATTAGGGAAAATTAAAAAATACCAAAGTTTTATTATTGCTCTAGGGGTAACATATCCTAGACTTTCACGGCCGGTGTTCATAGTGTTAAAATAAATATTTCCGGGCTGTTGTGCCGTGGTCTACGTTTTAAAAAACGTAGACTCTAGGGGGACAAATTGTAATGATGGTTAACGACTATGCAAATTAAATAACTTAACAAATTTATCTCAAAAATACACTCCATCATGTTGGAAGACTTTGGTCATTTCTCTGCCAGCATCCGAATTTTTTGGCGATATGAATATCGGGAAACAGAAACTCTGAACAAGTGTTTTTTTTTTTTCCTTTCTTAAAATGGTATAAGAAAAACTACGGAAAACCTCAGTAATAATATTTGGCTGCAGGATTTGAACCTAGAGCAACTCGAATGCGGGTCCCAAGCTTACTCTGTGATGTTAAGTAAAAGAAGTTAATTATTATTTTATATCCGACTGGATAGTTTATTTTTGCAAAGGAGATTGTATTTTTGTGTAGGCTTTAATACTGAATTAAAATCTACCAAAACACTCTATGTTTGTAATTTACTTAATCATACTATCATTATTTTTAAACGCTTACGTTCATATTTCCACTTTTATATTTACGCATGGCTATTCGGATCATTCATCCCATCGTTGTGTGTTTTTTCTTTAAGCTTGGAGAGGCTGCTGGCTCTGGCAGCTGATTTACGGTGACTTGCACGCAGATAGCGCCACAGTGAATGTTTCTGGCCCACTAACAAGCTTCTGTAACACTTCAACTGTGAGAAAGCTTTAATTGTGTAGGAATTCTTGCTTCCATTTCGTTGCCTGCAATGCCTTGAGGCATGACGTTAAAAGAGAAAAAAAATATATCGTGTTAAATAACAGAATGGGTTAATGCTTTCAATTTCCCTAATTAAGCAAACTAAACAACAGGTACAAACTAGAAAAGACCCAATTAAGTTCATAAAACAAAAACATAAAAGCACATGGAAAGAGAGAGAAAGAAAAACGCGCTAAAACAAAACAACTTAAGTTGCGCACGTTTATACACATAGAAAGTTTCTATAATTCATAATGTGGTTGTCATATACGTCGGAACTTAAAGTTAGTTGACAGATGAATAAACATTCTTTATTTGAACGGCTGCTCCATGCTCATAATATAACAGAAGTTAAAGTAAATGAAAGATAAATTACGCACAACCAATCTTAAAAGAAGCATCACTATAAAATACAATATAATAATAAATATGTTACAGGAACAAAAGCCAAAGTTAAAAATTACAAGCCCATTATTTAGTCATACGCAAAGCTTTTTCTGTTATTCTTTGCAGATCCAGACCATTAAAAAAAATATTCCAATCATTTGCAGGTGGTCAGTCAATAACAGCGCAAAACGTGAATAATACTTCATGTTTGACAAGAACACAAATGGGCGATGAAAATTAATTTTGGGAAAACAAAATACATATGTGAAAAATCAAAACGGTTTCTAAGAAACAGGTCAGTCTATAACCGAAATAGAAAAGAGAGTATAGCAAAGGAGAGAAAATTAATTATGTTGAATTCATTTGTATTTTAAAAAAAACAACGAAGCCTATTAACTATCCTATGGTTCAATCAATATTGCATTGGGTCTTTAAAATGGGCATTTAGTTACACAAAACAAATAAAATATGAGCGGAGATATAATTATTTTGTAGGAGAATCTATAAGAGAGAAAAGGACACAAACATTAGTATTTGGCAAATGAATATATCTAAAATGTATTTAAGGTTGACTTATGTTTTGACAGGTGAATGAAACCAGTTAAAGCCGTTGGCAATGCATAATGGACAATTTATGATTACAACTTCAGTAGACTAACATAAAATACACATTACTATATAAATTGCTACTTAAAATGTGAAAAATATCTGGAGAATAGCTAAAACCTGAAAACAATCAATAAAGATTAAATACATGTTTTCTCAACCTCGCTTAGTACTTTTAATCCCACTCTTTTATTTAGTTAATTATTCTTAGTTATACAGAAAAACTGTCTCCATGAGCTCCAATACAGGTTAGACTTTCTGTTTCCATACTGACTGTGTCTGCTGATATATCAGTTCCAACACGCTGACGAAGAATTTCTCCATTGTCAATAGGCCTGGAATACACAATGAACCAAGGCATAAGTCCAATGGATTCAGCCCAGAATAAAAAAGCCAGAGTTCAAGTCCCCCCACAACCTTTTCATTTATTTGGGAATCGCTAAGCTAGAATTGCTCTGACCTCGAGAAAATGAGTCGGTTCCCTATCGTGCATAAACAGCACTGTGTTCCCGCCAGGACCGTCCTTCCCGAGACAATTTTTTCTTTCAGATGTTCCTCAGTCCTCATAAATGGCATATGCCGGAAAGTACTATAAACTTAAGCCTGGAACGCTTTCCTCCTTAAAATATCCCTTCCCAGGTTATGATTTCATATCATGTGTCATCAGTACAGCTCGAATCTTGATGTAATCAAACAAATTTTCTTGCATTGTAAGCAATTTAATGTGATATATTTTACATATTTTACATAACACTATTTATTTTTATACAAATTCATATTTATATATAGCATCCTTACGCAACTAAAATATACGTTCCAGCCTGATACGAGGGTATGTCCATAAGTTTCCGGCCTCGCCGATAAGGATTATCGCCTTCGTAAAACCTTTATCTAGTGTTATACCTTGTCTGTTAAGTAAATAATTCCAGCTATAACTTCCACTCCTCTGTGTTTAGTTGTTCAGATATAGTTGCATAAAGAAGACTATGTGTAGAACATTGTGACATGTTCAAAAAAGAGTTTCGAGCTGTTATTAAGTTCTTCGCAAAAGAAGCACTTATTCCATATGAAATTAAACAGCGATTGTACGGTGTATATGGGGAAGCATTCCCCTCATATTCTACCGTAAAAGAATGTACCAAACTTTTTCGAATAGGTCGAGAAAACAATGAAGACGAAGAGCGTGCAGGTTGGCCCTTGGGGGTGCTCACTCCTGAAAACTTCGCTCTTGTGAAAGGGAAATTATGGAAGACCGGCGGCCCAAAGTTCCAGAAATAGCAGCAAGGTTGGGCCTTTCTAAAACAAAAGCACTTCGAATAATTCGTGAACATTTAAACACGAATAAGGTTAGTGCAAGATGGGAACCTAGACTTCTTTCCTCAGTCCAAAAGCAGCAACGAGTCATTTGTTGTCCGGCATTTTTGGAGCCTGCCGTGTCAACATGAGAGAAATTCTGCTAACCATTGTTACAGGAGATGAAACTATGGTCCTCTACTATGATCCCTTACCCAAAAGAGAATCAATAGAGTGGCGTAAATCTAGCTAAGCACCGCCTCTTAAGATCAATGGGACCCTGTCAACCAAGAAGAACATGACCACAATCGTTTGGGACTTTGAAGGAATGCTCTTCATTGACTCCAAGGAGAGGAACACCACAGTAAATGGGGAGTACTAAACTGGCCTACTGCACAGACTACGTGCTTCCATCAAAGATAAAAAGCGGGGAAAGCTGAGTAGTGGTATGCGTCGTCTTCTTTACAACGCGCCTTTCACACAGTTCTTGTTGCAAAGGAAGCTGTGAAGAAATGTGACTTCAAGGAAATCGACCATCCACGTTACAGCCCAGAGCTAGCTCCCAGTGACTATTTCCTCTTCTCAAAACTCAAGAAGGACCTTCGAGGAAAAAAAATTGAGTGTGACGAAGAAGTTATAAATGTATTTATGCCCATTTTACAGACATGACTTCTGACTATTTTCGGAGTGTGGGATTGAAATGTTAATTCAAAGATGCGAGAGGTGTATTGCAATAAAGGTTAACTATATTTAAAAATGAAATATAGCTTTTGTCTTAATCATACCTAGAAAATGGTTAGGTCGGAAACTTATGGACCTACCTTCGTATGTACAAAAAGGAACGTGACTCTTCTTCCCAACTCTCCACATTCTGGTAAGTTAGGGCGGCTTTTGTCTCCAAAGCTGATGTTGAGGAGATGAAACAACATTCGCGCAATTTCAAAAGACTCGTATCAGGAGCTCAAACGCCGTTGTGAAAATAGAGACGAAGAAAGAAACAAAGCTCAGTAATATGCAGATTAATGTATAAAAAGGAAAATTATCAAATATTTTAATAGATTTCATTTTGCTCATATTATTTGAAAACTAATACTACATTATAATTATTTAGGCTTTCACGGCCGGCATTAATCCAATAAAATAATGTTTCCGGGCTTGTTGGCCGTGGTCCAAAGGCTGTAAACACACCTGACTTGAGCTACAAAAACGAGAGGTGATAGTCATTCCTCTGAAGATGCCCGGCGGAGTCACGGGTGAAACGTCAGGTGTGTTTACAGCCTTTGGACCACGGCCAACAAGCCCGGAAACATTATTTTATTGAATTAATACGACATTAATTACTGCTATAGATATCAAAGAAATTCGTAAACGTATCATCATTGTTTTGTGATATGTTCAAGAGTAGAATGCTCTTTGTCCTCTTGAATCAGTATTTAGCAAGTTGATGCACGGTGTTTTAAATATGGCAGACGCTTTTTATAATATATGCATTTCCTGTATTAACACAACAAGGTACAGTTGTGTTTTGTAAACCCTGAAGTATTTAGTGTTGAGAAAAAGAGAGATTCAGATGGACATTTTCCCCCATGAAAAGTGGTAAATATATCACGAGACACTTTACGATTGACTGTAGAGAGCGAGCACTGTTATTTAGGCTAGGCATGACATTTTCTATGATATCTAATTAGGAGGACACATGCAACGTCATGGCCAATTTCGCAAAAACAGTCGGTTTGCGTCGCTACAATAGTTACCATGACAACCTCAGACTGCAAATTAGCAAGCCTTTTCACTGAGGTACCAATGAAATAATGCCATAGTACGCGGAGACTAAAATCCTCTGGCAGACGAGTTTTAGTGTTAATATTTCTTGAGAGATAGATATTGAGGGGTGAGAGAGAAAGAGAGAAAACAGCTAACTTAAACTAACGCCTGCTGGTAAGAAAGAGGGTCGTTTGAGATCCATGGTCACATATTCAAACAGCCTTAACTTATGAAAAACCAGCGAATGTTCAGCAGTGAGTTTGAGTTAGCGCCAGGCCGAAAGTATTTGCTTACTAGAGAAGGTCGTACAATGCATGTGCAGTTGGTAGCTTGTAGTTAGTTGGAGAGAGGTTGTAGTTTGTGTATTATAGGCTGTTTTCATTGTGCACTACTGTTCTTGTTAATTATGCCACTGTATACAGGCTTGAAGATCGGGTTTTTATGTATGATACACTCGTGCAAACGCAGAAAAGTGCTAAGTTAAGTCGCCAGAAAATTCCTGGCAATCGTATTCCAGGTAGAAAAACTGTCCTCCAACTTGTTCAAAAGTTACAAGACACAGAATTTCTCAATTAAAAGAAATGCCGTGCGTTTACGGAAGAAAAGTTCCATGTACTATAGAAATGTTCAATGCAGATGCCGGCAATGTATTGCCGCCGAGGGGCATGATGCTCCACCTGATTTATAACACAGATTAGTGTTTATTACCATCATACTCTTCAGCAATAATATAACTACTATACTAACGTTACGCTCAACCTTTTCAGTTTGCAATGCTGCACTTTCAGCAACCAAGGGCGCTCGAAGGTTGCCTATAGTTCGCGGTCTTCTGCTTCCAAGGGACTTTCTCAATAAACGAAGTATATGAAAACTCATTGGTGATGCATCAGGTGATTTAACAGTGTATACAGGTCGGAATGTATTCCCAGTATCTCTCGCTCCATGTACTTGAAGCAGACAAAGCTTGAAGACTTTCTGATACAGCTAGAGCTCCCTTATAGGTTCAAATCCTGATTGATAATAGTGTTCATAGTTTTAACAAATTGGATTTATGTGTTGCTGAATTCAAGTTAGAGAAAAGATAGGCTGGTGGCTCGTCGTGAATTTGCTTGTTTCTTGCTCTACTATAATACTATTTCGGCTCTACCTGCTTTGTTAAGCGCAGTGTCTTTCTGTGGTTAAATAAACCACATCTGTTACATTGCTTGATAATCTTGGAATACTATCAGTTTGCATAAAAAGGGCATTAATGCACCTTTCCAGAATGGTTTTATTTTCTGAGACATCTTAAGTTAGATTCGTTTCCGTAGGTTTCAAGCGTAACCTCCTATAAACTTCTAAACTTGTTATAGATCGCAAACATTTCCCTGAAGATCATTCGTAAAGGACGGATAATTTTTACATATTGAAGCAAAAATTACGAAATTTTTAGTATTAAAAATGTCGTACTGAAAAGGGTGACAAAATGAGCCATTGGTCATTTGTGAAATTGTGAAATTAACTTCATTTCTTCACTCAGAAGTCGGTACAATATCAGGAAGAAATGCTCACAAATTTACGAGAACAAGGGGAGGGGACAATTCGGAACTATTTAATACAGGAATATTACTGTTACCGATATCGAACCGCCACTCTGCTATATTAGGGTAGTGGATTGCTGTTTCTTACCCTGAACTACAATGCAGCGGGGACCTCCAATTTCGCTCAAAGGTTCATCATTCTAAACTCCTTAGAATGAAAGTAGATTCTACACTTCGCAGTTCTAGTATTGAGAGAATCTCAAAAAGAAGTACCTTTAATGCAATGGTACCCAGCCATTTACTTGTAACACTGCAACAAAACCAATAATTTTTCTTGTGTATTTTACCTTGAGTGACCTTTCTTTGCAAAGACATTAGGCGTGTTCATACTCAAAAAGAACTCATTCGCTTTGTTAACTCTTGCCTAGCCTTGACAATACTCACATCAAGATTTAGAATTACAAAAACTAGCAACTCCAGAGTGGAAATTAATTTCTAAAATAAAGATACAAAGAGAACGTTTTAAAAATATATGAACTGACACACAGACTTCCAGTACAAGGCAATAAAATATTACTTTTGCATAAAGAAACGTTTAAGAATTTCTTGAAACGTATGTCACGTTCAGCCCTATCTTTAACAAAATCATATAAATATTTTCGTTCGGGGTTGACGCGAGTTGTATTTTTCATAAAGTAAACAAAACACTTGGAAGTCCCAAAGCAACTCAAAATACAGAATAAATACACTTGCATTCAGCAACAATACGTCACGATGATATAACCTACAAGTTGGCTTCCGCTTGCTTTCTATACTAATCTATAGAACATTTTTCTTGTATTGTTAAACAGTTGAAACTTAATGAATAAGCCCCTTTTAAGACCGGCTACAGATCATTCCTTTTCGTCGCAAATAGTCAAGTTGTTAACTGCAGCATTGAAAAACAGATTTCTGCCTTTTAAAGACAAGTTCACTAATATAGAATTAAACATATTATCTTGCAGCTTGCCAAAACTCTTATCGAAACATTTATCAATTGTCTACTTTTTTCTTCCTTGCTACAGTCATATAAATCAAATATTAAAGCGCAGTTTAAAATTGTAACAATGAGAAAGTTAAAAACTGATAGCATTGAATTCTAGGTCTAATTTTCGCTTCTGGGTCTGTAGTAAGGAAGCTCGGTGCAAATTTTTAAACGTAGTAGTTACATTTACACCAACATCGCTGGAAAATTATGGCAAATTTCCTTGAAATAGCTAGAAAATTTGGGAAGAGCATTAATTAACTTTTAACTGCAATTTGAATTAACCAACATATTTATTTGTAGCATGAGCCGACGTCAGAGTTAACTGAAGTTCTGGGACTTTGTACCATTGCTGAAAATTATAGGTGAATAAATGATTTTTAAACATGGCCATACATGCACAGAAAATAAAAGGAATGTCATTAAAAATTATCCTGCATGAATAACGTGTTTATTTTAAAAAAACTATTAAATCCCATAATTAGTTTAATACAGAGTTGTTTACTATTTATTGATTATGTAAAGTCATTCGACAATATATAGACATATGCAATATTATGCATTAAAGAAGCATCTTAGAAAGTTACAAAAGAAGTGTATTAAGGAACTAGAAGAAATATAAAAACAAAAGAAGAACAATCAACCTCTACCAATAATAATTAAGGTGTACGACAGGGGTGTAGCCTATCACAGTTCATCTATTAAGACGATGCTGTAAGACTAGAGAAAAACGGCAGACACATTTTAAGGGATTTGTAAAAGCAGATACGTTCGCGCATGACCAAGTTTTAATTTCAGACAATGAAAATAGTTTACAGAAAGTTCTACATGAATGAATTAGAGTAGAGTAGTGTTTAACACCCGTTTTTACTACTGAGGCACCACAGGCGGTGGACACTGATGATACATGAAACGAAATGATATATTTGGAAAGGATTTTTTTTTTTTAAGGAAGGAAGCGTTCCAGGTCTAAGTTTAGGTACCTCCCCGGCATTTGCCAGTTATGAAGACTGAGGAAAATCTGGAAAAAACCCCAGTCAGGGAGGACGGTCCTGGCGGGATTCGAACCGCAGACCTCCCGCTCACGAGTCCGTGCCTTAACGACCTCGGCCACCCGTGGCGGTCATGAATGAATTAATGTTATTATAATATTACTATAACGACAGAAAAGTCTGAAGTTATGGCACTGAGCAAGTCAAACACTTTAATTTTTAGGCTGTCAAATTTCATATTTTGGAAGAGAGAAGCTGTACATTTTTAATCAAATGTATGGTCGTACTATTAGAAGACAAGAATGTAAACTTAGCTAAAATGCTATGACGACTAGTTGCTTATAAGTATGGCAGCAAAAAGTTGTGTTTCACAAGGCAGGATAACAGTAGAGTTCCGGTCCAGAGATGAGAGTTTTAAGATCAGTGAAAGCAGTAATTCGAGAAGATAAATTAAGAAATTAAACTATAAGAAAGAATTTTAGAGTAGAAAGTTTAAAATAAATATACATAGACAAAACTGATTAGAGCATAGCATATGCACGTCTCGAGAGAGAATTCCATTTAATTTTAAAGTTTATATCTCGAGGAAAGATAGACCCAGGTAGCTCCAGAAAATGGTGGAAAGCTTTTCTCTAAGGAGCCGCAGCGGGACTCACGCCCTAAAGCATGAAGTAGATGATAAAGATTAAAATTAACGTTACATTACCAGAAGAACCGCCAAGGGAAAAGTGCATGCGATATCTGAGACTGTGCGAGTGCGCAACATCCTGCAGGAAAATTTAGTTAAGGTGAGAGACGCGCGCGATATCTACTCGTATTCCGCGAGACTTAAAGTGCCGATGCGTTAGCTTAGATGAGAGTGCATCCATCGTATGCACCTGAGTTGAAGCAGTAGATAACGATTAGTGAAAGTGTGCCAAATAACACGTACTTTGCTGGGAACGAATGGCATCGGTTTTTTGGGATCCCCTAGGAATGATCATGATTGATACTTATAAAAATACTAAAAAAAAAAAGAATAACTCTAGGAATATTCTGCAGAACAATCATAATCATAAAGCGGGATTATAGTTTACCAGCTCTACTAATATAGGGTGTCTCATAATGAACGCTATTTTTGTTTTAATAATAAAACACGTCATTTATTTAAAAAGTTATTATTATAATTATTAGTGTTATTATTATTAAGTCAATATGAAGCACAAATATGCCATTAAGAAAGAAAACAAAACAAGTTGGCACACCTTTAACAATTGGAACAATCATTTTATTTTTATTTTTATTAATAGCGACAGCTTTATAGGATATGTATTTATAACTTTTTGTAGATTAAATCTGATTTTATTTTTTATTTATTTATTTATTTATTTATTTTTATTTTTTTTTTTTTTTGAAGGTAGCCTGATTCCTACATTATTTTTGATTTTTGGATGAGGCTACCAACCTGAACGTTTTCTGTTGACAAACTTTTCAATGACTTTAGAGCAAAGTTGGGGCTGAATGTCGCCCAAAGTTAAGCAGTGGTACGTGAATTATACAAATAAACAAGATTTTACATACCCCCGCAAAAATAGTAACACGGTGTCAACTCACACGAACTTGTGGCCAATTTTGATCGCCGTTGCGAGAGAGGTTGCAAATGGTCCGGCGGCTTGAGATCTTGCGTTAGTTCGATCTTAAACGGATGCATATGCAGATCTTTTGTTATGATGCGCTGCAAACTGCTTCTCGGAATCATTAACTGTGAGGACGACTCATTCAGTTCGTAGCAACGCTCTGTCTGACGAGGGAACCTTCTCTACCGACCGATGAGAGCGTTCAGTGATTTGATATTCTCTACCAATCTTGTGTCTTCAAATTTTCTTGTCATTATTTACCCTGTTGAGAAGATAGGCGCATTTCATCTGTCAAAAAATACAAAAAGTCTTCGAAAGGTCTCTCCATAACATTCACCGTATTTAAAATGCGCTATCAGAATCTGGACGCTTGATCTTTCGAGTATCGCTCCGTTTTAGCTGATGCAAATGATAATCGTTAAACGTAATACAAACAGATGGCAGTCCAATGCATTTTCAGGTCCGGTAAGCTAACAAACCGACAGAGGCGCTCAATTTAAAATTTCCTTTCATTATTAAAAATTCCAACTAAAAAATCTACGTGCACCCAGAATTAACCCAATGCCGGTAAAATTATGAATGCCTTCTCTTATCAGTAAATCTGAGGAAAATGTCTCATGAAAGACAATCGCTTAACTCTCTAAACTTTTGAAGTATTAAAGTAAACATTAAAGAAAATAAAGCTAATATACCGTTTTATTATTTCTAGTTATGACCGGTTGCAATTTCATTTTTTTTCCTATGTGATGACAGCTTTTTACTGTCTTACAAAAAAAGTCCATACAGTTCATATTGCAGTAAAGAATCCTTTTATTACCTCACCACATTCTAACATATAAAATAATGCCCAAGCAACTACATTTATTTTTAAAATAAATATTTTTTCTATTTGTTGGAAACTAATATATTTCAGGACTAAATATTTGCTTCTTTTATGACTCTGTGAAGGTAACACAGGTATGTTGCATATTAGCAATTTGCTTAACAACAATTATTTCGCTGAGATATAATAGCCATTATCAATATAGCTGCCGTTCTTTAAGGGTTACCAAAAGATGTGGCTTGTCAACCATAGACAATACCAAGAATGCCACTATACATTCTTTCACAGCAGATATCTATTTAATATATTTCAAAGTTGACCGAAAAACAACAGTAATGTGTAGTATTTTGTTCTGTAAACATATGTGCTTCACATAACGTTATATTAGCGTTGCTACAACAAAATGAAGCTAAGATTATCCTTTGAACGATGGTGTGGGTTGTCATCTAGGAGTCTAATCGTATCATTCTTTTTTGAAGGAACAGTAACTGGCCCAGTGTACCTGAACATGATACGGACATATTACCCGCCATTCATACACTCTATGGAAATGAGGAATTCTACTTCCAACAGAATGGTGTACTACCACATTACCACCGAGGTGTACGTGGGTACCTTGATGACAATCTTCCAAGCCACTGGATAGGACGAAGAGGTCCGATTGAGTTTCCACCGCGTTCTCCGCATCTAACTCCGAGCTAACTTCTACCTATGGAGAACTCTTCAGGATGTTGTATACCGTAGAAAACCAGCTACACTGGCAGCACTTCGGGAAGAAATTGAAACGGCATGTGCTGCAATCGCTGAAGACACTTTCGCAAACCTTGCTCAATCAGTAGTTTAACGTACTCAGAAGTGTATCGACGTCGATACTGGGCATTTTGAGCAACTGTTGTAACTGTAAAAGTCTAAGATGATTAGTGCTCATCATTTTCTGTTTGTGTGAATTCAGTTTTGTTATGTTAACACAGTTTTTTTCTTTGCTTCAAGTGTGTATATATTTTTGGTACCCTTTGTATTTTAACAATGTTAATATTAATATATTGAATATAATGTTAAATTCAAGAAAGAATTAAACGGACTTATAATTATAAAAGCAAAGCAAAGCAAATAATAATATTATTTCTTTAATTTAGAAAACAAATGACTTTGTACACTGTTAATGCAACTCGTAGCATTTGCAGAGTTATTCTTGAAGAGTTTTTATAGAGAGACCAAAACGTATTGAAAATGTTGTTATGATGTTTCTTGCTCCAAATACAAACCAACCCTTACAAACTGTCAATGTTATACTTCTCAGTAACGTAACAATAACAAGAATCATTGTATTAACTTCCTGAACTTGATTTCCTTCTCTTTAAAAAACTAACAGTTAGATCGTTGATGTATCCCTTGTTTTTCTTCCTGTCAATTACGATTATGTCTGCTGTTTTAGTACATCCTGTGTACAATGTAACGCTTCGAAGACTCTCTTAAGATGTTAGCGACTATAGGTAAATGTTTTTGAAATTTGTTCACCATAAATTACTTAGAGTATTTAATGTTTGTTACTTGTAATAATCATTTAAAAACCGAACACTTGCTAGAACACCAAAATAATCTTTACTCAGCAAGATGAAGTCGTCGAATATGTTGATGCACTTCTCCTACTGGGAAAGGAGACGCTGGAGTCATTGTTAAACTGCTTTCAGCTAGAAGCGAGGCACAAGGGAACATGTAAGATCAGCAGTTCACCATTGAATTATTTCAGTTTGGTGCAGGAATAGTGACACTGTTGGACGGTGCTGAAGTTATCGCCCGCCACACCTTCGTGAATGTTTCGTCAATGCGCAGGGCGCTTACAGTTGGCTCTCTTTGAGAAACTCCATGAGGAACGAGCCTTATTGATCGAAAAAGAACGTCATCATTACTTACACTTTCTCAACTAGGCGGCCCTACGCTACCACCAGTGACTGTGTTTAGTGGTCGACTATGTTGTCTGGTGTACTACCTTCATTCCCATCGGATAAACCTCTTTAGGATGACCGACATATTTTAACAACAGTTCTGTTCATTTTTGAAATGACTGACCAATCATTTTTTTTTAATAAAACATCGTCACTTATGGCAAGGCGCTCGCCGGCCGAGTCCTTTGTTCCCTGCTATTAGCGGTAGTAATGAAATAGTTTATTGCAAGTAGGTTAAGCTCAATTAACAAATGACTGGAATAGCAACTGAGGTAACACGGGTCTTTAATGCTGTCTATTAAAAAGTAATAAATGTCACATATTCACATTAGGAGTAAATAACATACTCAAGTCCATTTGCTTATCAAAAGGAATTCTGCTGCATTTCATATTTGGTAGCTTTCAAAGACACTTTTGTTCAGTTTGCTAATTGAACGTCTGATTAACGGGACAATATTTCCGTGAACATGAAAGTGGCGGAAAGCTAAACAATTTCAGTCATTATTTATAAAACGATCATCTATCCAGTTCTAATTAATTCAGAAGGAATAATTTCTGTCACACATTATCCATATTGCATCAGAGAATATGCAAATAGACACTATAGCTAATCATGCACTATTCAAGTCTTACATTCGCCAAACCACTGCCCATAAATAAAGAATTTGAGAGTTTTCATTAAAATTTGATACTTTTTCGTGTAGCTTAACAAGGAGACTGTACATGAAAGCTCAGCGAAATTTGAAACGCACTCGTTATCTGTTAATTAAATGTAACAGCAAGACCTGAAGGGAGGTAGAGGACAAACAAATGAAACGCGCTCTCTCTCTCTCAGTTATCTTCCTACAAATTAAAAAAAAATGACAACCAGAATGGAAAAGGTAAACAAGTGGAATGTCCCGAGAGCCCACAAAAAATTAAACTGTGAGTTTTAGAATTATTTTCATTGATTCAGTACTTCTTTGGCTACAGTTTTACCCATAGCGGGATTTTTGTTGTAGTAGTTTTAACCAATTACGCAAGGTTTTTACTAATGAGAAACCATCCTTTATTTCGCCTCTAACGCCAGAGGGAATTCTCTCTTTCCCATCAAAATCAACTTTGGATTGAAATTTTCTTTTCACAATTATTCTAAATTGCCGTTTCTGTTTAAAAAGGCAATTTCGGAGATACAAACAGGTCGAATTGTTTGGAATGTAGTATTAACAGAAAAAAGGCATCTCTGAATAGCTGATGCGTTGAAGATTAAGTCACTGCATATTTCTTCTCCCATGTGGTTGTTGTTTCTCCTATCCTAGTCAGTAATATGTTCTCGGAATGTTCTATAAGATTAGATATGAAACTTAAATATTAATTGAAGCTACAAATGGCTTTAACATCAGCAGCAACAGAAGAAGAATTTAATTTTGTCATGTCCAAAAAGTACTGAAAGCCAGGATCGTGTATTCTGATAGAAATTCTTTTCGTGACATATTCCGGACTTGTTATTACTTTCATTTCTACCTATTTTAAACACATGTTTTAAAAATGAAAATACATTTAAAGTGTATTTTAACTGCGATTATGCAAACAAAGCGTATGGGTATAATTATAAATGTTTACTATTGAGAATCAAATTTGATTAAAAAACGGTATATCATACATGGATAACGTACAGTCCATCAGATTAAACCGGCTGGCTATTTCGCGCCACAATTGACGGACACACACAAAGACGGGTAGCAGTAAGTTCGGTTTACAAGACTGCCATTCGAGTACAGGGCAGTGAAGGAGCGTCTGCAGGCTGTACATTTGTGAGTTCGTGGGCCATGGTTCAATTTACTTCAGAACAAAGGGTTGCCATTTATTGCACTTTATAAAACAGGAATCACTTGCTCTGTGTCGTGCAAAGATTTCTGGGAGCCCTTTCATTAAAGTACTCCACCTAACACAACCGTACAGTTCATAAAATAATCAACAAATTCAAAACTGTGCGAATGGTAAAGAAATGGAAGAGGCCTCTCTCGCAGCATAAGGTGAACGTTTTCAACTAGGTGAAGAATGCAAGACAAATTCATATTTTTAATTCGCAAAATAGTAGTGTTAAGTTACCCTTATCCGTTCATCTTGATGCTCAAGTCTGCGACCATAAGCGAACTGTAGTGTAGGCAGGCTAGTGGTGCGTGGTCACAGTATCTCTAAGAGAGAGTCCGGTTTAACTAATAACCCGTTACTAACAATGACAGTATTGATTAAGAGGAGAATTGAACCCATATTTTATACTCGTACATAGACTATGAACTTCATTTGATTGTGCAACCAAAATTACTACTAAGAAATTAATAAGAAAAAAGAAAGTTTATGAAAGCAGTAATGCTATTGAAACTGAGTTTAATTAATATACACATATACATAATCATAAGATATATAAATATTTCGAATAACTGGTATCCTGTCACACAAGGGAAATGTAGATATCCGAAGAGTTTAACTGTTTTCTGTATTTAGCTTTATCCGAATGTTTGTTCTCATTATTGGTTGTATTATTTTATAGATAAATTTCGTTTTTATAATTAGTATATATGTATACTTCTATGAAAGAATAAAGAAATGATACGAAAAAATTAAAACCATTTCTATAGTAAACAAAATAACATATAGTACTGAAAATAGACTATAGAAGTTAGTATTTATAAAGAAACATACTGTCGCAAATAACGAAAATCATCATTACCCTAACATTTTAACTGAAATGCTCTTTATACGTTATACAGTACTCTGGTCTAAGAAATAAGTGCTTTATCACTCTCTGTTGTTTGAAAGATCAAGCTAGAAGCTAAAAATGATGTGAACTTTGAAATATGCATAACTTAACATATAAAAACGGAAAAAGATATCTTACTTTACCTGTTTGTAAAAGTATTTTGCTTAAATGTTATTCAAAGTACTGTATTTTTTGAGTTACGCTCATTTTTAAGCTCTATAAGTGTTGTGCTTGTTTATTGTTCAAAATGATCTTGAGTTCGAATACAAGTTTATTAACCTGATCGACGTTCAGCTGTCTAACTTATTTGCTACATCCTTATTTAAATTAAAGAAGAAGATAATATTAATGATGATACTACTACTAATAAAATAATAATAATAATAATAATAATAATAATAATAATAATAATAATAATAATAATAATAATAATGATGATCTAATAGACCGCAAATACACAATGGTCTTCATCCATAGCTATCCATATGTTTTGAAATCGCTGATATAAATGGTTTCTGGCAGCAATAAAAAAGGTGGTCTTACTCCATTATGCATGTACCCACATATGGTGATAAACGTTAAGTGGTATTGAATAAATTGTGCAACTAAATAAATAATAAAATAACAAAAAGGCACCACCAGAGACTATAATCAATAAGTTTATCTGAAAAGGTAAGGTAGACAAACCGCATGTTTATGTACGTTTTTACCCAAGTATTATTTTGAGCAGCAGCTTGATGGTGGTTGAGTAACTCGTGTAGCCTTCTTACTTTGAGATTACTTTTTATGTACAAGTTCAAAGGCGGTTCTCTGAGAAGTTACACCGAATAAAATGTGCAAATCGATCACTTGTGAAAACATTTGGAGAAAGTGTTAGTGCTGAAGACAAAATTGAATCAGAAAGTACGTGGTTGACAGTGTTTCGTTAGTTGGTTACAGGACTAGCTGTGCCACAGGTAGTCAACTGGAATAACTCCGCAGACATACATATGAAACTTTTAAAACTTTAGTCTTATAAAATAAAAATATTCCATGAACTTCATGCTATCGATCCCACTAAAAGACTCGACTTACGATTTTAGTTTGAAGATAGTTTCGCAAAATATTAAACATAGAAAACTCAAAAAAAAAGTTTAAGATTTCATAGTGTTACGTCATTTAAACACGCGTTTATTTCAGTAAATAAGTAAAAGCGTCCATATTTTATTTTTAATAATATGTTAACAATGATAAAAAGTATTGTCTTTCGGTGATATACAAATAAGCCATTAAGCCTCAAAGATATGCATAATCTATTTCTATAACGGACGCACTGTATGCGGAATCAAAAAATAATGGTACTAGTTTTATTGGCGCTCTGGTGTCACCATTTCTTGTCATAGAGAGAGACTGGTGTTTTAAAGTGTTCTGGTGGTTCTTAGCACATAAAAATGAGCCATTGTATAAAAAGTTCTTCTAGTGTCCAGCTGGACTTGACTGAGGTTGTAACAATAAAAATGGATTACTTTCTTCTGAACAGATGTGTAATTGAAATTATGGGAATAATACAGGAGGAATACAATGGAAACCTTCATCCAAGGTTAAAAAAAAAAAAAAAAAAAAAAGCAAGATAAACGTATCATATGCTTGATGAAATTTTAACCAGCTATGCATTATGTTTCTATAAAGAGATTTCATAATGTAAAATTCATTGTTTAAACCTTAAAAAATAAAAATGTCTTGGGTATATCATCCTACAATATAATATAATGTGGTTTTTCTACTGTTTCTTGATTTTGAAAAATTAAATACTGAAGTATTAAAATATTTATGGTAGTTTTAAACTTACACGATTTTAAAAATTAATATAACCACAACTCTCATAACAAAAATAATTTGCTTCTTAGTTTAGAATTCGTCTACCCCATAAAATAAATTGGGGTACCCGGCTTTCTTCTCGTCAATTTTCTTCATGCAAAGAGTCAACACCTTAAAAAATTAACAATTTTAAAATATTTATAGACGCCTTTTTAGTGAGATAATGCATTGAGTAACAGAGCTGTTTCGCATGTGCTAAAATATAATAAAAAGATCGAACAATTGTTTTGAAAAGTGAGCTAGACCAGTAAAGCAATTCAAAAATTAGACTTAGTATTTCTATATAGCGGCAATAGTCTTAGAACAATAGCAACAGTTCCGTTATTATTTTCATTGCAGCTCGTACTGGTGCATAAGTTAAATGATTCCCAACGTAACTAATCTCTTTCTACAAAAGGGAACGTAGAACGTGGCACATAGCAGGAAAACGGCGACTGCAGATAACCTTCCTCCAGACTCTACGAACGCATCTTCAATGTTAGGTAGCAAAGCAGGCCCACTAACACAACACAAATTTCTCTCCGCCAAATGTAATAGTAAACCCAAATTATACGAAGAAGCGGAGAGAATTTTTACCCAAACGAAATCGTTTTCTGACTGCAAAAAAGGGCGTAGGGCGTGGGAGAAGCATGGACTCCTCCCCCACCCCAAACAGTACGCGATTACATATTCCTGGCATGGGGCGCAAGCGATATCTGAGAGCAGGGTCTCTACCCCAGGATATTGCGGGCTCCGCACGTGACCGCCTCGCATTAAATCCCGCACCTCGTTCAAACCCTGCCCTGCGAACCGGAAAACCTACAGTAATTCAAATGCGTTTACTCCTGCCCAAACAACGCCATGGGCCATTGCAATTGCCGCTTCTTTTTCCCGGTAAAAATCTTTTCTCTGGGAATTTTCTTCCCGGAGTTTTAATGTGCAAATTAATCGAATGTCTGAATTATTTATCTAACGCGATCCCAGCCCTTTCACATGCCCGCACATACAAACAAATTGAGAAACGAGAAGCAAAGTTGGCGAATTTATTTGCCGGAGTTCGGCAGGAAGGGAAATGTAATAAGGAACGATTTTTCCAGGCCGTCTAATTTGATTTCCAATGGATGATTTACGCTAATGTGCCCTCCCCCCGTGCTTGTAGCCTCTATGGGACCACTATGGATTTCCAGAAGAAATCAGTGGCGGCTATGCGTACATAAAATGAAGCAAATAATTTCATTTTATGCTACTACTTCATATATTGGATGGCCGAACAGATTACCTCTGTATAGCGAACTGAAACTCTTAAATGGTCAAAATTATACACCTACTTGTTTAAACTTTTCTATTTATGGTATAAAATGTTGCTTCTTTAAATTCGCAGCAGTTATTTCAATGTCTGTTGTACGTACATGTACAGGGGCATTTGAACACCCAAAATTTACGATGACGAATTGAACAATGTGACCTTTAGCACCACAGGACAGAATAAGGTGCTCACTCATCATAAAATTTAATAAAAGAATTAAAAAGGGTGATTGGTCCACCCATCTATCTTCTCGTAATCTACCGAAATCACCATAACCAACCGGTCTGTAATACGATACTTGCTTTGGTATTTCCATTGAAAAGTGTTCATATCATTTAAATTTTGTCATGTGCGCCATAGGTCACTGATATCACTGTATTACCTCCTGTTCCCCTAGAGTGATAGAGGACACCTTTCACCCCAATGTCTCTATCAAATTTCCCTCAAAAACCAGATTCCAATAACTCCTTTATCTCTCCACATTTAGTGCACTGCTTTATTTCTGAAATGTTTATTATTTCAGTGTACACCTGCATTTTTCCACAAGACGTGTTTACGACTGCAAGTGTTTTAAAAGGAAAGAAACGAGGCCTCACTTCCATGACTTGTTTATCAATCTCGCAACAAGCTGAAATAACGAAGTGAGTTGAAGTATTTATTTTGGAAGGAAAGAATCACTCTAACAAAGCTAAACATAAATGTCTAGATCCAGTTACTGCCTTCCAATTTACGTGCATCTGGAAAGTATAGCCAGAAGCTCTTTAATAGCTCATACGTCTGCTTTGAGTCTCCCTTGTTACTTGAAGGACTATATAAACCCCCAGAAATTACCTCTCAGGGACATTCATTGCACGGAGAATGCAGAATGTGCAGATTTCATGTGTGTCCCTTCGCTACAGAGACAAGGAAATTGCCTTGTTACTGTAATACTTTAAGTATCCCATTCTGGGGACAGAGATTTCTCAGCAAATTTCTCAATTGCCTTATTAATTGTTTTGTAATCTCTTTCATTATTCTTCTGTAAATAAATTCTTATTAGAAAAGTTTAGATGTTGTGTTTCAACACTTACTTGACCAAGCTATTCTCGCAGCCTTCGACTTACTGTTTGGCCATCTAAACGCCCCTTAAAGCTACAGCTCTGCCTCCATAGGCAAAAGCTCACCGGCATCGGGACGCGACAATTTGTATCTTTCTATTTATTCATGAATTGATTTGACATTAAGTTCTTTCTTTGTTTTCATTATTCATGTGATCTAATTAGGAACACCTTTAACATCTGCTCCCTTTAATTGATTTTGAATATTTGTTGTAATGAGCAAAGCCTCACTAAAATACATAAAAGCTACCATTGTTATCGTCTTACTTAATTTATTTTTTTTTATCTGGAATCAAAGTCAGAGAAAAAATCGAGGCCACGGCGGGTACTATATGCTCTGGAGAACCCCGTTGTTGTAGAGATTTTATATTTTTAATAGGCTGCTCTAAATCTATAGTAGTAGTGTTTATTGCACATTCTTGGCCTTCCAGCGCAATTAACCCCCACTGTTCGGTACCTGAGTGCTGTTTGCTTATTTATTTTCACAAAGTACACACTTTTCACCAAGCATCTGTTGTGCTTTCTGTATATTTTGAGAGCTAATGGAAATAAGTGTAAGTTTTTCTGCGCTTCTGATTTTTAGGTTCGTTGCCTAAATCTAAACGTTATTTTTCTTTGCATTCTGCTCCTATATTCTGTTGGTTAATTTCCCCTAAGCTGTTTTTTGTACCAAACTAATTAACATCCTTAAGAGTTCCCTATAGGTAGAAGTCCAACGGCGGTTCTGTTCTGTACATTGTCTTTGAACTTCAATAACATTCTCGGATTCTTGTCCCCTTCTCCCCACACCAAATCCCAACCCAATGCTCTATAAACTTGTTTAATATTTCGCTGTCCGGTATCTTTGATTCCAGTAACTGAACTGTGTTGGTAGCTAAAGCATTTGAAGTTGTGCGATACATTTTCATTATGTATAATTCTTTTAATTCTAAAATTATTACTGTCTTCATAGCACCCCTGTATCCTTAATATAGTTGGCAATATTACTCCCTTCTCCTAAAAATCACATTAGTTACTCATTTTGCCCTTTGCTCAATCGGTCCACTTTCGCCCAGCCCTTCTCCCAGAGCCAAATACCGCAACAGATTGAAATCTACAACCAAATAACTATAGAGGTCTCAGGGTATGTACAAAGTGATTAAATTTATTCGGAGTTTAAAGCGAGTCAGTTGAAAGGTTGACACCGCACTTTTCCTTGAAGAGAATCGGCGCTAATAGTATAATACTGCTACCTAGCGGTTAAGCAACTAGCACGGCTTTAGCTTTGTAAACAAACTAACTTATTCTAACTTACCAGTACAGCTTTAACCGTCCTAGTCTATTATTCACGCCTACTTTCATGAACAGCAGCGGAGGGCAGCGGAAAAAACCGAGCCCAATTCCAGTCAACTAATGTAGGAGAATAATTATCATATTGTTCATGTCGACCTGGTGGATCAATTGGCTAGAAATTCGTGCCACCAACGAGAAGTTAAGACGGTTCGCTTCTCCCGGCGGCTACCATTTTATAAAATTATAATATGTCTACATTTTTCTTACTACAATAATATTACCTTTTTTAAAGAGGGCAACGCATAGGTTGTAATTTTACCTTTATTTCATGTACATTGCAAATTTAGATTACGTTAGGTTAGGTTAAAAAAGATTGCAACATTTATGCTGTTAAAAGCCTATGTCGTTTCCCATATCGCTTATTTTCTTTACATTCCTACATTACAGTTTCCCATTTACTTTCACTGTTTACTAAATATGATTAGCTATTAACAAGCATTTTAAAAAGATTTTTTTTCCTGCATTCTATTGCTTGTTTCTGTGCGTTACGACTGTTATCGCCTACATTTGTAGAAGTCACACTACAACTTCTTCGTGTTGATGCAATCATTCCTTCATTTTCTCCGCTACGGTTCGTGAAAGGAGGTGTGACTGATAGACCAGGACGGTGAAAGCTGTAAGGGTATGTGTTATTCTGGGACTAACTCTTTCGCCCCCCCCCCCCCCTCGCTTTCTCTCTCCGAGACATACACTCTCCTCTGTGAGTTCTCAGAGCTATACAAACTAAATCTCCTGGTTATACTGATAGAAACTCTCCCCTCAATAGTGAATCCGAATAAATATGATCAACCAGTAGACTCAAATGGGGAGTTTCACGTCTATGGTCAGACAGGACAGGATAGCAGGATAGTTCAGATGACAGAGCATCGGTATGTAAGCCAAAGGTCAGTAGTTTGAGTCTCGAACGCGATCTTAATTGTTCCAAATCTTAGCCTGTCGCAGGGATATTTCAATAAATTTAATACAAATTAACCCTAATAGAGTGGTTAACTAGAACCTTGGCCATAAGTACTCAAATGCATTTCTTAAGTACACAAATTTGTGAAACGATATAACTAAGAGGTATTCAGAGTATAATAGACTGAGATGGGAGAGATTCTTGGCTGTAGTCCGGAAGACTTGGCAGTTCAGACGATAAGAACACCAGCACAGTAATTTAAAGAATTGTGGTTCGAGTCCCGGCCGTAAACTCGTCATTTTTCTATTTGATTCTGATTCAAACCTTAACTTAAACATATAACTTGTGTGAAACAATTTCCCATTACATAATTTGTATCTCTATTTGCTAACAATGTAAGATATTCAGTGTATTTTCATACCTCAATGGTTACTGGCTAACTTTCATTGAACCTTGGCAATTACTGTCGTAGTTCATGTTATTTTAAAGTATAGGTGGCTAGAAAAGAATATTACAGGCTTGCTGAACAAATGGCGACACTATATGTTCTTCTGCGTCTACATGAATGTAGCTTATTTTGTAGTTCCCTTCCCTTGTGCAACAGCGATCTAAATTTATTCTTTGGACTGATACTAACATATTTTAGTAAACAGGCCAAAGAATTGAGCAATAATATCAACAAAATATTAGTTAAATAATAAACATTTAAAATGAAGAAAACATTTGAGCTTTAACATTACTTTTCTAGAATGACCAAATATTGTATGTTGTATATTTATAAGCAATACAATGGTTAAACACGTAATTTACAACGCACTAAGTTAAATGACGATGATATTTTAAGGCTGTAATATTGAAACAGATATTTAAATTGGCACAATGGTGAAAGCGACTTCTTTGTATTGAGAGCTGTTTACTTCGATTTCCTTTAAGTATGTAAACGTTTCTCCTCTCAAAATGTTTTTCTTCTCTCTGGGTTCTTGCACAATGAGAATCAGCCAACTAAAGAAAACTCCGTTTAAAGCAGCACAACTGCTTCAAGTCCAGATACAAAGAGAAGGAGATGACATACGCGCTACAACCAAGTAGTTCTCCCAGGTCATGTGACTCAAGTGCTACATGCCTGGACTTCCACACAAAAGGGGAGGTCTTTTCAAACTTAACGAAGCATGGAGGTACTAAACATGTCCTTGGCAACCAACACTCAAACTTTTTTATTTTCTTGAAACATTCTTTTTTTAACAAATGTATCTCGCAACAGATATAAATGTGAAGGATTTACAAGCGAAAGATAAAAGATTGCACCAACAATGGTGCTATGTGAGCCGCAATGCGGATTTAATATCTGCAGAAGTATTGTAGCTGAGGAAAATGTGCTGCATTTTTATTTAAAAAACTTAGGCTCGTTCACAAAATAATACGATTTAATTTAGCTCCTTAATGTGTGCCAACTTTAGTAGTTTATGTACCAGCTGTTTAAAATTATTTGCGTTTACATTAAAACTTTTCAACAAATATACTTCAACAACAACAACACACAAAGAAAACATCATAAGGTATGTTATGTACCATTCAAATTACAGAGCGTTCTTTATACTGCAGGGCCATGGATCGCGTGCTCCGCGCACCGTCTATTACAAAACGGGTTTTCCATTCTAAATCTCCCGCGTTACTTACTCACGAGTGATAGTAAATGACTAATAACCTTGTTATCAGTAGTGTCCATCTGCATTCAGACATTCCTGGCATTTTCGGATGAAATTTCCATTCACACGCAAGTAGTTCTTGTGTAATATTCATAATTTCTGTTCTTATGTTGTCCTTAAGTTCGTCTATGGTGTGGAAATTGTTTTTATTTAAATGAAACCAGGTCTCATCTGAGAAAAGTATTAAATGTAGTTCAACAGTACCGTCAACGATATTTTGTAAAACCCAGTTACAAAAATTTACTCGTTTTTCGTCGTCACGAAGTTGTAATTCATGAACTATAGTTACTCTGTAGGGTTCCAAAAGTTTAGCAGCTCTATGAAGCGAGGTTTTCGAAACACACACTTGCTGTGCAACACGTCATATATACTTCTCTGGAGAGCGTTCGAATGATGCACCAATTTCCTCAACTTCTTCCTCCGCGAAAACATTTCTTTTACGCTTCTTATGTTTAGCGTTTAGCGATCCCGTTGCCCTAAACTTATTAACCTGACATCTAACAGTTTCCCTACCTGAAACTGGAATACCTGAAATTGTCTACACACCTGTCTACATGATTCGGTTTTTACGTATGTATTGTACATTAAAGTTCTTTGTTCAAGTATGAAATTTTCGGTAGGCATTTAAGTGGATTAATAAAAATAATCTAATGTAATTCACACAAACACACATGTCTTGAATAAACTTTCACTTCTGAGATGCACAATGAAGAAACTCTGCTCGAACAGAAGGCAACAACTGACACAATATAACACAGCTGATAAACGTAGCCGCGAGTAGGTCATTCACCGCTAGTGCGCTACTGTAATAATACCGAGGTCACTACGGTGCAAACGAAGCTATGCATATACGTGATTTATGACTCGGTTATAAACGGAACACATGGTATTACCTGCCCTCCAAAGTTTACTAATAAAAGATAGTAGAATTTTAAGTATCGGGACCTTTAACGGCAATAAAATAATTCTTGAAAGCGATACCACATTACGGAATGAACTACAACTCTGTAATCACCTAGTGATGAAGTGAATTAATGAAATTCCAGCATCATTCACTAATGAAATGTTATTTCCGCCATTTGCTATTTTTGTGTAGTTACTGAAAGGTAATTACTATAACTAGGCAAGTGAAACTATTTCATACTGTGGAATCAACTAAGAATAACTCACTCTCTCTCTCTCTCTCTCTCTCTCTCTCTCTCTCTCTCTCTATATATATATATATATATATATAGAGAGAGAGAGAGAGAGAGAGAGAGAGAGAGAGAGAGACTAGCTGATGTACATAAATTTTGAAAATAACATGCGACCATTTAATTGCGCACATCATTTATCTCGAGTACTTGAGTGACTGGGCGGACATCTTGGATAATGCATTTTTAGTGATGAGGCGTATTTCCACATTAACGGATATATCAACAACGTCTTATATGAATCGTCGCTGCACTCCAGAAGGCAGGGGTTTGGTGTGCAATTTCTCTCTTACGATTAGTGGACCCAATCTTTTTTTACGAAACCCTTTACAACCAGGCATGTGGGGATCTCTGTATTATTGTCCATAGTGTATAATATAATGCTCGCACTATTAGAGAAACAAAATGGGTAATATTAAATAATATTCAGTAGATCTGCAACATCACAATGACGCTAAAATTCGATATATTTTACGTTATGCACAACACTTAATTTTGGCTTCTAACACTCCTCCTCTCTCGAGCTATTTATTTAATATGGGGAAAAATCTCCCCTCCCCCCCAAAAGGATTAAAATATATTCCTACTCCATTTGATGTTGATCTTCTGGTAAAAAAAAGAGTGAATGTATATTTAATGAATGTCATTCATAGAAATTCAAATTTACCTATTTTTTGCCTGTTGTTGGTTGTGAATAAAAATTAAATATCCCTATTGGAAAATAATACAGAGAAACGGTTCAGTCGTTCTTAATAACGCCAGTATGCAAGTTTATGCTAATGGAGTTGTAGAAATTTATTTATTTAATTATTTAAATTGATAATACTAAGACTCTATGCATTGCAAGCATATTTACAGATCATGTTACACTTGAAATAATTCAATAACATTACATTAATTTTAACTAAAGAAATTTAAAAATAAATTTATTAATAATTAATTTGAAGTATTCTAATTACCAGCAAAAATACTGACAGTTACAATAGACAAAACAGAGTTGCAAGAATTACGTTGTACGTAATAGTAATTTATAAACATAAGGCATATCTAACATGCAATTAATTCCGGTAGAAAACATTAAATTAAAAATAAGCTATAATCACGATTTAATTTGTAGAGGATTAACGTAAGGATAGTGTGTTTTGGACTTGAGTGAAAAAGGAAAAATATTTTAGGAATTTTTTCCTATATGACAAATATAAGGAAGTTATAAATATTACAATTTCATGAATTAAAGTATATTTATTTTATATTTTTCATTCATATTTCCGCTGTTACGCTCCAAAATAACTCATAATTGGCAAATATTTTTCATACGCGGTAATTCGAATGTAATATTTTAAAATGTAATAGTGCTTCTTCAAAACAATTAGAAAACCATAACGATTCCACTATGTGCTGCATTTGATTGTATAACATAACAAACATTTGAACTTCTTCTTCGGTGAAGATGTGTAGAAATTTTAATAGTTTCCAAAAACTTCGGCCCCTCTAGCACTCATACGGAAATGCGCTTTGCATTATTCAAGCTGTATACTTTTCTGGGCTTTGTTATATTTTATTTCTGGAGTTAATTGATGATCTGGTGGATTTTACTTGAGATATGACCTTTTTTCCAACTTTCTTGTAAACAACGGATCTGACTTCACTTTTCTTGAAAAGTACTGTGTTATCCATGGAAATTGCTGACATTTAATTAATGTTAAAAGCATGGCATTCTTCAGCAATAGCGCAATTTTCTACTGAAGATATTAATGGAAGTATAAACAATTATTTCACACAAAACGTATAATCAAAAATATGAAGAGCATTAAATTATAGTACAGTTTACATAAGCTATGGAAAATGTCTTACAACGTATCTGGGGTATTTGAAAATGAATGAACGATATTTACATTCTTTATTCCATTGTTTTTCCTTAGTTCCTGCTTTAAATGCGTAATTACACATGCAGGTTTATGCTCAATAAAGGGGCTATTTGCTCCTTCCTTGGCCAGTTCTCTTCATTCCTTTCTCTGCCCTGATTATGTGGCACTCTCGTAACTGAGGAAGTACATTCTGTGTGAATGGGTTTGAGGACATTCCTTACCAACGTAGAGTTAATTCGCCAGGAGGAATGTGCGCTTATTTCTATAGCTTTTTTCAGTTTCTCTTGACCTTAGGCATTATTTCCAATTTGGAGATTAATGAAAATAAATGGGTGTGGGGAGATTTCATATAGAAAGATAATTATTGTGACTTGTTCCGTTGGTAATCTCAGGAAGGTTAAAGTATAAATTCATGCAATTTTATGATGATAGACGCTGCGAATCCGTCGATAAGGTTTTGCTCACGTCTAGCCGAGTTACACTAAAGTCGGAGCAGAAGGGCGAGGAAACACAAAAAGTTTGTGCTGGAAACACTAGAGTGTTGTTTAATAAATTTTATATACTTGTCCATTTCACGCAAAGAGACACTGGAACTCCTGTTTTCATTTTCTACGCATTTCCGGCATCTGCATTTAACCAACCCTTTTAATTCTCTTTGAGAACATAAATATATAACTAATTTATGAATTGCATTAAGACTTACACAGTTAAAAAAATTAAGACCTGGAACTCCATTATCTGGAAATTTATCTTAAAATAACTCATGAAAGTACAAGCGGTCTTGGTAATGACGCGCAAGTCATAGACACTCGTTGCGACAGAATAATTTTGTAATGTATTTTCTATTTAGTACTTTTGGTGGACTTTTCTCTAAGATTATACATGTTTTATTCTTTCACAGTTCCAGCATCACTGATTGAGTGGCGTGAGACTGAAGGTCAACGTAACCTTTCGGCAAACCTGACCTGGCCCTTCGTTGCTTCGGTCATTAGATATTTGGATGACTTGTTAATATAAACAAATATAGTATATAAACTGAAAAAAAAATGGAAACGCACAATATATACCAGTTAAAAGCATAAATAGTATAAATCCCGTTTCCATACTTTCTGCACATACAGTATTAAAAACAAATTCTTTGCATTTGTTTCAATGATCGTAATAATGCGTCAGAAAACATCTCAAGATCCGCAGTACAGTCGATTAGTTTAAAGAAGCCAAACACCAGCATCTGGATTGAAAAGAAATACGCAACACCAAGCGTCAACAAAATATGTTTCCATTTCCACGAAAGATATCAATAAAGTATCCGCCCCTACGGAAAGGAACTTTAAATTATGTCTCAAAATTTTTCATTCCCGAGTCACTATCGATTCCGACGTGGTGCGAAGCATATTTTTTATTTTGAGCAATTCGTTTTCATGACTTGGTTCCACTTGTTTGTACGGAAAGTAAATAAATCAATTTGACTCCTGCGGAGACCATCCGTCTTCCTGTATGTGCGCGCCACACTTCCTTGCACAGCCTCCTAACTTTTAAAACTTTGGGCGGAAAGAAAACTTTGTCCCTTCTGAGCTACGAGGGGACTAAAAAATGCAAAGTAGTACTGGAAGAAAAGAAAACTGATGTTGCGTAAGCAAAATAGCGTGAAGGTTAAAATAAAAGTGACAAAGAAAGAAGGAAACAGTATAAATTCCACTACCTGAGCCACGAAATAATAAAACAAAGATGCTTTTTATAAAACGCACAAGCGCCTCTGTTTCTGATGTTTAAAAAGACATTTTGCCATAAATCCGGTCTCCAATGATGAGTTGGCCGCAAAATAATCTTGAAACAATTTTTAATAGTGGCCTTTCATGTCCTTAGCTTTCGCAATCAATCCTGGGGAGGATTTGATATGATTTATTTACGGACGCTCCTGAACATCTCGGGTTATTAGCGTCCCATTCAATTCAGCGCGTGAAACGGCCTACAAATTTTGCTCAGAGACATCTTCTTTCATGCTTGAGGTTTTCCATACTTAGAAATTTTACGCCCGAAAAAAGTCATTGATCCTGGCCGGGTTTGAACCCGCGATCTTGGGTTTAAAGGCAAGTATGGTTACCACTGCGCTACCAGCTGAAACGCCACATTAATCGAAAACAACCATACAGTCGGACGAGTGATGCTGGCAGGACACTGTCCTGAGCTAACTAAACAGCTTTAAGCATGTTAAATACACTAAGTCACAGCAGTTTCTACACCATTTGCGATGAGGATATTGGGCAGAGCATCATGTACACTAAAACGTATATTACTCTATGTATATTGTCTTAAAACCGCCAATTACATAAACTAAAGATGAGATACAAACACTTTCACATTCATTTGGTTCCAAACGTGTAATTTTCTCTCTCAAGCACAAAAATAATGTCTTAGAAATGATACCTGGTGCAGAAGATGCAGAATGTTCTACCTTTCTCACTGAGCAGCTCTCTCATTCCCACAATAACATACTCAAAAGTGCAGTCATAGTACGGGATCTCTAAGAAAGGAAGTGAAATGACGTAATTGGATTTTTGGAGAGGATCAGAGACGAAGGAAAAAAAGGAGTTATCGAAGGAAGTAATTAGCAATACATTTCGTAAAATAAATTATTTTTACGGGGAAACTTATGATATGAAAGGTATTTGAAACTATACTGTTGATTATTAGCCGGTCGCTTCATAGATCGTCTTTAATTCTTACCCCGTTTACGGAAACTAAAAGTCACTATGTATATACACCATCCCGCGATCTATTATTGGCATCTGTTTTAAGCAAAGCATTGCGAATTTCTAAACGGCGTTTTCCATGTATTAATTTCGCAATTTCCGTGGTTGCTATATGAGAGATCTGAACTGACACATTTTCATATTTCATTTCGCGGTAGAGTTTTAATAAACAGAGTCAAGTTAACAGGTTCTACAACATGGTAATGGACCGAAATACGAGTTATGCATGTGCAGTATGCAAAACATTACAAATAACTCGGGAATTTTATTGCACACAACATTTCAAATTCTCTCCATATAAATAAAAAATGTAATGCCAATAAAAGTACTTTGAAAAATAATGATTATAGCTTAAAGTTTGTCTGTAGTAAGCTTTAAATATCTAATTTCCTACTTTTGTTTTGGCAGATAAACGTTGAGTTGGTAACACAAATGCATTGAATTGTTGCTTCCCTCTCAGTGGATAAACACTTCAAGTAAACATCACAACAGAATGCGAAATGTAAATCTGCCTTTGTTGTTCTTAAAACACTGTACAGCACCCAATGCAAATATAATCCAGGACGTTTAACAACATAGCCAACGCCTGTTCAGAAGAAAACACTTTCATTAGCATTGTTCTCTTCTTTGGTTCAATTCTCATTACGAAACGATTGTACAATAAAACAGCAAAATTCAGCTTCATTAGTGACAACAGATCAGTTACTGGAGAGCTCGTCTGTCAATTGCCCACTTCAAAGAATCACTTCGTCAGCACGCTTAAGATGGAATTATTATTAGACATTTTCGTAATACGATTTCCACTCGCAGCCCTTTCTCAGCGACAGTTTGTACTAACAAGGGAACGAACATACTGATTGAAAATTTTAAGTACCTTGTTCAGGTAGGCGAGAATCTGCTCCATTACCAATTGAGCTACAATTAGTGTAAATTGTGAATACTTGATTGATTGATTAATTGATGTATTAGATTCATGAATTGCATCACATTTGAATACATAAAAAAGGAGCTGCTCGAGGTAAACCTCATTATTGAAAAGGTAAACGCACCTATTATTATGACATATTATTTGACAGTTGTGGGGAGGAAACGGGATGCAAAAATATTTCAACAACCCCCCAGGGCGTTTTCATACGAAGCATCACCAAAGAGACGCGCTATATATTTTCATAAGCATAAATGGACAATGCAGTAAAACCTTCCTTCAGCAGCCTTCAAACGTGGTCGTTGGCTCTTCTGTCAGAATAAACTTCAACACTATTATGGAACAAACGATAAAGTTTGAACTGGGATTGAAGATGTCCTGTGCTTGTAATAAATACAAAGTCTCTGCAGTATCTGAACAATTGGACTGCTGATTATGTAAATAAAGAGAAGCAGAACTTTAAGACTCACGAATCCGGAAGCGTAACAAGACTGTGAGCAAATGTATATTCAGGATTTATAAGTGAGGGCGAAACAAATAGTTGGAAACGTGCGAATATTTTTAGAGATGCACAAAATAAACAATGAACAAGTACTTACAACCTATCTCACTTCCCGTCGACACCTTGGGTTATTTCACCGAAACATGTGTTAAACACGCTCATTTATTATCCTTAAACGCTCCTTTTATATTCATTTCAAATCCTAGTGGCGAGGTTTCTTTAAGCCGTACTGGAGTCACCGGAGCGAACTTAGGAGACTGAACTCTCAAAATCCACGTTCATCATTGGTGAGTTTTAGCTCATCTTTCGGCGCTACTATTAACTTTAGAAGGGGAAATCTTCTTGTTATTGACTATCAGTGAATCATATGTCAGAGCTGTCGGTAAGTTCATTGTCTTGCTAACAGTCCTTGTGGGATGTATAACAGACAGGCAGATCGTCTCTCGAGCAGTGAACACATTATCACCTTTATCAGGCGCAGCCGGCACCAGCATTCATTGTTTCATTTGTAATTGTCAGCTTAGTCGCATGGCAGGTGCGCCGAGACATCTTTCATGATGATTTTATATCTTTAGTTCTGATGGCAGGTTCAGATGTAAACGATGCCCGTTTTATTTATTTCGGTAAGCTTGATATTCTAATTCCCACAGTATTCAGGCGTTATTCTATAGTTGTGTTTTTGATGTGAAGGATGGGAGGGTTTCCTTTACAAACACAGATCAGCAGACCATAAATTTAATTTAAAATGATAGCTCCAGGTGTTTATTTTTCACGTGGGCTGTCTGTAGAAGCTGTGGAGTTTTTTTCACCTGTCCTGCCGTCTCGCATACAAACAGCACGTTCTGCGTTAACTTAGATGCCTACACCGTTTAATTTAATAAAGCATTTTAACGACCAAAAGGACGAGAAACTTCAGAGAAAGCTACTCAGAAAACTTAACTAAATGGAGGATTGATTGATCACAGCTTAGGCCCAAAACGCTATTTAAAGACAGCTGTTTTTTTGTTTACTTAGTTCATTTACGAATACATTTTAACATCTCAGGTCATTAGCATCGTATTCAAGAGTCTGGTAAATTTTCTATCAGGCATAAAGCTCTTTTATATGCCTTAAATCTACTAAACAGAACCCAAGACTTTAATCCCCTTTTGAAGGAATTCATACTTAGGAGTTTTGCCCGAAAAAATCAACGGACCCTTCCTGAGATTGTACCTGCGACCTTGGGCCTACAAGGCAAGTATGGATCGACAGATACAGTGAATTAATTTACTCTTGTTGTTCGTTGACATTTTTCCTTTTAGCATCCGAGGATACCAAACATAGCAAATATTTTCGCAGCGGTCAGAACTGCTTCAGTTTGCTTTATAAATTACTTTCAATCGTCTCTCTTCTATTTTCAGCTACTTTTTTGTCCATTTTTAATTTTAAAAGGGATATATGACCTTCATTCGTTTTTAGCAGCTTGCATTTTGCGTTTATTTTCTGTATATATCAAGTGTTACTCAAATGGTAATTTTTTAAACACTACCGTCATTTTGTTTTGTTATTTCCATGTCAGAACTAACAGAAACGATTTATTTTTTGAGCTGTGATGAGCAACATAGATTAGCAAAATTTTGTTCAGCGTCACTTATTACAGATCTTCAGGAGTAACAGTAGTGCGTTTTCATAAAAAATAAACACACAAAAAGATACTAAATGTATAAATGTCGTAACCCGAGAGCATACACTTGTTATTAAATTTTAAATTGTTATTAAATTTTAAGTACATAACAATGAGACATTAAGGTATAGGTGTAGGTAATTAAAATAGAATATATATGCTAAAATTTGTCTACTTATCACGAACAATTAAAATGTAAAATTATCATTAATATAATCTAAAAACATGTCTTTGTAGTGCTATCAAGAATTCTATGACTAGGCGTAGAGCATTAAAAAAACCAGAGGGGAGCAAGTGATGCGCGCGCAGCAATTTTCTTTAGATGTTATGCCGCACAGGGTAGTTATCTGAGACAGTTCTAGTTCCGAGCCTGAGGGAACAGCCACCCCCTCCCCAAGTTTTATGAAATAATTATAAAATTATTGTTAAATATATTGCTCGTTTATTTTATATAAAACAAGCAAGTTAATTGAATAAACGTAATTAATATTACATGAATTTTTACATTTTATTTATACTTGTGTTATTTTAAGTGAGTGTTACTTTTAATATATATCGTATATAATTAAATCTAATGAAAATGTTGAAAGTAGCATTACAGTTAACATTTTTTATCATTCTGCACTGAAGATCACATTTTTGTTTCAATCTTGACTCCCTACGCCTCTTTCTTCTGATTTAGTACTTTTGATATGTTAGGAACTGCAGTAACTAACCTCCGATTTCAGTTCATAGTTCTAGTTGAACTAAATGATTTTAAAATAACAGTATCATAGCGTTAATTTTTTCATAAAAGTATTACGTTAACGTTGTCCATCATATTTTTATAACCACGCTCGTTTTTATTTTATTCAATGACTCAAATGTTCTGTATCAGTCGGAGTTCCTCCTGTTTTAAGCATCTAGAAACGCCTCTGTTCTCTAAACATGAAGAGTTGTGCTACGCAAGATATGTTCGCAGATTTGCAATGAGTTGCAAAGTAAAGCAGAGAGCTAACATGGTCAAATCCGGGAAGATAACCATCGAAAAGATTCAGTAGCCAGTGATTCGTGCGAAGCATTAAGAACATCATTCGCGTTTCCAGACTCTCGCTTAATGATGACGAGAGGCCGGGGCGTTCGTCCAAACTCCGAAAATGTGGGAAAAAATTAGACGTTATGTGAATCAATGTTGGAAATCGCGGGAGAAAATTCAGGACATTAATTAACATCGTAAATGTGCGGCAACTTAAATGTTTTGATGCGCCAAAGGATTAAAAACGAATGAGTTTCATGCTCACTCACCCTTTTCGTCAGACTTGGCCCCCGGCGTCTTTTCTTCCAGAAGATTAAACTTATGCTAACTCTGTAATCTCAGAAGATGCTTTAACATGCTGCAGGAACAGTACAGAGAACTTTCACAAAGTGGCAAAGGAGCTAAGACCGGTTAGGGAATAATTTTGAAGGATATGGCAACACTTAAACCGGGTATGTATTTTATTTATTAATTTATTTATATATTTTTGAATAGTGTTTAAAGCCCGTTTTTACTACTGAGACACCACAGGCAGTGGTGATACAGGGGAGGAAATGATATATTGGGAAAGGATATTTTTAAGGAAGGAAGCGTTCAAAGCCTAAGTTTAGGGTACCTCCTCGGCATTTGCCATTTATGAGAACTGAGGAAAACCTGGAAAAAACCTCAGTCAGGGAGGACAGTCATGATAGGAATCGAACCCCAGATCTCCCGTTCACGAGTCTGCGCTTTAACGACCTCGGCCATCAGTGGCGGTGTGTATTTTAATGCATATCTTCCATAACATCTAGTGTTTTCTCAGGTGCAATGAACTTAGTCCACTACTTGACACATCCTATGCACTGCCTGTCAGTTACACCTCTACTGATGCTTGTTCAGCCCTACGCGGTAAATGTTCAGGAAGTTTAGAGACCAGACCCTGAAGATATTCGTTCTACCAGCAGTACAGGAAAAGGAAATTTTCTATTATTTAGTTGACTTTGGGCACGCTTACTATAAACGTTCATATTCAGCATTTAATGTTTCATACTGCTGCGTTTACATTACATGGTACAGTAACCATTGTCTGCACTGCAGACAATGATCTGTTTTGTTGTGCAATAAGATTTGAACTTTTTCGTCAATGAAAGGCTTTGTTCCTCTAGGCTACAATTGCTAAGTTACTACTTCAATGGGGAAACAAAACCCAATGTATCATACCCTTCCCGCGAATAAATAACATAAGATTCTTATTACTTCCTCCCTCTTTAATTTATTTAAATTTAATTTAATTTAACTAGCACCGGCTTATTTTTAAATTACTGCGCCATCAAAATAAAAATGACACTCAATGAAATTGATATTTTCTCTCTAAAACAAGTTCCAAGTGAAGTTTGCCAGAAGTTCCTCATGACAGCTGATCTTAAAACAAAGGCAGCATGTAGTTTGTCTTCTTTTATCAATATGGAGCATCAAACAGGCCAACGAGAACCTCCTGGCAAACAAGGCAATAGTGATGCACTAAACTTAACTGGATTCTACAGAATAGTGGGAAAGCAGCTTTAAAATATCAAGACCGAATTTAAATAATCAACAGGGACATACATACAATGGAGAAACGCAAATGGCAGTCGACTCATTAAATACACGAACGAAGCGCTTCACAACCTGACAGGAAGACCTTCGGAAGACCTGTGGGTCCTATTGAGCATTCTTGGTGTTTTGTTACAATTGCATGTCACAATATCATATATATTTCCAGTGAGATGTATATCATATATATATATATATATATATATATATATACATATCATTCATTTAACATTGCACCAAGGACGCTGGATAGGACCTGCGGGTCTTCCGAAGAGTTTCTATCAGATTGTGGAGTCTTTCGTTTTTTTAATGAGTCAATTGGCATTTGTGCTTTCTCCACTGTCCCTGTTGATAAACTGTTCAAATTCGGTCTTGATATTTTATAGCAGGTAGCCAGGTTTAGTGCAACGCTATTGCGTACTTTGCGCAGCAGGTTCTTATTGGCCTGTGCTATATTCTGGTCAATATAATAACACTCAAGAGATGTTCAAACAAAGAATACAAGTTACCAGGTTGTTCTCTGAACATAAGGCCAACTTTCTCAGAATAAGTTGTGTGGTCGAATAATTTTCAATGTCAAAGAAGGCCCCTTTGGGTTTCAAAATAAATTATTTCGCTGGAGATAGACATGTCATGCCCTTTTAGCAATAAGTATATTTTTGGGTATTTTTTGTGGATTTGGAGAAAGTTTTCTATAATTAATTAGGCGGTAAAAAATGTGAATTCCATTAAAAGTGATATGACATTATGAACATTACTGCAATTTTAGGTATGTTTAGTCCAATTAAAAGAAAGAACGCGGAACGATCACTAGAACCGTTATAAACAAAATACGAAGATAGAAAAAATTAAAGCTTTTACAGAGATATCATGTGGAAGTCAATGAACTTTAGCAAAAAAGCAATAAATAAATAAAATACACATATTAGAATTAAGTTTTAAAAGAAATTAAAAAGATACACAACATTTGATAACAATAAATTATCGATTGAAAATTGGGAAATGACCGTGCGAACAATATGATCAATGATTTCCAAAATTCTAAAGGAATTAGATTCTGTGTACAGATTGAACGACTTCTGAATCATTGCCTATGCCACACAATTAAAGAGAATGGTAATTACATTTATAATTGACAAAGACGGTCAAGACTTTTATATAAAAATCGATATGTGATCCATCATTTTGTGATGATGATGATGATGATGATGATGATGATGATGATGAGCCCCATCTAAGTAGTTTGCAATTTAATAAAAAATTCAGAAGTTTATTCACAAGGGTATTCTGCACTTCATTCAAGACTAAAATTGAACGTGAAAGTACTCGCGTACTAACGCATTTGAGGAGTGTAAGAAATGGGAACTTGAGTCCGAATTATAAAGTAAATTACTGAAATATAAAAATGTCCTGGAGTAATAATAAATTTCTGCTATCACTTGGGGGAGATGTCTGTAAAATCTTTTTGGGTTTTAACTAGAATTACTAGCTTCATATCTTCAAACTTGCTTCCGTTGTGAGATGTGAAGCTTGAATGCGGGTGCTGCTGCTCTGTAACGGTACTAGTTGAGGATTGTTTCTCTCTCTAAGATTCCTTTCACGGATCTTAAAACAAGGGAAGGTTACGGAAATATAATGGTAGGCTTAAACATTTAATAGATTCGCGTATACAAGGAAGAGACATGTCCTTTGATATGAAATATCTGCAACCACTAGTCCACTGTACTAGTTCTACACCCAGCTTGTTTACCCTTTGATTTAAGAGATTGTAAGTTATACTCGTATGCTTGAACTTGATGCTCTCTGTAAATTTTAAAATACAGTCATCTTTATTATGAACGGCATTAAACTGCATGTTGTGACGGTGCTTACGTATTGTGACGCTCACAGAGGATGCGAAGATGAAACTCTACGTCTACATACAGTACGGTTTGCCGCGACCAGGCAGGCACGTGCAGAATGACAGAATAAAAGTCCACAACTTCTCGGTTTTTCTCAAAGTTCTTCCATTTCCTTGGTTTCTTTTCACCTACAACTTCCTCTCTCATCTCATTCACTGTCATTTTCTTGTTGGACAGTGATGCGATAGCTTACTAAATTACAAATCATTACTTTATTCGCGTGTTAATTCCAGAGCCTTAAAAATACGTCACTAGTTTTACATTTTCAAAAAAATACACGAGATTTGAGCGGGATATTTACAGTAAGCAACAATTCTGTCATTTCAACACTATAAAGAAATGTATTAAGGAATTAGGAATCAAATTAAAAAGCCTCAAAGTATGTTTCAGAAACATTTCTATATGCGAGCAAAGCAATTTAAATAAAAAAATATTAAAATAAAATTTAAATGTTTCTGGAACAACGGACTTTACTGAATTTCATTTAAACTACTAAATGCAAAAGAAATTCCTTTAATTGTTTCGAATTAAACGACCCTGTTATGGAATATTCAGAGTACGTAAAATGGTTCATAACTGGATTTGAAATAAAGTGGTTTACCCAGCTGCAATGCATATAGATCACCCGCATTACGAGCATGCTGAGCTGTGTTGTTCTTCCCAAAAGCCCCATTTAGTTGAAAGTTAAAATGATCAACAACCAAATGCGTTTGTTCTACACTGTTAGCCGATTTAGTTAACAGGCGTTTTAACGATCATGACCTGCCGTGCACAGCCTAAAATGTTCATCCTGTAACAATATCCAAAACCGCGATGGGAATAAGAGTAATCTATAACACAATGATCCTGCTGCGTGGGATGGTTCCCGCATGGAACTTCAGTCGCGTAATAAGATCCACATTTCTCCCAACTCCTATGAAAACCAAGTTAGATATTCTTCTATTTTGAAAACTAGTTACGTTATCCAAAATGTCAAACCCCGAAAGAAAAAAGTTACATGATAATATTACATAGTGTTAAAAATGCTGGTAATATTTAATTTATTACGCAGAAATTACAAAAGAATGAACTCTACGAACGCTAAATGAAAACTCAAATATCTTTAAATGTTGATAGCTATTACTATGTTCCTGTAAAAACGCTGTATTTAATGATGAAATTCGATAAAAAAAATAGAGCGTTACAAACTGAAAAAATGCGAATATTCCTTGTGCAGAAAGTAGAAATGAAAAGTTTAGTTAAGTTATTATTGTAAATTCCGTGAGCTGCCGAGTATACAATTTCTATTAAACTAATCGATGAAAAGTTCTACACCAACAGCAAGCTCTTTGGAACGATCCCCATTTCTGTTAGCGGAATTCACTTCTTGTGATTTATTTTTAACGGTACTGTGTCCTCATTCACGTTCATTACCTCAAAGCAAGTAACAAGGACAGCAAACGTTCTGACCTCCAGGTTTCCGAGAACGCCCATGGCCTAAGACTACATCTCTTGACATCTGCTGGTATTGAGGCATATCCTATGTTGACGTTTATGCACCGCACAAAAACGCTGTGTGTTTGCTTTGAGCGACTGCCTTTGTGAACCTTGTGTACTTCGCGGCAGGTTTGTGTGAACAGCGCACTATCGATATCACACATGTATGTTTATCGGTCGAGTCGGCGAGGTGGGTAGGTAGGTGGAAGCGAGTGGCGTGTTTGTTTTCCCGCATGATGAACTGCTCCGCCCTTTGGTCACACAGGACATTTCTATGGCGGGAAATGAGTTTCCCGAGGCTTTTCTAAAACTGACAGCTTCTTCAACAGTGTCCATGAATTAAGCTTTGAATGATATTTTAGTTCCATTTCATGTTAGACCACCGTGGTATGAAATAAAATTGCAAAAGCATGTAGCATAACTGGATTTCATAGATTTTCTAGAAGATTCTTTGACAACAGTTTGTCTCCATGTAATGAAAAGCTATATTGCACAAAGTACCATTGTAAAACGATACCTTTATAAAAAAAACTAAGGACGGCAGAAAAATAAAACACAGATGCTATTTTAAAATTAATTTTCCTTTAAACAAATTAATAAAAACTGCCAATTTTATTACCAAAAGCATTTAAAAAGTGAAATATGCTTGGAACTTTTTTACCCAGCCAATGATTTAACTGATCAAAATTTACAGTGTTATCAAGTCAAATGATAAACAGGTGTTCTAAAGAATTAACTTATAGTGGGTTCACAAAACAAAGGAAATCTGCATTTAAAAACTGAAAAATCGTGTTTTAAAATTTACAATTGAACTTCGCATTTTTTCACCGCAAATCCAGTACAGGGCTTTTCAAATTATACTTGTAATACGACTGAAAGCTGATTTGCCAAATCCTTTGAAAAATACAGGAATTAACTACAAGAGTATTTTGTGAAGTAGACGTAAAAGAATAATAAAATACATAACAGTAAATTTGTTTACCATTAAAAATTAGTGTCATGCTGATTTTGTTTAAAAAATTACAAAAAAAAATTGCTCATGATGGCATTTAAAATGAGCATTTAGCGAGTAGGAAAAAGGGGACATGGAATGTAAATGGTTGAAATTTATAACATATAAAGTTATACGAATATATACTATGTATTCTATAGATTAATAAACATTATATGTTTTCGTAAAATAAATATAAAATATAGCCATAAAATAGTATTATTTAATATGTAGTACTTTTGTTGCCAAGTTATTGTTTATTTTCTTGTCTTGCTCGCTCAACCTACAAGAGAACGAACGAATAATGAAACAGGGGAGGGTAAAGAAAGAAAGAAAGAAAGAAAGAAAGAAAGAAAGAAAGAAAGAAAGAAAAAGGAAGAATTTGTATTTTTTTACAACTTTTCAAAGTCAAAAGCTTTAGATAACTATTATATTTAGTAAAATCGGATTTTGATAATGAAACAATGGTTTAGATTTCAATTTTAATTTTTATCTTTAAACTCTCAGGTTATTTTAAAATCTTCAACAATATCATGAAATTTACTAACAATATTTTAGTGTGACTATCCCAATGATAATAGAGTTCGGAGTCGTTAGTGGGAGGTCTGGAGGTTTTTTCCAGGTTTTCCTCAGTCTTCATAAATGGTGAATGTGGTGAGATACCCTAAGCTTGGCCAGGAACGCTTCCTTCCTTAATATTTTATCATTTGATCTCATGTATCATCGGTGTCCACCGCCTGTGATGCCTCGGTATTAAAGACGGGCATTAAGCAGTATTCAAAAAGTTATATATTAGTCAGAGATCACCTCCCTGTATCAACTTTGAGAACGTTTCTGATAGATGATTTTAGTTATTAGGTCGCTTTCCTGCATCATTTAGTAGCTGTATAACAACAAAACAAGAATGTCTAACAAAGTATTTTCCTTCATAACTATCAAATCTTTTATTCTTCTCGTTTTGAGCCTTAGTGATATAAACCGAGTGAGATGGCTCAGGAGGTAACACTTGAAATTCACATTCGGGAGATCCCGGGTTTAAATTCCTTGGACCCGACTATCCTGACTTTGGTTTCTTTTTCGTTGTTTCCTCTGGTCGATTACGCCAATGCTGAGATGGTTCTTTTCTTCCAACGAATTTTCCGCTCTCGTATTTCTTATTTTATTCTGTTGCTCGAAAGTGTCGGGCGAGCTATGCTGGTGCTGTGTTCAGTGTGTCAGTGGCTTGTACTTTGAATATATTTCTGCCTCGACGGCTGCTGGTATGGAAACGGCCTTCCGAGGGGCCCTAATTCCTTGGAAGGACGTTTCTGCCATCGTAATTGTTCTAACTGGAAATAATGCTAGCGATACTGTACATATAAGTGCCTCATCTCCCTGGATCCTGTCCGCACAATGTCCCTTTCCCTTCATTCCTTCCTGGTAGCCCTTGAGCAAGGCTGAGGAACCGAATATCTTCCTCTGTTCCTACCAATTCAATTTAATGATAAACTACTAAACGATATATAATTATTAAACCCATACACGTCATAATGCTCAAGTAGGAAACTTCTGCAAGGCCATTTTGATATTTTCATATTCTAAATTTTGTTAAGTACCGAAATAGATTAGTTGTATATCAGTTACCATTGCACATAAAACATCAGAGCTTTCGTTTGGACGCGTGGCCATCTTAATGGGCTTTGCTTGGCACTGGGAAGTACGCTGTTTGCCGGCGAAGTCGGAATTCATAGCCCCTTAAATTCAAGCGCATAGATTTCTGTAAGCATTCATAGCAATCCAAACACTTTTTTTTTTATCATTTTGTGTAAAAGAACGGGTATCTATTGTTTTGTATCGCTACATGGCCATTTAAATAAACCTATGCTACATCCGTAAAATAAATAAATAAATAAATAAATAAATAAAGGCAGGTCAATGCAGCGATCGTTGACATTATTCAACACTCAATAGCACAGTTACAATTCCTGAACTATAGTTATCTTATATAGTTTAATTTTAAAAGTTTAATGACATTTGAAGCTGAGGTTTGCGAAATTCCTGATTCCTGTGCAAGTTTTCTCAGATGTTTCTTTAGATTTCGTTCCATCTTTTTTCCGATGTCATCGAGTTTTTCCTGTGGAAGAACACGGAATTTACTTTCGGTTTAAATCCCGTTTCGTTAAATCTATTCACAAGATTACGAACCGTTTACCTGTGAGGCGCACGGACAGAAGGGAATCTGTCTATTAGTCGCCGCCTCACTTTTCTATAGTTTGTTGTCAATAGGAATCATGCATGAATATTCTGTATGGTAAAGCATACAGATTTTTTTGGCATTATAAGAGCACTAACTTACAACACTGAAAACATGGTCTCACAACCCGCGTCAGCACACAGGAGGCGGGAAAGTGGAAGGGGGAACAGCACAGGCTAGAAACAGGGTAGGCAAATCCCCCATTAAGCGGTCAATGAGGACCTGTAGTAGAACTATCTTTAAAAATCTACCGAGTTTCTGTTCAATATTCCAGCATTCCCATGGTTTGTTGAATGCTCAGAATGGCTCTACAGGATTATATCGTGGTACCACATTCACCAAAATGGGCGAAAACCAGCCTTATATATGACATACTATAATTATAGTTTATGACTGTAGACAGTTGTTTTCCTTTAACCAATACTTTGTAGATTGCCCTGTATTAGGCAATTGAGTGTTGTTAGGTATTGAAGTACTTCAAATCTTCTACAACGGTTAAGAAATGTAGTGAACACTATATGGAAACATGGATGTGCCAAACAAACATGTGCTGGTTTCTAATCAGGATGCTAAAGCTGTCATAGTCACTATACAAAAAATAAGGCATCATGATGGTGTTTTGGCTCTCCACATACACCAAATTTTAAACTTTACATTTTCCACTTTTCCATAGGTAAATTATCTCTAGACAAATTTGATATAATAATTCGAAAATGTAGTAGTGGTGGTGGTAGTAGTGGTAGTACTAGTGGTAGTGGTGGTACTAGTGGTAGTGGTGGTAGTACTAGTGGTAGTGGTAGTACCAGTGGTAGTGGTGGTAGTAGTGGTAGTACTAGTGGTAATGGTGGTAGTATTGGTAGTACTAATGGTAGTGGTGGTAGTGGTAGTACTAGTGGTAGTGGTGGTAGTACAAGTGGTAGTGGTGGTAGTACTAGTGGTAGTAGTACCAGTGGTAGTGGTGGTAGTAGTGGTAGTACTAGTGGTAGTGGTGGTAGTAGTGGTAGTGGTGGTAGTACTAGTGGTAGTGGTGGTAGTACTAGTGGTAGTGGTGGTTATGATAGTAGAAATAGTAGTAGTACTAGTAGTAGTAATGGAATTTTTATTGTACCAGTTTTAAAATACATTCAAGCAAATACAACTGTCGCATGGGTCTTACGGTCGTACATGCTAAGTAGACACACTAGGGTATTTAGTAGCTTTTTTGTAAATAGCTCGTAACATTTCAAAGAATGAAAGCGTTAAAAGGAAATAAGAGGCATGATTAAAATTATAGTACATTTTAATTAATAAACATAAACATACATACCTAAATAAGGACCGAATAAAAATTAAAATATATTATCAGAAAAATATAGGTAAATTCACGAGTCACAAGAGCTATTGCTAATTTAGTATCATTTTTGAATTCAGCACCCAAGAATTACCCTAAATTCATTCAAACATCTTTGATAAATACAACTTATTAGTTTTACTTTATTTATTAATTGAGCTTTGAATTTATGATCTATGTTTTATGTCATGGCCCTTAAAATGTGTATGTGATCGTTGCATTTTAGAGGTATTGAAAATTAGAATGACATTTCTCAAATTATACGGAAAGAATGTTACTTGGAAAATCAGAACCGATCACTATAGAATTAATTTGCTCATTTGGCACAAGTACATGGTTGTATTTAACAATTTGTTACGTATTCGACTAGCGTTACTTTCGTTAGCAACTGCTGACAGCCTTGCCGAGTGCACCAACGCCTTCCACTGCTATCCACGGAATGAATAAATCTATAAATATTATGTGCTTGCTATGCATAGTGCGTGATGAGAATACGAGGCGGTTCATTCTGTCGAAATCTTTAACTGTAAAAGTTATGCCGTTATATTCTCCTCGTTTTCTATTATTTGTTTTCATATGAATATAATATCAACCGCACATGAGAGACCGCTTCTGAACATGTTTGCTTTGGCACTAATTATTATTCTCTCATGATCAAAGGCTCAACTATATTACCCTGGCTCTGGGTAAATCTAATACCTAAAAACATTGAGTTGGTCTCGCTACAACTTTATGTGATTTGTCTCTCAGTGGTACTCCTATAGTGAAGCTCTCAGATTGGCAACTGACCACAAAGTTGGAAATCGATTTTCTAGTAACCTCTTAATTTCCCTCCTCCCTCGCCGTGTTTCCGGTGTTAAGTTCTTGATTAAATCTCCGACAAAAACGATTAGGATGCGGTTTCTCCTAAGAAGTAAATCCTGTTGTGTCGTAATTTGATCACATTAGATGTAAATTGTTTGGAAGTGTGTGAACAAGGTGTTCTCAGATCATAATTAAAATAGTTTATCAAAGTGACTGTGTTTTGCAGAAAAGTACGTTGCATTCCTTGTTTCTATAAATATGTTTTATTGTACAGCCTCTGTCCCAAAATAGTAATCGCGTTTTTTAGAAAGATGTTTATTAACAATAAATAAATGCAGAGTACTAATTAAAAATAATGAGATGATTGTATTAACAGTATTCTCAGAGAAATCGCATGGCGTACTGCAGCTCGGGCGGAGATAAAAACGTCGGGAGAACTAAAGGTAAACCTTCTTCGTTATAAAATCTGCTTCCTCGTGTGAGGTAGTTTGAAACATTTCTCCTCATTAACTTTCATACATTCATTGCAACGTCAGAAGGGAATTTTTTAATGTCTTCGCAGGAACCTCTTCGAAAGCCTTCAAAACAATGTAACAAGTTCATCTTCTGTACTCGAAGATGTTCTTTATTACACCTCTCTTTGCAAGATGGCACGCAGCAGTGATCAGAAATGGTGATCATCTCCAATATTATTCATTGTTTGATTGCTATGCTCATCTGGTAACTTAAACTGTACAATGGTATTCTGATGTATATGAACAAACCTGCCATTGCACTTTTCCAATACATTTTTTTTAACTAAACATGTAAATAAGAGCCCCTGAATCTTTATGTGACTTTCCAAGCACGACAGCCTCTAGGTCATACTTGTTTCTTCATATTCGTTTCTAGAACGAACAAGACTTTTGATAGATGCAACTATTTTTAGGATAAATGTAGTACACAATTTCAAAAAAACTATTTCGTGTTGATAAATGGTTAATAACAAGGATATGGAATATATAAATCCCTGATTCTGTTAATATATCAAGGGTTGCTATTTTAACAAAGTCAGGGATTTATATATTCGTTACCAATATTGTCAGCCATTTATCAACACAAAATAGTTGCAATGAAAAGTTTCAACATTTTCAACTTTATTTATGATATTTCCATGAAAAATGAAAAGGAAATTATGTGAAAAATATAAGGGATCGTCTTTAATTTCGCAAGCGAATGATTAAACTACGTTTTAGTACCACTATTCACATTGGGAGAAGAAAGCAAGCCCACACGTTCTAGACTAATGAAATTTCAGTAGAACTATATCCTAAAGCCTAAAACTATAAAAGTATTATAAACAAACCAGAAAAAGTTGCCTTCATTGAAAAATACAAAAGATGGACTGCGTTTGATTCTTGAGACAAAATATAACAGGCATTCCATTCTTCCAGTATATACGGTTGTTACTGATGACAACACATTTTCCTTGGCAGCAAATATTGCGGCGATGTTGCAAAATGAGACTAAAAATTGCAAAGCCAAGATAACACTAAATGTCATTAAAGAAGATTGTTCTAATACTTTGGTTTGCAAGGCTCTATACTGATCTTAATGTAATGAACACATTTAGAAAAGAGTATTTAACAAACCAAAGGCTCAGAATGGGCAGCAGAGCATTAAAAGGTTAAACAAAATGAGCTTTATCAGCAAAGCAGAATGTATTGAAAGTTCTCTTAAAAGTTTGATGATTGTCTGGAAATATCTGGTGGAAATATACTTTACTGATTAAACTTAGTATGTAATTAATCTGTAGTAAAAATATTAAATAATAGTGGAAGATATGTAATCATTACTGAGGAAGTTTAGAATACTTTATCATATTTTATAAATGTTTCTATGAGTTAATATAGTAAACACCAGATGTTCATACATTTTTTCCGATATTATGAATCCTGTGGCCATACTGTACGCGAGATAGGGCTTAGGAGGGTAGGTCCATAAGTTTCCGGCCTAACCATTTTCTACGTATGATAAAGACAAAAACTATATTCACTATTCAATATAGTTACCCTTTATTGCTACATACATCTCATATCTTTGAATTAACATTTCAATCTCCCCGTCCAAAATAATCAGAATTCTTTTGTGCAAAATGAGCACAAACAGCATGCATCACACTTAAATTTCCTTCCTTGAAGGTCCTTCTTGAGTTTTCAGAAGGGGAAATAATCACTGGCAGCTAGATCGGGATCATAGAGTGCATGGTCGAATCACATTTCTTCACAGCTTCCTTTGCAATTAAAGCTGTGAGCACAGGAGCTTTGTTGCGAAGAAGTTTTTTTTTCTCCCGCTCTTTAACATCTCAGGTCATCAGCGTCCCATTCAACTCAGGGAGTGAAACAGCCGACAAATTTTGCTCAGAGGCCTCTCTTTCAGGCTTGAGGTTCTTTTTCGTGCCGTAAATGTACGACACAGGACCCATGGCTATACTTCCCTTCCGAAGGAAGCCATTTTTACGATTTTTACGCCCGAAAAAATCCATCGGTTCTGGCCGGGTTCGAACCCGCGATCTTGGGTGTAGGAGGAAAGTATGGTAACCACTACACCACCAGGACCGACATGTGTGAAGAAGGTGCACACCAATACTCAACTTTCCTCGCCTTTTTTCTTTGATGAAAGCACGTAGTCTGTGTAGTAGGCCAGCATAGTACTCCCCACTTACTGTGGTGTTCCTCTCCTTGGAGTCAATGAAAAGCATTCCTTCACCGTGCCAAAAGATTGTGGCCATGGTCTTCTTGGTTGACCGAGTGACCTTGGCCTTTAGAGGCGGTGCTTCGCCAGGTTTACGCCACTCTATTGATTCTCTTTTGGACAAGGATCATAGTAGAGGATCATAGTTTCATCTCCTGTAACAATGGTTTGCAGAACTTCTCTCTCGTTGCCACGGCAGAATTCCAAAAATGCCTGACAACAGATTGTAGCTGTTGCTGCTGCTTTTGGAATGAGGAAAGAAGTTTAGGCACCCATTTTGCACTAACTTTATTTATATTTAAATATTCATTAATAATTCGAAGGGTTGTTGTTTTACAAATGCCTAACCTTGCTACTATTTCTGTAACTTTGAGCCGCCAGTCGATCTTCCATAATTTCTCCTTCCACAAGAGCGAGCGATGTTTTCAGGAGTGAGCACCTCCAAGGGCCGACCTGTACGCTCTTCGTCTTCAATGCTTTCTCGACCCATTCGAAAAAGTTTGGTCCATTCTTTTACGTAGAATATGAGGGGGGGGGGTGCTTCCCATAAACACCGCCCAATCGCTGGTTAATTTCATTTGGAGTAAGTCCTTCTTTTGTGAAGAACTTAATAACAGCTCGAAACTCCATTTTGAACATGTCACAATCTTCTACACTTAGCCTTCTTTATGCATCTATATCTGAACAACTGAACACACAAAGCGGAAAGTTACAGCTACAATTATTAACTTAACAGGTAAAGTATGAACCAGAATAAGGAGTTTGAGGAGATAATCCTTATCAGCGAGGCCGGAAACTTATGGACCTACCTCGTAGATTACAAAAACATAAAATGTGAACCTTACTCTATTTTCAAAACTACTCTAAAGATGATCTGTTTTATAGAAACAAAGAGCATTCTGTTCATTTGTGCATTTTTAAATAACTTCTCTTGAGCAATAATAAAGAGCTTGATAAAATGACATTTACAACTTTCAGCACTCTGCTCGCTTTTTCAGAAGACGTTTTAGCAGCGGAAAATAGGAGAAAGTCAGATGGTGACAGGTCCGAAGAATATTGAGGAGTTTGGCAAAGTAACTTTTCTGACCAGAGGGCATATACTTCTGCAAAAGTAACCATTTATTCAGACATTTCCTTCACACCACATCCAGATGATATAAAAGATGTTGACTGCATTTTTATATACACTCTTTCGGAGAAAATTCAATCTGGACAAGTTGCTGAGTTTCAAAGAAAACTATATTTTGTCCTTGCCCTTACCCAGAATGAGATTTTTTTTTTTTCCTGAGGACTCGAGTTTTATTTCTATTCATGTGAAGTTTAGGTCCTGGGTAGTATAAATAATAAGGATGAGTCCTGTTGATGAAAATGTATTCAGGGGCTGTAACTGTTACTATCTTTGCGAAGAATTCTGTTCGAATTTCCCCCCCCCCCCCAAAAATCCAGTTGATATCTGCTCAATGCCTTTCTTGTTTACTCCGCAAACGTTAAGTCCCTCCCCTTCTTTTCCGCAGTTTACAGTCCCCTAATCGTCATTTACACTCGCATGAATTGAAAAAAAAAATTAATTTCAGTTATAACATGAGTATCTTGTTGTTTTTATTATATTTCTACCTCACAATATTCCTTTTTAAATGCCCATAGAGCCTCTGAATTACCCATTTCAACCGAAGGGGATTCAGTAACTGTACATCACACTCAGTACAGCTTTTGTGCAAAGAATGGTTCATTGTAACAACCCTTCGTTCGGCACTTTAAACGACCGTTAAAATAATATATACATATATACAGTATCTAAATTCTGCTTTCGCCTAGGGAGGGGAATTAATGCGTAACGGCCTTGTCACCTGCCGAGGGAAATCATGTCACGCGTTCGGAATTCTTGTATGCATTTTTGTTTCTTTCATTATTTATTAGTAGAAAACAATGATTAATAATTTACTAACGATCACAGTAGCTGTTCGATATGCCTGAGCTTCGATTTGAGACATGTTTGCATTTTTTAAAAGATTTGGAGACACTCGCCACAATCATTCTTCCGATATTGTAATCTGCCTCCCAGATTTTTTATTCCAGCGCCTCCACGGTTTTATTTCACTTATGCATTATTATTGATTTTATATTAATGAAAATTGAGAAGCTGAGTGGCTTTATATGCACTGCCAACAGATACACCAACTTGCTGAGCTAATCTTGTAAAAATTTTAGAGGAAAAGTTTCTAATCGATTGCCTATTTCATCAATTTTCTCCTCTGCTAAAACCCGTTATTTGGTTTTAGCTCCTTTTCAAAGTTGCCCTTCCAAATGAGATGTTACTTTTGAAATTTTAGCACGAAAATTTCCCCTACAGCACTTGTTCTATTTTCTTTTCACATAGCAATTTTTTTTTCCATGCTGCTTAACGCCAGTTTTTATTACTGAGTGTATTAAATTTAAGGTACCTCCTTGGCATTTGCCATTTATGAGGACGGAGGAAAACCTGGAAAAAACTTCAGTCGGTCCTGGTGGGATTCGAACCCCAGGCCTCCCGCTCACGAGTCCGCGTCTTTAACGACCTCGGTCACCCATGGCAGTACATAGCAATCATAAATAAATGTTCTTTTTTCTGTATATCTCGTTCTCGGCTTGCTCGGCGATACACAGTAGAAAACTTCCTACAGAAACTCAACAGTTGGTGGGATAAACATGGCTGAGCAAACCCGATTGCCTGCGTCAGCGGAACTTTATTTAACTCCAGCGTGCATTCACCGAAGGTCAACATGGTTTTCACTAGTGTATAAAAGTTTCAGTTGCATAGTGGTATGAGAACACAGTATATACTTTCTAATACATAATTGCTATATAGTATATTTTGTACTAATGATTCACGTACAAACATCTAGTTCCATAATGCTATTTGAACTACACACAGTTTATAACAATATTACACAATGCTTTCCACTCGCATTTCTTCTCGCTTCCTGCATTAACCTATATTTTCTTATCAACCACACTAGCGAAACCATGTCTTGTTGTAAAGTAGATTTCTGTATATAGACAAGGCTAGTTGACGAAACTTTTCGGAAGTGACGTCATGATTTCAGGAATGTTATGTATGTATAAACCTAATTATCTTGACTTTTTTAACCTACGCTTATACCGCTGTTGTTTAAGTGACTGCGGATAGTGTCAAAATGCTAGGAAAAATGAGGTTAGAATTGTTCAGCATTTACTTTCTTAGTTGTAGTGAGTTCATAGACAATGTTGTTCAGTATTTTACTACGGAATCACTGTAAAAATACACTTGTTGGTCAATATGAGGTATTAGCACTCTAAACAAATAATACGTTATATAAATACGAAAACTAACCTGCAGCTGAACATGATAATTTGGCGAGAAGCAAGCACACAATGCAACACATCTCGCTCTACTGTTTTATATGATATATGTGGAAGTCGTGGCATTTTACGGAAAGTATCTCAACGCATGAGAATGCTATCAAGTCGGTAGAATTTGTTTCTTAACAGTTGGCATCTTACGGTTGTTCTCAAAAGGCGATAATAAGAGAAAGACAGAGATAATGAAACCTGAATAAAGAGTAGAAAATCCATACCATATGCTGATTTGAAAAACCAAATATTTAATCGAAAACTTGTAGTTAACAATATGTTTATCAGCTACTTAATAGTAAATTAAATTGCTAGTTTTGACAAATTCATATGCATGTCTCACCAATTCCCAATCTTTAAAAAGAGTAAAACTAACAGATGTAAAATGAATCGTATTTTTCTCAAACGTGTTGTTTCTCAATTGGCTACAAGGCATAAAGAGAAAGGAAATTAAATGGAAGGCTGTATGTAAAATAAGAAATATAAATAATATTCAAACAAACCTTTATACAAATGTACTGCAGCAATATTATTTTTTACAAAAGGAATAATAGCTCGATACAGTTTCTAGCACAACACAAGTATATGCTAGACTTCAAAAAGTTTAGATATAACTGTATTAAAATACGCGGTAAAAATACAAAATGTTTAATTAGAAGTGTCACATATTTTCATAGTAGGTAGAGTGGGTCAATATTAGGGAGAAAAATTATCCTGAAACAAATATACATTGAGATATGATGTATTCTTTGTTATGGCCAAACAGAGTCCAAGATAATAGGTTATGTTCTTTTGTGTAATGTGGGCAGTATTTCTCTTTTCTTATTTGTTGCAATGCACTAACAACGACATTCATCGGTCAGCTGAGGCTGTAGGTATCAGTATGCGACTGACACACGATGAAGCACCACGGCATTTGCGACAATATCTTTACTGAGAGATGACTTGGTAGAGTATGCGCAGTAGTATGGCCGGATCAGCCGATCTTATTCCTTTTGAGATTATAACTATAGCTAACTGAAGTGTCTTAGTTATATCACAACCATTTACAACATACAAACGTTACACACTACAATGTGACGAGCAAGTGGTTTTATGAAGTGAATACTAAACTAACATTTGAGGATAACAGGCTATGGCACACGGCACTATCTCAAATATATTTTCCCCTACATTTGTTCACATGGACTCTTTGCAAGAGTTGGTCAATTCTTCCCGTTGCGAAAACATGCGATTTTTATGGCAATACACGGGGCGAACAAACTTTCACGCAACCGGCGTGGGGCCGGCCGGCGAGATTCACTTAATACACTTTCAATCAATACACTGTATTGCGTCACCTAACAAACACCTGCTACTTGCGCAAGATTTCAACTCACACTGAAGCCTCGGATATCGGAGGAGAAATATAACTTACGCCGACAAAGCGCTGCGGGCCGATCCCGCGGTTGCGTCAAGCATTGCTCAGGCTATAGAACAATTTGTACTTTCCCTGAAATAGTGGCGTTTTATCTGTATAACATCTGAAAAATACTACACGTTTAGTGTGTCTACTTGCGGCCTGTTAAAGAGACGGAATAACAATGTACTATTGTAAGCAAATGGGAGAACTTTTTAACTGTATTAGAACACTAAAAATACATTAGTAATATTAACACTATAGACATTCAGTTTTAAACATAGCAAAATTGGTTCCTTAAACACGTTACACGTAGTAGAAGCCATGGAAATCTATCCCACATTAATATAAAGTATACAGTAGTTCTGGAATATAGCATTTTCAATTTATTTTTATTGGTATTATTTCGTTCATTCTCTAATTTGCAAATTTGGATTAAAAATAAAACACAATTGAAAGAAAGTTATGCAGATAGATATGGAGAAACCTTGTAAAACATTTCCCGTCACTTGAAGTATGGATATTTCTGGAGCAAACGGTCAAGAAATACAAAGAACGGCTCCAATGTTAACAAGCCCGAAAGAGGCAGGCTAAGGGTAACATGTCGGAAGCACAACAGTAAGTAGCCGTTGCAACAAACTACAAATGACGTAATCCGTTGACCACAAGATATAGCACACAGGTTGTAACACTAACGTCTTATTACAACCTGTGTAGCTGAATTGTGTGTTTTCATTTAATATTTGTCAATTTCTATCATGCTCAATATCATTATGTACTTTAAAATACATACGCAAACTGTAACTACGGGCTGCTTTCGTCTTCTCAACCGTTTGAAACAAAGAGCGCGAAGAAATCTCTCGTTTCGCTAAAGGTAAGTATGATGATGAGCGGCGACTACACTCTGGTTACTTATTATCATTCTCACAATACTTAAAACAATGAATCCATGCTCCTCTCGTTACCTGGGGTAATTAATAGGGCTGATTCAGCTACTGTGTTTTGTAAGAGTCGGAGTTTATTTACAGTGTGGTTAATGTTCCTCATAACAATAACAGTCTAAAGAGTTGAAAATTAATATTTTGATGAAATGAGGGTGTAAATAAGCCCGGGGTCCACGGCGGTTAAAGTTACTTGGCATTCCCCTTTTCGGGGTAAGGAAACCCCCCGGAAAATCTTACCCCGGATTTACAGGCAAACAAGCTGACCACAAGGCAGTGCAGGCGGTCAGAGAGTACTGGCAGGACTAATTGCATGTGCTGTATCCTACATTACGTCACCTATCAACTGTATGTAAGAAATCTGGAACGCTTTAGTACAATTAAATAAAAATGGAAGTGAAAATTTGAAATGTTGAATGGTTTAATCCAGATATTTTATATTTGCACACATAATGTTCAGTTTTTTAGTATTACCTATATATAATTTTGGCTTAATTGCTCGCACTATAGTTTTAAATATTTTTGTCAATCCCCCTCCGTATTCAAAGTTATTGCAAAGTCCATCGTCTCCCATAAAAGATGGAATTTTTGTAAAACTTTGTAAATGTATTATAAATAATATTTTACATAGAAGATAACATGGATCTTTGTTGATAATTAAAAACATGCATTCAAATGCAAAAGCATGTAAAAATTAACTATAAAAATTATTTATTAATCTATTTTTACCGTTACTGAAATATGCATACTATTTTTAAAAAGCCAGCTCTAGACAAATGTATCCAAAAGATTTCAGGCATGTATATAAAATATTGTAAAAAAAAAAGAGTATAAGCAAACATATATGAAAGATGAAAACAGAGAAAAAGTGTTTGTAGTTTTGTGTGTCTAAAACTTAAAAGCCAAGAGAAGGGGATTTAAATAGTGTAGGAACTTAAAAATGGCTGTTAAAACAAATGCCCCAAAGGACGTGTGAAACTTCTCAGGTAAGTTCTCTTGGGTTCAAAGTAATTTTTAAGCTTAAAAAAAACAATATTATTCTTTGAATCGGGAATGCCACTTTTCACTTCCGAATCTGCTTAAATTGGTGAGTAATTTCTCGGAAGTTGTTCAGAAATATATAGTTAGTATATTAACAGAGTAAGAAACATTGAAAATCACAGTAAAGTTTTAATTAAAATATAAAACATAATAATAAATTAGTAAAAGAGAAAAATAATTTGAGTGGAAAAGTTGAAAAATCAAAAATGCATAGTTTGAATAGAACGTGATGCTACAATATTTTACTACAAAAAATTAAAATAAACGTTTGAAATTTTAAATCGTTTTTAAATAGTTTCTCCTTTTTTTTTTCTTTCTTTATATACAACAAAATGAAAAATAAAGCAACTCTTGGAACTAAAATAACATGAAGTAGAGAAGTACAAATAGATAAATCACTTAAATAGTCACCCAAATTTCGTCGTGTTTTGAACAACTCGTGTTCTTCAAAGACTGAAGACAATTCACATTTGTTCGAAATTAGCTGAAATTGTGATACCATTTAAATGTTTTATCTACTTCTGTTTCTCTAGTTCTTGTTATTTCATTTACATTGTTCCAAGATTTACTTTATTTTTCATTTTATTATATATTACATATAGTTTTAATATCCAAAATGTTTCTCCCTTGAAATAATTCTGGGAACTGCAATAGTTAACGCTCTTACAGAAGTTTTATTACATCAAAATTTCATTCATAAACTGCATGTGCTCAAAATTGATTGTACCAGCACAATTTCAGCAAATTCTATCTAAATAATCGCAGTTAATTTGCAATAAATTCTATAAAATAGTTAACAACATCTGCATTAGCTACCTATATGACAGAATTTCCGTAGACTGAAAGGGCTAAAAATTACTTCTTTTGACACGTGCATTGATTTATATTCCTAAATGTTTCAGATTAACAACAAAAAACACGTGGGTATATTGGCTTCTGTAATACATTTACGTTCCCACAAGGATCGTTATGTATACTATACCCAAGCATATACTTAATTAATAAGTGAACGTGCTACTGTTAGACACACCCCAGCTAAGTGAATATTCTACCAACCCCAAAAGGGCGCCCCTTTCTCACCTTCCATCAACCACAACATAACAAGCATCTTACATGCAGGTTATATCCATGCGGGTAGGAACGCTCACAACACTATCCAAATTAACTTGCATCCAGCTGCTTAACATTTCATTCTCTTCTTTTAGAATGCGTACACAGTGATGATATTTAGTATCTGGACAATATCACCTTAGTCTTAAGAATACCATCTTAAATGCCTAAAATACTAGCTGCATATTTAAGCTAGCTGTGTAAGATATATTTTTTTTATATATAAGAGATTTAGACGTTGAATGTACCCCAGACCTACAGTAAAGCACCTCATGGTGACATTTTATCGAACTACTTAAAAATGTAATCAATACTCAGGTTTAAGTGTCGCGGGATGTTTTGGGATACAATAGAGTTTACGTTTGTGTTTCGGAGGAAGCGAGCACTACTTTAGTTCTAAGTATAGGACATAAATAACCTCTTATAGGTTGTTTCTATATTTCTGCCATCATATGCAGGTGTGTGATAACATCAGTTATTGACTTAGGCTAAGTGCAATAAAGCTTTTGCAAAAATGACATTTTATGCATTTAATTGCCATAAAGATATCAACGATAATTAAGCACAGAATATTATATTTTAGTCACAAGAGCAAAGTATTACTAAAGTAGGCAATGAAACTAACAAGCAAAATTTGCCCTTTGAACAGAGTCAGGTCTCGTCTCTAGTTCTTCATATTAGATACTGTTTCGATTTCCTCAACTTAACTCCAGAAGAATGAGATCAAGTGATGCAGATCGCTGTTCAATTACCAGGACAGGAAATATTCTACTCCTCTAACATTTTTCTAAAACTAGATGCTTTCTTGAACACTAAGAAACAATTGTCTGTAAGCTGGACTAATAATACTAGGTAATAAGTTTCCTTTTATGAACATTAGAAAAACGTTATTCTATTTCCCACTAAATATACCCAAACACTGACTCCCTCAGAATGCTGTATATACATTGATGTGATTTACTAAAGGTTGTGATGAGACTGTGATTAACTGCAGTTTAAACAGAAAGGTGCCTAATCCAAAATGTTATGCGTTGTTCAATATTTGATTCCTTATTAATCTTTTCTGTAAAGACTTCACAGAACCCATTTTTTCATGTAACTCTTGAAGGAGTTGAATTTC